>CM065296.1:121734145-122334145 GCA_032871835.1 Dipteronia dyeriana
TGGATGGAGATGGTCGAATTAGTGGAGCTGAAGCTGTTGGGTTCTTTCAAGGATCTGGTTTGTCCAAACAAGTCCTCGCTCAGGTTGTTATTCTTCTTCCTCTTCACTTCTCTACCTGTTGTGTTTCCTTTTTCTTAACTGTTTTTGCTCAATTGCTTTTGTTTGTTTGTTTGTTTGTTTTATAGAATCTGAATGTGCCCAGATCTTTTCTCTTTTGAAAATTAGGATCTGAATTGGATCAAAGCTGAATCAGGCATCGGCATTATGAGATTTATAGGTTTTTTTTAGCTTCATTTGTTATTATCCTCTGTAACAACTAAGTGAATTTAAAGAACACATTGCCGGACGTATATTTGTTGTTAGATTCGCTATATATGAAACAATATAGAGATTAGAGAACCTTAATTATGGCAATGATGGACATTTTATAGTGCATTTCAGTACATCGACCTCTGCATACATTGTTACTGTGTCTGGTTTTGTGCATGAATTTCTGGTTAATTGCGCAGAAGGGATTCAGGATTCTCTGCTCTTCTTCTTGCAGTAGTTAGAAGCTAGTGTCTAGAGTCTATCAAATTTGAGTAAAATAGTATATGAAATATGTTTCATGTAAACATGTAATGCTGAAGGTAGGTGGTGTTTGTTAGGAAATTACAGTAATGATATATAGGTGTTGTGAGCTTTGTTATATGTGAAAGATATATTCAATTTTTATGGATTTTCCTGAAAAACAATATAGATAACCTTAATTATGACTATGATGACAAATTGACAATGTAATAAAGCAGACGGTGCATTCACTTCCGTATAGATTGTTATTGTGTCTGGTTGCAAATATGTATGTTTGGTTATTTGTTCAAAAGGGATTCGGGATTCTTGACTCTTCTTTTTGCAGTAGATAGTAGCTAATGTCTAGTGTCTATTATTTTTGAGTTTTGTGATTCATGATATGGTTCTATGTTAATTAAATTTGTTTTAAATGATGCAGATATGGATGCATGCTGATCAAAACCATGCTGGTTTTCTTGGTCGGCAAGAATTTTACAATGCTCTCAAGCTTGTAACTGTGGCACAGAGTAAGAGGGAATTGACACCAGATATGGTAAAGGCAGCATTATTTGGTCCAGCAGCTGCTAAAATTCCGCCACCACAGATCAATCTCGCAGCCATACCTGCACCACGAACAAATACAATGGCTGCTGCATCTCCCCCTCAGATGGGTGTAGCTGCGCCAGTACCTTCGCAGAATTTTGGTTTTAGAGGACCAGGAGTTCCAAATGTGAGTATGGGCCAGCAGCCAATTAGACCATATCAGGCTGCTCCTCAGTCTCATGGTGCTGCTGGTCCAAATTTCCCTAGGGGAGGAACTATGGTGGGTCAGACTCAACTAATGTCTTCTGGCACTACTCCTCGGCCACCTCAATCCATGCCTGCTGGTACCAATGCCCAAAGTCCAAACATCTCAAATGATTGGCTCAGTGGAAGGCCTGGCGGAGCACCGACTGGGGTAAGAGTAGTCAGTCAACCGACACCCTCGACAGCACCAAGGCCACAAACTCCAGTTTCATTGCCTTTTCAGCATACAACTAATGATTCTAAAGCATTAGTTGTTTCTGGAAATGGGTTTGCTTCTGACACAGCTTTTGGAGGTGATGTTTTTTCTGCACTCTCAACTACAGTAAAAAAAGAGCCTTCTACGTCAACTTATTCAGCTACCAGTTCACCTGCTTTGCCAGCCAATGTTCCAGTTTCCAGCACTGCCCAACCTCTAACCAAATCCAGCTCACTTGACTCATTGCAGAGTGCTTTTTCTATGCAACCTGCCGGTGGCCAGCTGCAACGAGCCCATTCATCATTCAACCCAGGCCAACAAGTTTCAGCTCAAAGTTCATCATTTGCTTCATCCCATTCATCATTCAACCCTGGTCAACAAGTTTCAGCTCAAAGTTCTTCTTCATTTGCTTCATCTGGGATTTCAGTTGGAGTTGGAAATTCTACCCCTGATAATTCCCAGATTCCATGGCCAAAGATGAAACCATCCGATGTTCAGAAATACTCAAAAGTGTTTATGGAAGTAGATACTGACAGAGATGGGAGAATCACTGGTGAGCAGGCAAGGAATTTATTCACGAGTTGGAGGCTACCAAGAGGTATCTTTTCTTTTTGGAACTTTTTCATTGATGTTATAGAGGGCTTGTTCTTTTATCTGATTGCATGCATATATTGTTGTTCTTGACCTTTGTTAGAGGTGTTAAAGCAAGTGTGGGACTTATCCGATCAGGATAGTGATAGCATGCTTTCTTTGAGGGAGTTCTGCTTTGCTCTCTATTTAATGGAACGATTCAGGGAAGGTCGCCCACTACCAGCATTGCTTCCTAGGAATGTTATGTTTGATGAGACACTGTTATCCATGACCGGTCAACCCAATGCTACTTATGGACATGCAGCTTGGGGTCCCGGTCCCAATCCTGGTATTGTTTAGATTGATTGTAATATGTTTTTATTGCTATCCTTTCCTCTTTAGCACTGAGGATATTTCTTGATAACTTGGTTGTTATCTATACATAATTAGGTTTTCAACAGCAGCAGTTGATGGGTGCCCGATCAATGCCTCCTGCTGCTGGTTTGAGGCCACCGTCTCCAGCATCCGCTCCAGATGTTGATTCTTTTGCAAACCAACTTGATAATGGAGAACAAAACTCGGAGAACTCAAAACTTCAAGGGGCAACAGCTGCAGAAACAAAGGCATTGTCTTTCTTTCCTAATATGCTTCTGTTTGGTAGACTATTCTTAATGATACCGTCTCAATACTTTATAATACATCATTTTGTGATTTATAATTTAACCAACCGGTCTTGTTTGTGGAAAGGCTCATTCCTAGTTCTCAACTAGGCTGTAAGATATCATTTAGAAGATAATTCTGAAAATGCATTCATTAATTTAAAGATCACTTCTTGATAGCTGTTTTTCCTTTCTTTACTTTTTTTATTTTTTTTTATTTTTTTATTGTTGTTTTGTGAATTTTAAATTATATTGTTTCTTTCTTTTAGTTCAGTGAGCATTTACAGTTCATTAATTACCTCTTTTGAGTTTTTGGAGTTTACTGTTTTACCCTTTTTCGGTTTACCTACTTATATAAGCAACATAAACAGATTCTTTTTCCAATTCTGGCAGGCTGCCGAAGAGAAAGTGATATTGGATTCCCGTGAAAAGATTGAGTTTTACCGCACAAAAATGCAGGAACTTGTGAGTAGTTTCTATCTCAAATTCATTTGCTTATGGAGTTTTGATCTATCTGGTGGTCTCATTGGCCTTTTATTTTGACGTAAAAAGAAAAACATTGTTCATCTTTTCATACATGGGTGGTCAAATCTGGGTAATGATATTCTTGATTAATTAGAAAGAAGGCCAGTTTGGGTAGAGGAAGGACAAACTAGTTTACTTTGCCCAGGGTTGGGGGTGATGCATGAATTCTTGTGCATGGCTGATAGAAGTTCATTAAGATCTCTCAACCCTTTTGCAGTGGAGTGGTTAGTATAAAGTTCAGCTATGTGAAATGAATTCGTTACATACTTACATGGCTACGTAAATCACTCGCGCATGTCAACAAAATTCTTGACTGAAAATATGATTTAGCCATGAAATGCTATCCCACCATGAAAATAAAAGTAGTGGCTTGTGATGTAAATCTATGTTTCTGAATTGTTTTCGTATCTTTCATATTGCCTGATAACTTTTAATTACTTGGTAACAAGGTTAGCAATTTGTCATGTGCAGTTATATATATATATATATATATATCTTATGTTGTAACCTGCAGAAGCTTGAAGGTCACAATGTGATCATTCTTATGCTTTTTTTTCCCTGTCCATTTTTGTCCTTTGTTTCTAGGTTCTCTATAAGAGTAGGTGTGACAATAGACTAAATGAAATAACAGAGAGGGCGATTGCAGATAAACGTGAGGTACATTTTGGAATATAAAGAATTTCTAATAAATTGTTCCAAAATTTCTGGCTTTATATTAACAATTTGTATTACAGGCAGAGACACTGGCTAAGAAATATGAAGAGAAGTACAAACAAGTTGCAGAAATAGCATCTAAATTAACTATTGAAGAGGCCAAATTTCGTGAACTTCAGGTAACAATTTATTTCTTTTATGCAAGATACCTTGGAAATTGTTCTAACTGCATTCTAATGTGTTATGAACATTGCTATCCTCATCTTGAAATTTAGTCACTCAATCCAACCCAACAAAGTCTAAATATGAGGTGCTGCATGGACTTGTTGTGCTGATCACTCTATCTAGGGAAATCTTAGTTAATTTGCTTCATAGAGGTTATCCTCGTAATCCCTCCCAGTACTTATAAATAACTTAGCCCTTGGCCTTCTGGCCTTTCAACCATGCTTGTAGTGTATGTAACTTAACGGATTAGTTTTCTTGTCATTACCATGAGACTTTCTCTCATCTTACCTGTGGATGTTTAGAGGAAGTCAAGATATTGATTTCTTGTTACAATGGGAACTGAAGTACTGAACTGAGTATTCTACTTGTTTGTCATAAAGCATCAAATTTCATATTCAATTTTTTTTTTCTTTTTTTCCTTTTCTGTGTCTTACAACTCATTTTACTCACTCTCATGTTGTTGACATGTTTAATTTTGGTTTTGTATTTGCTATAATAATAACAACATCATACTCTGAAGTGACACCAAAAGTTTAGATGAATATATATGTATATATATTGGGGTTTGGGTTTAATTGTTGGCAATTGGGCATTTGTTCTTTTGACTGCTAACCATTTGTGAGCATGGATTTTGTCTGCCCTATGGATCTGTTATTTTTAGAAACTTGTTGTATGATTTTAATATTACTCAATTTATTTCCAGGAGAGGAAGACGGAGTTGCATCAAGCTATTGTCAATGTGGAACGAGGTGGCAGTACGGATGGTATTCTGCAGGTAAATTTCTGCCACTTAACTAAAATGATTCATTGGGAATTTTCGTTAGCTTTTCTAATCTTAGATTGCTGGCTTGAATAGGTCCGTGCTGATCGTATACAATCAGATCTTGAGGAGCTATTGAAGGCTCTTACTGAACGTTGCAAGAAACATGGAATAGATGTTAAATCAGCTGCGCTAATCGAGCTTCCAGTTGGTACTTCCTTTTTAACCCTTTATGTTTGATTTCTGACTATCAATATGCACGACTCAATACAATTTTATTCAGCTGTATGATATTCGTACTATTTTGTAGTGTTTGAAAATAAAGTTCTACTTTTTTTTTATCCTTTACATATGATATGAATGTGCATGCATACATTCCTCGTATAAAAATAAATAAATATTTTTTTCTCATTTCGCTTCCTGGTATGTTTGCTGTTGTGGAAAGCTCTTCATTATTCCTTCCTAAAGCATATATAACATTCATATCCTCTTCTGAAAATTTGAGTTACAGTGCTGCGTGGTGAGTGCTCCACTTGTATCGTATATGTGAATAAGTCTTTTGTTATAAAAATGTACCTTGTTAATACTTTTATGAAGTCCCAGCCAATTTAATTTACGTAATAGGATTACATTCATGACTAATTTACATGCAATGTATTAAGGCTGGCAACCTGGAATCCAAGAGGGAGCATCTGTTTGGGATGAAGAGTGGGATAAGTTTGAAGATGAAGGTATGACCTCTCATTCTTCCTTCTTTTTCTATCTTGATAAGTGCTTTCAGTTCCATGTATATGTTTTTACATTAGTAATCTGGCAGAGATCTGAACTATTTGTTTCTGCAATGTCACTGTTGCTTTCAGGATTTGGCAATGAGCTTACTTTCGATGCCAAAAAATCTTCCACTTCTCCGAATGCTGTTCAGGGAGAAAAGGCTTCTCCAAATGGTAGTTTAACTCCAGATTCCTTGTCCAATTCGGATGATAAACCCAGGAATTTGATGACTGGTGAACATACTTTCGAGAGTGAAGATGCATACACCCACAGTGAAGATGAATCAGCAAGAAGCCCTCATGGAAGTCCTGCTGGAAGAGGTGCTCCAGAAAGTCCATCTCAAGAATTTTCAGATGCCCATTTCGGAAGGGACAGTGAAGCAGATACAGAAACACATAGGTCTGTGGTTTAAATTTTAATTCATTTGCAGTCTATGTTTCTCCTAGTCTAATGCCAAAAACTATTCTCTGATCATAGTGATACATTGACTTTAATTTTATTGACAGAAGTTTTGATGAATCAAACTGGGGTGCCTTTGACAATAACGATGATGTGGACTCGATCTGGGGGTTTAATACCAAGGTGAGCTAGACTTCCTAACACATATTTGTTTCCCTTGATATTGACATCGGTCTTGCATGAATGATTTGATGGGCCAAACTGAATATTGTGATCATACTGTATGATGGCATTTTCTGAGTTTTATGCTTATTTATATTGTGACTCGTGTCACATGTTACACAGAGGCTCTGGTTATTGTGCCAAACTATTTTTATTAATTTTCTCCATGTTGGACTATTTCTAGCAGGGCTCGGATTCTGACAAACATGGAGATTTCTTTGGATCAAGCAATTATGATCTAAACTCAGTCAGAACAGAATCCCCTACGGCAGGTAGTACCTTTAGGAAAAAGAGTCCGTTTTTCGATGATTCTGTTCCAAGCACGCCACTTTCAAGATTTGGAAACTCTCCGACAAGGTTCAGTGAGGTGTCGACAGATCAATTTGACAGTTTCTCGAGGTTTGATTCATTCAACATGCACGATACTGGATTCTCTTCCCAACCAGAGAGGCTCACAAGGTTTGATTCGATGAGCAGTACCAATGACTTCGGTTATGGTGGCCCTGAGAGGCTCACAAGGTTTGATTCCATAAACAGCACCAGAGACTTTGGTGGCCCTGATAAGCTCTCGAGGTTTGATTCCATTAGCAGCAGCAAAGACTTCGGCAACAGCTCTAGCTTCTATTCTTTTGATGACTCTGACCCTTTCGGCTCCAGCGGTCCGTTCAAGGTCTCTTCAGATTCAAACTCGAAAGAGAAATTCTGAAAGTACTCACAATTTCAAGAAGAAAAAAAAGAAGAAAAAATCCATCTTCAAAGCTTTATCGATTAGCTAATTCATATTCGTTTAGGGTTTGTCATTATGTTCGTTAATTTTTGTGTGTTGTATAGATTTGTAGAAAAGCAGGACTATGATGTAAAGTTGGTTGGGGTTGGTTTCACTCTATTTATGTGTTGGTTTCACTCTGTTTATGTGGTGATGTCTTAATTTTTTTTTATTTTTTTTGTGTTTCGTCGTTATGAGAGAAAATCGCGTAGCGATTTTTACGGAACGATGGATTTTTTTCCCCTACTTTTCTATTCAAACTACATTCTTGTTCATCTTTATGCTATATTCAAATCCAAACCCACAAGATAATAAATCAAATAAGAAAAAAGAACAATCTTGGTATTTTTTTAGGGTTTTGGATACGTGTAGGTAATATAATGAGATATTATTTAGTTGATTGAACAATCTTTATCATCAAATTATATTGGAAGATGGTTATTATTTAGTATTTTTTTATTTTGATTTGGTGCGAAAATAAGAAATCAAGTAATTTGATGACAAACCTTTGTATTCTCTCATCTAAAATCAAGTATTTACACAAGGAATGTTGTTGTTAAAAAGCAAGTCTATGAATACATGAAAATTGGAGGAAGAAAGCCTCAAATCAAGTGTCCTTCATTTGTCACACAATCACTCAAAGACTCGTAGTATCAACAGTCCTCACATAGCATACCAGCTTTCAAATCCATTGACCATTGCTGTTTGTTATTTATTTATTTTTGTTGATATATTTTTTTTTTTAAACTAAATAGAATTCATAAAACATATTTCAATATTTTACATTCATGTGCTTGAAACTGTATACACATCACTCAAATTTCCTACCATAATCTACTCTCTGCTATGATGTTCTGCTATTAATTTCCATCACTAATAAACCAATTGCAGGTCTCAATCATCACTTCACAAGAGTTTAGTTCGTCGAGCTATGCCGATGGAGTCTCTAGCATCAGCTGTTTCATATTGTGAAACCCTAAAAGAACCGGCAAGAAGAATTCCAGATGCTACAAAGAGGATATTCTTTGGCTTGAATAGAAACACAACCTCCAGATCTTCTTTGAAGAGTTCACACTCGACGCCGGTCTCTTGATTACAGGCAAGAAACGCCGTCATTGGATCAATATTCTCGATTTGTATGCTCCGCCATTTTCCTTTAAAACAATCAAAGACTCAAAATTTGAACATCACACAGATTTTATATGGAGAAGATGCCAAGTTTGTGGGTTTCGGCTCGCCTCACTCCGGCCCAAATTCTTTTCTTTTGGGCTTAAATGACGTGTGTGAGCACGTCACTGGATTTTACCGACCTATTCATCCACGTCAACGTTAAGATGCCGAATACTTTGTACACTGGGATGACTTTTCTAAATACGTCATCAAAATTGCTTATGTGCACGTGCTCTTCAGTACATGGGTGTTGACGTGTTATGACACGTCGATAAAACTCAGTGACGTGCCCACACACGTCAACTGAATGAAATCCATTTTACTTACGTAAGCAATTTCATATCGGCGTGCACCAGTACTCCGCCACCGCCCAAATCTTTCCTTGTGTTCAAACTCAAATCGAGCCCAATTAGAAAAATAATAATTAGAAGTTAGGGTCGGAAACAAATTAAACCCTAACCAGTCGATACAACAGTCCGTCCATGGCGTTTGGTTCTCGACAAGTCGTAGAGTTTCTCTCGCGCATCAACACAACCAGGTACAATGAACTCGTCCTGCCTTCGCTCATGGTTTTCAATATTCCATTTTTGACCCTCAACGTTTAACATATATATGTTTAAATTGTAAATGGTCATCGTACTTAGCTTGTCACCATAATCGTTTTATTCAACTAATTTCTCTTAAACTTTACGAAACTCCCCTGGAGGCATTGATCTTATTTTTCACTTTTTGTGTAATTCCTTTTGTTGGGGTCTGCAGTTTTGTTAATTATAAGTTGTATTATAGTAATTTTAAGTATAAAATTTCATTTCGTTCTGTTTCTGAGCATGGATTGGTCTGCCCTAAGCTATTTGTTATGGGTCTGATATTGCTTGAAATCTTGTTGCGTGATTTTGATAGTTACTGAATTCATTTTCAGGGGAGGAAGATGCAGTTGCATCAATCTAAATTGGAGATTTTATGTTAACTTTTTTAACCATTGATAGCTGGCTTGTATAGGTCCGTGCCGATCGTATACAATCTGATCTTGAGAAGTTGTTGAACGCCCTTAATGAACGTTGCAAGAAACATGGAATAGATGTTGACTATTGTTGAGTAACAACTGCTCTGATTCGAGCTTCCAGAGTTCTGGTGGGTACTAAGGTACTTACTTTTTGATGATATTCTTGTTATTTTGTAGTGTTTCACTCTGAAGTTCTACTTTTTTGACCCCTTACATAATATATGAAGTTCTATTTCACTTCCTCTTGTTATGCTGGTATGTTTGTTGTTGTAGCAAGATCTTCATTATTCCGTTCTAAAGCATGTATAACATTCATATCCTCTAATGAAAATTTGAGTTTAAGTGCTGTGTGGTGACCGGTGAGTGTTCACCCAATACACCTAAACAAATTATCATTTAGAAAATGGAATCTTTCTTTCATTCTTGCTGTTGTGTGCTGCAAATTTGTGAGTTTGATTTATAATATTGTTACTTGTTAGTGATTATATATACTTCTCGCTCTAAGAAGCCTCTTTGGGGAACCTACAATTGTTACTCTCATCATATTGAAAATGTGTTGAGGTTGGAACTTTTATTCAAAACAATGAATAAAGTTTCTGATGTGGTGTCTTATTGGCATTGCTGCAGTGTCTAAGCTTGAATTGTATATGTGAACTTCAACGTTCAGACGTGTCCATGCACGTCAACGTTCAGACGCTGAATACTTCGTACACATCGGTAATTGGGATGACTTTTCCAGACACATCATCAAAATTGCTTATGTGCACATCCTTTTCAGCACACGGGTGTTGACGTGTCACGACACGCCGACAAAACCCAATGACGTGCCCACACACTTCAACTGAATGAAGTCCATTTCGCTTACATGAGCAATTTCAAACCGGCATGCACCAGTACTCTGCCTTCGCGCCACCGCCCAAATGTTTCCTTGTGTTCAAACTCAAATCAAATCAAATCGAATTGAGCCCTAATTAGAAAAAAAAAATAAAAGTTAGGGTTCAGACACAAATTAAACCCTAACCAGTCGATACAACAGTCCTTCCATGGCGTTTCGTCAACACAACCAGGTACAACGAACTCGTCCTGCCTCCGCTTATCGTTTTCAATATTTCCATTTTCGAGTTTAACATATATATGTTGAACTTGTAAATGGTCATCGTACTTAGCTTGTCACCATAATTGTTTTATTCAACTAATTTCTTTTTAACTTTACGAAACTCCCCCGGAGGCATTAATCTATGATAATATAGATCTAAAACGTTGTTAATTACTTGACGTCCATGAAAACTTCAGGCAAGGCCTTGTGTTTTTGCTGCAAGCAGTGGAAGAGAGAACACAAATGCAGTTTTTCAGAAGATTTATCTTATTTTCACTTCTTTTTTTTTGTGTAATTCCTTTTGTTGGGGGTCTGCAGTTTTGTTAAATATAAGTTGTATTATAGTAATTGTAAAAATAAATTTTCATTTTGTTCTGTTTCTGAGCATGGATTTGGTCTGCCCTAAGCTATTTGTTTATGGGTCTGATATTGTTTGAAATCTTGTTGCGTGATTTTGATATTTACTGAATTCAACTCTTGGAGAGGAAGATGGAGTTGCATCAAGCATTCAAAGCTAAATTGGGGATTTTATGTTAACTTTTCTAATCTTAGATAGCTGACTTGAATTGGTCCGTGCTGATCGTATGCAATCTGATCTTGAGGAGCTGTTGAAGGCTCTTACTGAACATTGCTAGAAACATGGAGTAGATGTCAAGTAAACTGAGCTGATCGAGCTTCCAGTTGGTACTTCCTTTTTGACCCTTAATGTTTGATTTCTGACTATCATCATTCATCAGTATGCACTACTCAATACTATACAAACTTTTTTTCAGCTTTATGATGATATTCTTATTATTTTGTAGTGTTTCACTCTGAAGTTCTACTTTTTTGATCCCTTACATATGATATGAAGTTCTCTGAAGTTGTATGTTTGCTGTCGTGGAAAGTTCTTCATTATTCCTTTCTAAAGCATGTATAACATTCATATCCTCTAATGAAAATTTGTGTTAAAGTGCGGCGTGGTGGGTGCTACACTAGATTTTACCCCTAAACAGATGTTCAGTGGTACTGAAAATATTTAAAAAGATTATCATTTAGAATACGGAATCATTCTTTTGTGTGCTGCAAATTTGTGAGTTTCATTGGTCATATTGTTAGTGATTATATATATTTATCTCTCCATGTGGCCTCTTCAGGGAACCTACAATTGTTGCTCCCATTATATTGAAAATGTGTTGAGATTGGAACTCTTATTCAAAACAATGAAATAAGTTTCTGATGGGGCGTCTTATTGGCATTGCTGCAGTGTCTAATTATTTTCTTGCATTGTATATGTGAATAAGCTTTTGTTATAATCAAATGTACCTAGTTGATACGTTTATGAAGTCTCAACCAATTTAACCCAGTCAGAACAGAATCCTCTACTTCAGGTAATACCTTTAGGAAAAAGAATATGTTTTTCGATGATTCTGTTCCACCCAAGCCACTTTCAAGATTTGGAAACTCTCCAACTATGTTCATTGAGGTGTCCACAGATCACTTTGGCAGTTTCTTGAGGTTTGATTCATTCAATTTCAACATGTACGATATTGGATTCCCTTCACAACAAGAGAGGCTCACAAGGTTTGATTCCATTAACAGCACCAAAGACTTTGGTGGTCCTGATAAGCTCTCAGGGTTTGATTCCATTAGCAGCAGCAAAGACTTCGGCAACATCTCTGGCTTCTATTCTTTTGATGACTCTGACACTTTTGGCTTCGGCAGTCCGTTTAAAGTCTCTTTAGATTTAAACTCGGAAGAGAAATTCTGAAAGTAGTCACAATTTCAAGAAGAAAAAAGAAAGGAAAAATCCATCTTCAACCTTTTATCAATTAGCTAATTCGTATTCGTTTAGGGTCTGTTTAGGGTCTGTAATCATGTTCATTAATTTTTGTATGTTGTATAGGAGTGTAGATTGGCACAAAAGCTGGACTGCGATGTAAAGTTGTTTGGTTTAGTCTATATTTATTGCCCATATTTATTTATTTGAATCTAAAATATTAATGAATTGTACAAAACAAGTTGATGATAAAACAAAATGAATTGGATTGAAACTGTGTACTTATCATTCAAATTTGATACACTCGCTCTGTGTATTTAGCATTGTATGAAGAAAAGCAAAAGACTTGCATATCAGCTATCTAAGTCCATCATTGCTCGTTAATTATTTATTTGATGATGTTTTTAAGCTAAGTAGAATTCATATAATCACATTTCAATTCTTTACATTCATGGGATTGAAACTGTATATACGTATCACTCAAATTTCCTATCATAATCTAACTGTATACTTTGGTTCTTCTGATATTTCTTGTGTGTCTAAACTCTAAAGTGGTTGTTTACGTATCACTAAAATTGTTTAATGTATACAAATGATGTAAAGCAGTTTGACCAAACAAATGTAACGTAACATGATGATGATGTTCCATTTCCAAGAAATATATAGAGCCTCCTTGGCCTGACTGACCTCGTAAATACCACATACATATTTCATAGTATATTAATAAAAATTATAAAATAATTGGACCAACCTTCGGCCAAAGTGTACCTAATTAAGGTTGTACTTTGAGATGTACAAGGTCAACCGACATTTCACATTTATGAAAGGAACATTAGGTCAAAAGAGATTTTTACAAGCAAGCAAGTTTGTTAGGTACACAGAGACACAGACACAGCATAATTTAAATTAAATTATTTCAAACACTTAAAAGACTTTTATCATCTTATATCATTGACTATTAGAGATTGATCACGTATATGATTACCACATTAATCATAATTATTTCAAAACACTTTTGATTTCGACCAAGTATTACGTACCATGATGTATTTTATGACATTTAATCTACTATATTCTATACTTTATACATCGCATTCAAATTTCCTACTTGTCTACTATATGACTATATGTTATGCTGTTAATTTAATTTCCTTCACAAAACAAATAGAAACCACCAGATAATTAGTTTCATACGGAGAAGATGGCAATTTCGTGGGCCTCAGTCCGGCCCAAATGCTTCTGTTTTGGGCTTCAACGTCCCTGTGTTGGGGCGCATACACATCACAATTGCTTATGTGTACGTGAGTTTATTTCTGCTTATTTCTGCTCATCCCTTACCCGGCCCATATGTTGATATATATTTATTTATTAAATATCAATTTACATGTTTGTTATTAATAGTTAATTTTATCGACCCTTAATTAATAAATCGATAAATATCAATATATGAGGAGGGATAATAGACCGCCTTAAAAGGAGGTGAGTTAAAATGAACTCCGTCCTGATATTCGGTGCATGGAGGTTGTTTGTTTTAACATGTTGGCGAAATGTAGTGACGTGCCCGTGTAAGCAGTGTCACCGAAGCTTTTGCGATGAATCTTTCACTCACCAGAGAGAGACTATCGTCTCTGTGGAAGCTCTCCAACAAGGTTGATTCTCTTCACAACCAGAGAGGTTCACAAGGTTTGATTCAATTATTCGGAAACAGCTCTGGCTTCAATTCTTTTGATGACACTGACCCTTTTTGGCTCCGGCGGTCCCTTCAAAGGTCTCATTAGAGTTTAGACTCATACTCGAAGGAGAGAATCTGAGCAAGAATGGTTTAGTCTATATTTATTTACTTGAATCTAGAAATTAATGAACAAGGTGATAATACACAAGAAGAAAGTATTATAACTCAATAACTGATATTACTTCACTGTATTTGTCCCCCATTTATCGCATAATCAGCTTTGACTGAGCTATCAAGTCCATTGCTGTTTGTAGTTTGTTATTTATTTATTTTATTGATAATTTTTTTTTAAAAAAAAAAAGTTAATTAGGACTCATAAAACTCAAATCTCCTACCATTATCTAGTCGCTACTATGATGTTCTGCTGTTTCCTTCGCTAATACAGGTTGAAGAAACTAAAGCAATTGCAGCTCTCAATCAAGAATCAAGATTTTCATATGTAGAAATCCGATTCGACTCATCTCAAGTTTTACTTGAAAGGGAGTTTAGTTGGGTGAGAGTGCTGTTGAGTCATCCAGCCATTGAATTTTGGAGATGCAAAAAGCAGGAAAACTAACAATAATGTCCCATGAAACACATAATGCTCATGATCCATTAACTAACTTATTTAACCGGACTTGGTCTTCCTAGCTAATGATCTCTATGTATATCTTGCATGAGAATTAATAATGCTGCCCATATCATATCTACTGGTTGATACAATTTGTCATGAAAATAAATAAGAAAAGACGGGAAGGAAGGAGTATGAATTATTATAATTTACAGGAAACAAATGAAAAGAAGCTCCATCAATATAGACAAGGTAATATTACGGCTGATTTTCTTCCTAGAGAAGGAGAAATGGAAAAGAACGTCATTTATAAAGAAAAACATCTTTTAGTACGTTCCCTTAAAGATATCTTTCGTGTTGATAGATTTGATCTCCTTTCCTTTTGATATTAGTGGTTTTTATGGTTTTTCTAAACTTATTTTCGTTGTTATAAGGGTTTGTTTAGAGTTTTTATGATATTCTTATCTAGACCGTTTAGACTTGTTCTTTTTAATAGGTTTGTTTAAATTTGCTCTTTCTTTATTTTCTTGTTTTGTTTGTGGTTGGTGTTGTATTTGGGAGGGTATTTATTTTCTTTATTTGAAATCTCTTAAATGCTTGGTTTGTAACCACGGTATTCCTCTGCTATAAGTGAGGGTATAATCACGGTGGGATCACGAGACGAGTGGGCTTTTCGGTAAAAGAAAAAAAAAAAAAAAAAAGAAAGAAAAGGCTAAATCCATAATGTTTGAATCATCCAATTCGAAAACGTCGTCGTTTTCAAAATGGCGGGTAATTGACAATCAACACGGCACCGTTTCATGCGTCACCATCAGCAGAAAAAACAAATGGTGATAACTGACAACAGACCGTTTGTCGTCTCCAGAAAGATATTTATTATTATTATTATTATTATTTTTACCTTAGTTGTATTGAAGAACCAGTTTCCAGCTGTAACTCGAACCATGGTGGGGTCACAACTCACAAATCTCTCTCTGTTTGGTGCAGTCAACTTTTTCTCACTCACTCATGCGATGAATATATATTTATTTTTTTTGAACTTCATTTCGTCAACCCAAAAGTCTCCTCTTTTTTTCTCTTCCAATCTCAACCTCAACCGCTTCAAACCCCAGAAATAGAAATAAAAAAACAACATGAAATTCACAAAACCCTGATTCAGATTCTCTCTATCTACTCTGGGTTGTATGTAATTTGAGTCACATGGCAGAAAAAGATTAACTTTTTATCAAAATCTGCTCCTCTTGAGGAGCCGCCCAAGAGTTTTTAGCATACCAAAAACTATAATTAGGTTTTTTTTTTCGCTGCCCCAAATCATTTTTTGACAAAGGTAAGTCTTTTGATGTTCTTTTTTTTGTTTCCTTTGTATTGAATTTGTGAGCTTTAATTTTAACTTGCAAGCTGCTCTGCTTGGTAATTTGTTTGTGGTATGTATAGATCATCTGCCCTGTGTAGTGTTGGATTTGGTTTAGTCATTTACTGTAATGGAGACCCGCTGAAGAATTGTTTAGATGATAAATTTTTTATCTGATTTTGTTCTCATTTTAACAATCCGTCTCTTAGAATTTTAGATCCCCAATCGAAATTTAATTTCATTGTTTAGGTTTCAAAACTCTGCCGTCTGCTTTACTCCCACAGTTGCTTCCCTGATGATTTTGAGTTCGAATGGGCGTTTTCTCATGAAATTTGATGCATTAAATACTTGATGATGATGGGGTGTTTAGAAAATGATCATAAGTTGATCCGAAAATGAAAAACTTGTCAATAGGCTTTCGAAACATAAACTTGTAGTAACACAAAAGTTTTCGATATCTTTTCTAACCTCCCTGCCACTTAGATGGAGAGTGAATGGTTTTTTCTCTCCAAATATAGCCTTAATTGTTCAATCACAAAACTGTTCCTTTTGATGTCATTCAGCTTGCAATATTTATAGGTTTAGGTATTCTGCAATTGTTGTTTTCCAAGTACATGCCTTCACTTTTGGCGTCGTTATTACTTTACAACTGTTGAGTAGTATGATTCATTGTATAGTTGTGTAATATCACGAAATACTATGCTGCAGACTTGTAGGGAGGGAATTTGGTCTGATGGCTGGAAGCTGGGACGGATGTTATGACTCGGGTAGCCAGTCAGATGGGAGCTGCAATTTTGAGAGATTGCATATAGAGCCTATTTATGATGCATTTGTTTGCCCTTTGACAAAACTAGTGATGCACGATCCTGTCACCATAGAAAATGGGCAAACTTTTGAACGTGAAGCAATTGAGAAGTGGTTCAAAGAATGCAAGGAGAGTGGGAGGAAGCTAGTTTGTCCTTTGACACAAAAAGAACTAAAAAGTGCATATCTTAATCCTAGTATTGCTTTACGAAACACCATTGAAGAGTGGAGTGCTCGGAATGAAGCTGCTCAACTTGATCTGGCTCGTAGATCCTTAAATCTGGGGAGCCCAGAAAGTGATGTTATGCGAGCTTTGAAGTATATCCAGTACTCCTACCGAACAAGCCGATCAAATAAGCATATTCTGCACAATACTGAGATGGTACCTAAGATTGTTGAAATGTTAAAGAGCAGCAGCCGTAAAGTTCGGTGTAAAGCTCTGGAAACCCTTCGTATTGTAGTGGAGGAAGATTCTGATAATAAGGTTGTCACAGGTTTGCTGGATGTTTGTGCAGCTTCATTGACATCTGGTTTGATTGCACTTAGTGTTGTTGTTAATGTATTTTCTTCTTTTTGCAGGAAATATTGGGTCAGGGGGACACTGTGCGAACAATAGTTAAGTTCTTGTCTCATGAGCTTTCTAAGGAGAGGGAGGAAGCTGTCTCTTTGCTTTATGAGCTCTCCAAATCTGAAGCCTTGTGTGAGAAAATCGGTTCAGTCAATGGAGCAATTCTCATATTGGTTGGAATGACATCCAGCAACTCCGAAAATATTTTGACTGTCGAGAAGGCTGATAAAACGCTGGAAAATCTGGAGAAGTTTGAAAATAATGTGCGGCAAATGGCTGAGAATGGAAGACTGCAACCTCTTTTGACACAAATCCTTGAAGGTGCCTCTCTTCTATTCAATAATTTTTTATGCTTTGCTTAAATCTTGCAATCGGTGTGGTATTTATTGGCCGTTTCCTTTAGTTATAAACTATAATTTCTAGTCTACAGTGGAAACAAGTTTTTTTAAGAAGACAACATAGAGGTTAATTTTGTTCAGAGTTTTGGTACACTGTGACAACTGTAGTCAAAGGGAATATTTATAATAAATCATATATGTTTCTTCTTTTGATTAATAGAAAAATACCGATAATCTCAATGAATTGGTGCTAGAAGAATGTATGAAACCTTTTTATCTGGTTGTAAATTTAAATGCTGATTTCTCTATTGTGATTATGAATTGTGCTTTTCTCTTTTTAATGTTTCTATAATGGTATGAATGAAGGTCCTACAGAAACAAAACTATCCTTGGCTTCATTTCTTGGTGAACTGGCTTTAAATAATGATGTGAAAGTCATAGTGGCGAGAACTGTCGGTTCATCTCTTATAAATATCATGAAAAGTGGTAATATTCAGGCAAGAGAAGCTGCTTTAAAAGCTCTCAACCAAATCTCCTCTTGTGAGGCAAGCGCTAAGGTATTGATAGAGGCTGGAATCCTTCCCCCTCTTGTCAAGGACCTCTTCACTGTTGGTTCCAATCAGCTCCCAATGCGACTGAAAGAAGTCTCTGCTACAATTCTTGCCAGTATCGTGAGCTCAGGCTATGACTTTGATTCCATCGCAGTTGGGCCTGACCACCAAACCCTGGTTTCTGAAGACATAGTCCATAACCTACTCCATCTAATTAGCAACACTGGTCCAGCAATTGAGTGTAAACTTCTACAGGTTCTTGTTGGACTCACTAATAGTCCCACAACTGTCCTGAACGTGGTTTCTGCCATCAAAAGTTCTGGTGCCTCGATCAGTTTGGTTCAATTTGTCGAGGCTCCTCAGAAGGATTTACGTGTAGCTTCCATAAAACTTCTCCAGAACCTCTCCCCACACATGGGTCATGAATTAGCTGATGAACTACGTGGTACGGTCGGCCAGCTTGGCAGCCTAATAAAAGTGATAGCGGAAAATATAGGAATCACTGAGGAGCAGGCAGCAGCTGTTGGCCTTCTAGCTGAATTACCAGAAAGAGATGTGGGTCTAACAAGGCAGATGCTAGATGATGGCGCCTTTCAGCTAATTTTCTCTAGAGTTGTTAGTATTCAAAAGGGAGAGACTAGGGGCAGCCGCTTTGTGACGCCCTTCCTGGAAGGGCTAGTAGCGGTTCTTGCAAGGGTTACATTTGTCTTGGCTGAAGAATCCTCTGCCATTTCTCTCTGCCGTGAAAACAATCTTGCTGCTCTGTTCATTGAATTGCTTCAATCCAATGGACTTGACAAAGTACAGATGGTATCTGCTACAGCATTGGAGAACTTATCACTGGAATCCAAAAATTTGACAAAACTTCCCGAGTTGCCTCCACCTGGTTTCTGTGCCTCGATCTTTCCTTGTTTCAGCAAGCAGCCTGCCATAAGCGGATTGTGTAGGCTCCACAGGGGAACATGTTCACTTAAAGAAAGTTTCTGTCTTTTGGAAGGACAGGCTGTGGAGAAGCTCGTAGCGCTATTAGACCACACAAATGAGAAGGTAGTTGAGGCAGCACTGGCAGCATTGTCTACTTTGTTGGACGATGGGGTCGATGTTGAACAAGGGGTGCTGGTGTTGTGTGAGGCACAGGGAGTCAAGCCTATTCTAGACGTCCTACTCGAAAAACGAACGGATAACCTGAGGAGGAGGGCAGTTTGGACTGTCGAAAGAATCTTGCGAACTGATGAAATAGCATATGAAGTTTCTGGAGACCCAAATGTGAGCACTGCACTTGTGGATGCCTTCCAGCATGCAGATTATCGGACACGTCAGATTGCTGAACGTGCCCTGAAGCATATTGATAAGATACCAAACTTCTCTGGAATCTTTCCAAACATGGGATGAGCTTCTTCTAAATACTTCAAAATTTTTTGCAAGTGGTGCTGCTGCCTCTGTATGTAATTATACCCTTGTGTAAGCAGTTTTGACATTACTGGGTATTGTTTGCAAATTGTCAAACTGCAACTGCAAGTAGATATTGTATTATTGTTGTATACAGATAATCCTTATTTGTAGAGAATCCCAAAAGCCATTCATTTGTTCTTGGACTTTTTGCAGTAAATTCCACATATTTTGAAATGAACATCATCACATTGTAATTGCAAGTAGATATTGTATTATTGTTGTAATACAGATAATCCTTATTGTAGAGAATCCCAAAAGCCATTCATTTGTTATTGTACTGTTTTCAGTAAATTCCACATTTTTTGAAATGAACAGCATCATATTCCACAATGCTGTACTGGTCTCTCTCTCTCTCTCTCTCTCTCTCTCTCTCTCTCTATTTGGGTTCATTTGTTCGTGTTAATTTGTTTTTGATTGATGATATGTTTCTTTTGGTTGATTTATCGAATCGAAATCCAGAAAACTCAGGAACCAGAGAATCCTAGAATTTTCGATGAGTATACAGACGGTGCATTCTCTTCCGTGTAGATTGTTACTGTGTCTAGTTGCAAATACATATATTTGGTTATTTCTGCAAAAGGGATTTGGGACTTGAGTATTGTGATTCATGATATGGATCTATGTCAATTATATTTGTTTTGAATGAATGCAGATTTGGATGAAGGCTGATCAAAATCATGCTGGGTTTTTGGATTTGGAGATTATATAGTAGATATATGACTTGGGTGACAGATTTGGATGAAGATGATGCTTTGCTTGAGAGTAGCTTTAATGATTTTATTGCTATTTTAAGACAATTTGTAAATTTGACAGAGCCTTAAATCTCTTCAAAAGTTATTCTGGGCAGCGGCCACAACTCATTATTTTACTTGTCCTGCAGTCAGAGTTACACCCTAAACCATGTTAGTAGCGGTTAATCTCGCAATGACCGGTGTCAAGTAATTGGACAACACCTTGGAAGTTTATGTAAACTTCAGTAATTGGACGATCCAACCCTGTATGCCCTCGTGGTCCAAATACCGTATAACAAAACAGAACCGAAGTGTAAGAGTAATCATTTATACCTGTGATTCAACATCAATCACATCCGGAGACTCCAAACAAGTTCCAAACTGAAAACATCATTTATACCTCTCCCAGATGACCAGAGGAGACCTAAAATTACACAATTAAAGTTTGCTGTTGACGGATGAAAACATTAGCAGGCACATGAAACCAAAAGCAAAGACACAGGTAACGGAGAATAGCATAACAATATATATATATATATATAATAAGGGTAGTGTTAACCCGTATCCTTAGAACACACGATAGCAACTGCTTTATTTCCATTTAAAGTATTGTATTTATTGTAAAAAAACATATATATAAATAATAAGGGCAGTGTTAACTTGTATCCTTAGGTTACACGATAACAACTACTTCATTTCCATTTAAAACACTTCATTTATTGTAACAAAACAATAAATACATTAATTAACTTATTAACCTGTACCCAAATTAACACTACCCATACATATAATAATTAACGTTCCCAAAATTCTAGCATGGTAAGGCCAGATATCCAAATATTATCTTGTTTTAAGAGGTTGCTTGGTAAGAGAGCAAGCAGATGTTACCATGGACGATTGGGAGAATTTGTCCATCCCAAAAAATAGAACAAGGCTAGTAATGGGTCTCACTTAAACTGGTTTGGACAAGGCATAGACTTACCCCCTGATGTCAAAATTATCTCTGAACACAACACCTGGATTCAAGCAAACTTTCTGCATGCACAATGCTAATGATTTTATTTTTTTTTGAATCAAAAAATGAAAGGTGATGTTAATAGTTTAGTAATAATTACATAATTTGCAGCAAAAGTTTAAGCGCTTGAGTCTTGATGGCAATAAAAACAGAAAAATAAAAAGGAAAAGTGAAAAACAGAACCGCTGAGACATCAATCGGGTGTTCGATCAATTATGATTAAAAATATTTTTTAAACTCTACTTATGATTAAAAATATTTTTTAAACTCTAATTATAACAAAATCATAATGAAGTAATGAAATTTGAATTTTAAACTACGTCAAATTAATAGTAAGATTAAAAAAAAAAAAAATGCTACCAAATCAAACATGAATTCCTCGTTATAATTTTCTAATTATAAAAGTGTGCAATTGTTAATGATGATCA
The DNA here is from genome assembly GCA_032871835.1 of Dipteronia dyeriana. NCBI lineage: Eukaryota > Viridiplantae > Streptophyta > Magnoliopsida > Sapindales > Sapindaceae > Dipteronia > Dipteronia dyeriana. The sequence continues at coordinate 121,755,797 of CM065296.1, forward strand.
AACCGATATTTCAAATTAAACTAGAATAAAAAGAAAAACAATAGAGGATATTAACAGTTTCAAGTTTCATGATATACAGATTAGTCCGGTGATAAAACTTATGTCACGAGATTATGTGTTCGAATCATTTTCATCCTAAAAATACCTATATAATATTTCCAAAAAGAAAAACAACAAAAACAGACATTCCAAATGCCACAGCCCAACATAATACCCAAACAAAGGATTAATTTAATTAAGAATATATTGTTTTACCTTAACACAAATGAAGAACGATTCACATTTTTCTAGTAAATTCATGCAGTTCTTAGTAATTACTATGCATGTACTCCTCAATGATGAATTATATTAGAAGTAGAAGGCATTATTTTCTCCATTATTTTCTTAACTTAAAGCACCTTTCTAAAAGGTTGACAATAGTAATAATAACAATATCAGCCACAAAAGAATTATGTGATCATTTCCCACACTAATTAGCTGATAATTTTTTTCTTTCTAAAATATTACAATAATTTTAGATTTTATGAGATTTTATGAGTTAAAAGAGATTCAAATCTATAATTAGGTAGTAGCGTGAGTGTAGACCGTATATCATTGGACTAACTCCGACTCATCCTGATTAGCCAATAATTTAAATGTATCAGTAACTAAGTGTGCAGTATATATGTTTGAACACACGAGGAAATATAACAGTAATGTGACCAACAAGCAAATAGATGGGGGATCCACTGCGCACTTTAGCTTCTCAAATCCCACATAAAGAAATGGGTTGGATTGTGATTTGAAATGATTCTTCTTTTGGTACTTTTCTGAGAGGAAAACTGTTCTTTTTCTTTTCTTTTCTCTTTTTAAATGTTCTCTCTGTAGATATCTTATGAAGATTTATTTATTTTCGTTGAGTCCTAATTATATTATTAAGAAAATATGAGTTTAATTAATTTTTGGAAAAATAAATAAAAAGGAAGGCTCTAATTTTCCCAGGCTTTGAGAAGATCATATGACTTGATCAATTTTGACTGTGTTGATCAAGCACCTCTCATTTTCCTTTCCGTGGACTTTCCATTGATATTATTTGAATTACTTTAACATTTTGGTTGCTTGTATTTTGATTTTTTTTCATTGGTAGGGACATAAAGCTTGGTCATGGGTTGACTAAGTATGCTTTATATCTTTAGATAAGGCAAAAGTTTGAAGCCTCAATCAAAAACAACTATGTCGTTTGTTTTTTTATCTGAAATCTGAACAGGTCTGAACAGTTTTGAAATCTGAATAGATCTAAAATATGAAGTATAAGTAACATGTTTGTTTTTCGTATCTGAAATCTAAATGAAAAAGTTACGGTGTTTATTTTTTCAAAACACAATATCTGAAAACCAGTAATTTGACATTCTTACCCCTACACTTTTAATTGATAGTATTTTTTTTTAATGATATTCCAATAAAACATATTTTTTAAATTTAATAAAAATGAAGGTTTAAATAAATTAAATCATGAATTATTAAAAAAAATCGAAATTAAAGTCATTTAAACCATCATTTTCATCAAGCTTTTATAAAAAACATATAAAAGTAATTAAACAATAATAATAAATATATAAAACCCTCTCACTAATCACTATCACTTTACCATCCTCATCCTCATTCTTAACCATTGGAAGCAGTGCAACACCATTCATCCACATCTATTCATTTTATTTTCTCACCCTCTTCTATACATCTTCAAACTCACCGTTCAACCACCCTCATCTATCTTCTCTAATTTGGTGACTAGATCCAAATTAGAAAATATATATTTAAATTCAAAATTAGAAAATATATATTTAAATTCAAATTTTGTTATATCAAAATTCAAATTTAAAATAATTTTTCACCATAATAATTGTTTAAATATCTCTTACATAATTAAAAAAAAAATATAGCAATTTATCCAACTTGAAAAGTCTCTATCTAAGTCTCCCACCCATTTTACAATTATAATCACTTTGTCAAATATCTCGTGGTTGGATAATCTATTATTTATTTCAATCAATATAATAGTTTGAGTTTATATATAATTATTAGACGTTTTCTACTAAATTCTTAATCAAATCCTAAGGAAAAAATAGCATTTTAAAGTATAATCAAGGATATGTCATTTAATATAAAAGATGAAGATAATATATTAATATAATCGTATATTTTTAATAAATGTATTATATATTACGGTATACAATATTTAAAATTATGTATCTATATTTGTCATTTAAAATATTATAAATGGTGCATGAGTAAACTTTTAAATTATTTTAAAAAAATTGAGATTTCATAATAAATCTAATAGTAAATAAAATTATTTAATTTATTTTTTATTATTTATATCGGGTTGTTGGGTTGAGTTGGGTTATATTTTATCCACCCAACCCAACCCAATCTTAAAAGCAACCCAACCCAATCTAGTTGGGTTAGGTTAGCGGGTTGGGTTGACGGGTTTGTGCCCATCTATAAGGATATTGAATACGAGTCATTCATTTTACATACCTTGACTTATTATGTATACATTTGTCAAAACTTTTTTATAAATGAGTGACTCACATTCAATGTCCTTATATAACTCCTTCGGTGGACACCGATAGGAAAATGACCGATATATATAAATAGATAAAGATCCAATATTATATTAGCTTTACATGGTTTATTAAAAATACTAGGTTTGGTTTGACATGCAATGATACAAATCATGTGTTTGATATGTATTCATATTTTATAATTTTTGTCATTATAATTTATAGATATAAATTTGATAATCATAATATTGAATTAGGTTGTATAATACAGTTGTGGACCTTCTGTGCCCAGTTAACTAGTTAAGTGTTACGTCTATTTAGGCTAGCTAAGTTAGGTTTATTTTAATAATTATTGATATGAAGTTAAAAGTAAATCGTTTGGTAATTAAAAAAAGAAAAAAGAAAAAAAAAAGTAAATCATTTGGTACTCATGTCATGTGTGAGCATAATTGCTTTTAAAAATAATCAATGGGATTGTATACAAAACTTTTAAGAAACTCTAGTCTTCCAACAATGAAGAGGTACGCTGTTATTTTGGTGCAGTTGATGGTTTTACAGAGTTTGAACCAGAATGAGTGTGAAGTCAATGCCAAACTATTTCAATTTTAATAATCGCCTATAATGGTTCCTTCTAACTTCTCTTCTTTTTCACCCCGAATGGTTAAAAAGAATTCAATGGTAAATTTTCGTTTTTCTTCCTTTTTCTTTCCGGATAATATATTATTTGATTTATATCTTTTAACATTCAATTCATAGGACACCATACACCAAACCCTTTAATTTGGATTACTTCTATTAATACGTTCTCAACCAACTCGGACTTATTTTTAATATTCATTTTTTTTTTCTCTTTTTCATTGCTTAGATGAAGTAGCTAGAGATTTGAGAGCAACAAAAAAAAAAAACCTGAAAGTAGAAGAACTTGGACAAGAATTTGAGAAGAACTATCAAAAATCCGGAAACACCAAAGCGTGAGAAGTTAAGGGAGAGAAAGCAAACGTATATAGATTTAAAAAAAAAAAAAAATGGGAAGAAGACAACTCTTTAGATTTTATTGAATTAAATAATTGGAAACATTCGGACATGTTTGTTGTCCTGCATTGTAGTATATTAGAGATTTAAATGTATGAGATAATGCATTCTTATTGCACTACATTAATTAATGTGAATAATAATTCTAATATACTAAGCATAACACTATCTAATATATAGAAAATAGGAGGGTTTACATTGTATTTGTAAGTGCGGGTTTTTTATTTGTCAAATCAAGTTATATAAATATTAATATAATTTTATTTAAATAAAAATATAGTTGTACACTTATCGTTGTGTCGATATTTGTAGGAAAATTTTATGATAAACTCTTAATTTGGAAGCACAAATTGAGTATGATAAATTCTATAGAAATGGAAAATTAAAGTGGATTCGAATTCTCCTACGTGAGAACTTCGAAATGGTATACTCAAATTCACACAATGGTTAATGGGTGAATGAGAAATTGAATCTCAAAGTGGACCCATTGTGTAGGGATTAAAATGAATCTCAAATTGCTTAGGGAAATCATTTATATGTAATATATAAATGAATGTGTGTTATGAGATATCAACAATAAGTGGCATAGAGGCTCTCTCATGCGCAATGGTGCAAATCATGGACCTCGAACTTTCGAACAACCACAGTATTCCGTTCATAAAATCATTCCACCGAAATTATACAATTTTTTTTTGAGCAACCGAATTCTTTTCTTATTTGTTTTCTTGGTAAGTTTAAGCTCGATTTGAGTTCGCTGGTGGTGGATAGAGCTTAGGCCTACCACTGTTGAACCGTTGTATCCTGGGAGACAATCGCCTAACACATACGGTATTGCCCGGCGAAATTGTCTTCAGGACACCGTATGAAACACGAGACTCGGTTCTAACACTATTTTCTAACGTGATTTTCTTGTGTTGTTGCTTTTTGTTTACCAGATACCAGTCAGGTTTATTTTGGAATTACGATTTACAATATTTAGTACAAGATAATACATCAATACGATATTGATCCAAACACAAAACTGTACAAAGATAATACAATCCAATCCAATCTTCTAATATCCCATACAATGGGATACATACTGATTCTGATAATACATTAATATGATATTGATCCAAACACAAATTGTACAAAGATAATACAATCTAATCCAATCTTATAATATCCCATACAATGGGATACATACTGATACTATATATACACATTTTAGAACTAGAAACAACCATTCTAGGCAAAACTTGTGCAACCAAGTTCCCTTTTCTAGGAATGTAAGAACAAGAAACACAACCCAGCATCCTAAAAGGGTTTATTAATGTCAACAACATGAGGTCGCTCACTCTCTCCAAAAGCTGAACAGAGACACACATCTACAGCACAAACAGACGCTTCCCTAACAACAAAGAGCTCCCCATAAGCAAAAGACCTTCCATTGTGAAAAGCAACAGCTGCTTGAACTATCCCAAGAGCTCACGAATAAATGCTCCGACATTAATAAAGCCCAAATATAGGTTTTCAGTTTAACTTTAAATTTGTGTGTCAAAATATAATTGGCCAAATTGGGAATCAAATTGGCAACAAAAAAAATTCAGTTTTTGTTCCACGTTTTACTATATAATTATCTGTCCCACAAGCTAAAGAAGTTCTCTTTTCCCAGAAGAGAAGGCTAAAGAAAGTAAGATTTTGAATCCCAGGTTCTTTAAAAGATCACCAATATCATCATTTGAAAAAAAAAAATCATCATCATCAGACCATTAAAAGGGTTAGAGCATTTCATACCGTGTGGCAACCAGACATTTAGGCTTTCTCCAAAGCAAAATACAAATCCGAGCCCTTTCGGAAGCTCCACAATCTGACCATGACATTTTCCCGAACACCATTCCATTTGTCTTCAGCAATTTGATACCAGTTTCCAGTCAAGACATATGCGGAGCACCGGCTGTCTTTCTTGGTCCGCTTCCTCAACTCTACTTCGGTTATTTCAAGGCACGACTGGATCACTAAACTTGTAAACCTCCAGGTCGATTGACTTCGTTTTTTTCCTCCTGTGTGATAAGGAACTGGTTTTGTACCTTGTTCACGCCGAACAACAAGCGGTTCTGCTTCCTATCTATATCAGAGGCAGTGATTTCCTTCTCCATCACCAGAAGAATATCAGTACCGTTGAAAGTACTCTTATTGTGATTTCTCAGCTCTGGTGGAGCATCATCATGAATTCTTGCTATCGGCTCCTGTAACAACTCCTTTTCTTAACAAATCCAGTGCCATTGCTGCTTCTAGCTCCTTCAAGGAAATCGGCATCTTCGAGTTATTGCTAGAAAGCTGTTATCTTCTCTCTTTTTTTCTGAAACAACAAAACCAATAGTAACCTGGTTAGAGAGACAGAAATAATAACCAGAAATAAATTTATCATAAGTGGTGTGGAACTAAACTCACCCAAATAAAACAGCAGAGAAAATTTAACTATAACGAGACCACGAGAGAGAGGTCTATTTATAAGGATAAGAAGAATAGTTGGGGAACATTTCTTTTTTTTTTTTTAGGTAATTGCAAGAGAAAGAAAATTAGTGTGAATGGAAGAAAAATAGGCAGAGAAGTTTTTCCTTACGGCATGCAGCTGACTATCTGTTTAGCATTATTATAAAATTTTGAGCAATATATAATATTATATTTTATATTAAAATGATTGAAATATTTAAGTAATTGAGAGTTGATCTGATAAAATCTATTTGGTTGTGATCAATATTGTTAGACTCGATACATCTTAACTACATAAAATAAATATAGAATATGGTATGGGTTATTGTATGTGTGAGCCTCGTATTCCTCGTATTCCTTTTAAGACTAGTCATCCTATTAGGGTTGATAATCCTTTACGGATTAGGATTATATGAAGTTATACTATATATAAAGGGTCCCTACTCTCACTCATATAATGTAATACATGATTGTTTCTCTATTAGAGAATCTAAGAAATGTGAGTTCTACTCTCTATTATTTTAATTATTTTCTTTGTTTATTTTCAGGTTGAGTTTTTTACGCTATTCAATGGACTCGGAAAATTCAGATACGATTTCATGCTTATATATTTAATACAAATATACATGTTTAATTACATACAATGTTTACGGTGGTATCAGAGCGTTCGTATATTTACATAGTTTGAATATTAAATTCCCATTATTATCCGTCTACTGTTTTAACATGAATATGTTGATATAGGTTGAATCTGTAAGAAAAAAAAAATTGTTTGTTTGATGATTGGCTTCCAGGAAGAAATTTGTTGATAGGATGATAGAATTCGATTTGTAGAAATTTGGGATTGTGTTATCAGATCACTTCATCTGGTTTCTTGCTCTTGGGTCGATGGGCTTTCAACCCAGATCCACCTGATTTTTTTCTCTGGTCAACGCTACCATGGCAGTCTCGATCCCAACCAAACCCACCCATCGTTCATCGTTCCTTTTTCTCGGTCAACGCCACCAGGTCTGAACCGTTCCGATGGTTTTCTTGCGCGAAACACGTGAGTTTTGCGGTGAGGAAGATGATCGTCGGACGTTGAACTTGATCTCGACCACGATTTGGCAAGAACGAGCGCAGATCGGCCACCGGTTCGCTCGATCGGTCTGGGCGTCAATCGTCTGTCTTCATCGTTCAGATCCGGGCTTGTGGGTCTCGTTGCACCGCCGTGCGTTGTCTTCATGCGACGGATGGGCTGTTAAGGCAGTGGTGAAAACAGTCATAGGGTTTCCAAAAGCTTGATTTTGTTTGGATCATCTTTTGAGAATTTGATATTCTTGAGGGACTAATTTGCAATTATTTTAGACCTTTTTATGATTTTGTTAAAAATGTAGGGTTAATTTGTAATTACCAAACAGTCCTCCTTTCGATCAGGCTACCCTCTTCGATCTCATACGTTTAAGTGTTGAAACCATATATCTCTTAAACTTCAACATTGCTGCAAGCAAATCCCAAAACTTCATTACCTACTCTAATGTTCGTTTGGTCTTGTTACTTTTTTTTAATATGGTATATGTAGTGTGCAGCTAGTTTAAACTTTTTCATTATATTGAATATATTGCTTTCCAAGCACGCCACTTTCAAGATTTGGAAACTCTCAACAAGGTTCTATAAGGTATTGAAAGATCAAGATCTTTGCTTTCTCGATGTTTGATTCTTTCAACATGCCTGATATACTGTTATTGTCAATTTCTCAACTGTACATACTCTTAAATTGAATTGACAGCAATTCATATCAAAATCATATATATTTTCACATCAACCCAAGTGTGCAAAAGGCTTGCTAAATACGCACGGGCCTTAGAATTATTGAAGAACAAACACAATTTGACTGGTCATCAGTATCCAAGGCCTGGATTTGTTAAGAGAATAAATAGGTGCTGGAAATTCAATTGTGATAACACGCTTGGAGATGTAAATATATATATATATATTAAATTCCTTGTGCTGTGAAATTTTTATCTCATCTCAGCAGCATTTTGTAACTCTTCCACCTGAAAAGGACAACCATCTTTATAAGAATTTAGTACTAAAAAAACAAACTGCGTCACTCATATATGAATCACTCTTTGGTACGTGTGGAATCCAGATATATTTCTTTATCAGACACATTAACCTGCCATTTACACACATCGCATGGTCAGTATATAACTGGTGTGAACTGTGAAAGGCATAACAAATTAAAATGCAAGAAATATATGAAATAAGGCATGAAATCTACTAACGAAGCTAATTGGCAGTTGAAGTGAGGTGTTTAACAAAGCTTGAATTATCTAGCTCTTATAAAGAAACTGAGTAATCACCTTCAAAAGCACAAAAAAATTTAGTCTAAAAAATGTATAGGATGAATACGTACAAAGGTAACAACAAAATATGTTCTTTACAAGTAAAATGAAATTAAGATTAAAACTCATATTTTTTCAATCGAAGGCCTAATAGGGCTAAACAACTCTACTAATAGTTTGTACCAATTGAGCTACTAGTACACACATACATAGATAAAATGGACAAAATTGATACGTTTAGAGAGAAAACACTGACGACTAACGGGCAAATAATTCATATAGAAAGCATATACTAAACTAACAAATGCAAAAGGAAATCTGTTGCACTTGTTCGTCATATGTTCATTCTCTCATTTTGATGTAAGAAATTTATGTCTACTGCTGCCTATTTGTCGTTACATGCATGATGCATCCATTACTGATTAATAAAACTTTGATGAGAAAAGTTCCGCTAAACATTTTGAGGCTTCCAAAACATCACAAATCTTGACATCTTATAATTTCTTTGAATATGTACAAGTTGTAGCGTACTCGAATGTGCTACTAAAAATCACCCTTCCTCTGGACTAAACCGATTGAGTGCAAACTTCTACAGGTTCTTGTTGGACTCACTAATAGTCCCACGACTGTCCTGAACGTGGTTTCTGCCATCAAAAGTTCCAGTGCTACAATCAGTTTGGTTCAGTTTGTCGAGGCTCCTCAGAAGGATTTATGTGTAGCTTCCATAAAACTTCTCCAGATCCTCTCCCCACACATGGGTCAGGAATTAGCTGATGAACTACGTGGTACAGGCGGCCAGCTTGGCAGCCTAATAAAAGTGATAGTGGAAAATATAGAAATCACTGACGAGCAAGCAGCAGCTATTGGCCTTTTAGCTGAATAATCAGAAAGAGATGTGGGTCTAACAAGGCAGATGCTAGATGATGGCGCCTTTCAGCTAATTTTCTCTAGAGTTGATAGTATTCAAAAGGGAGAGACCAAGGGCAGCCGCTTTGTGATGCCCTCCCTGGAAGGGCTTCTACGGTTCTTGCAAGGGTTACATTTGTCTTGGATGAAGAACCCTCTGCCATTGCCCTCTGCCGTGAATACAATCTTGTTGCTCAGTTCACTGAATTGAGAAGGTAGTCGAGGCAGCACTGGCAGCATTGTCTACTCTGTTGGATGATGGGGTTGATGTTGAACAAGGGGTGCTGATGTTGTGTGAGGCACAGAGAGTCGAGCCTATATTAGACGTCCTACTCAAAAAACAAACAGAGAACCTGCGGTGGAGGGCAGTTTGGACTGTCGAAAGAATCTTGGGGACTGATGAAATAGCATGTGAAGTTTCTGGAGACCCAAATGTCTGTCGATACCATCCAGCATGCTGATTATCGAACACGCCAGATTGCTGAACGTGCCCTGAAGCATATTGATAAGATACCAAACTTCTCCGGAATCTTTCCGAATATGGGATGAGCTTCTTTCAAATGCTTCTAAAATTTTGCCAGTGCCGCTGCCTCTGTATGTAATTCTTCCTTTGTGTAAACCAGTTTTGACATTACTGGGTATTGTTTGCAAATTGTCAAGCTGCAGGTAGATGTTGTATTATTGTTGTGTACAGATATAATCCCTGTTTGTAGAGAATCCCAAAAGCCATTCATTTGTTCCTACTTGTATTGTTTTCAGTGAGTTCCACATTTTTAAATCATCACATTGTTATTGGTTATTTAGAAGAAAAGTTATCATAGGAATGTGTTATTGACATTGGAAATGCATTTTCAAGTTTCTTGAAAAAAGGGGAAAGTATCATTTTATCCCCTGAATTTAACTCTATTGTTAAGACGAGGACAGAGTTTGGCTATATTGACTGTTAATCCCCATGAAATGGAAAGAATGTATATTATGCCCTTGCCATGACCTTTTCCGTCCAAAATCACATTGACCCTTATATTTAAAAGGGCAATATTGTAAAAACATATTTAAAAAAAAATTGATCACTATTCTCTCTCCTCTCTCACGATCTCTCATCTCCTCATCTCTTCATCTCTTCATCTCTTCATCTCTTCATCTCTTCATCACTTCATCTTGATCATCACAATCTCTTCATCTCCTCATCTCCTCATCTCTCACGATCTCTTCTTCTTCATCTTTATCGATTGGGTTTAGGTTAAACCAATCTTTTCTTTTCTTCATCTTTATCGATCGGATTTGGGTTAAAACGATTTCTTCTTCTTCTTCTTCTTTATTGATTGGGTTTGGGTGTGGGTGTGGGTGGTTTGGTTCAATTGGTTTGGGGTGTTTCGGGGGCTGCCGACTGGTAAGGTTTAAGTGGATGGTATGGGTGGTTGAAGTTCTTGGTTTGTGAATGGGTGATTTTATTTTTCTGGATATGATTTTTTTTTTCTCGGTATGATTGATGATGATGTAAGTTAACTGGGTATGGGTTTGATGTTGTTTTTGTTATATCTTGTTTCTTGGTGTGATTTTATTCAATTTTATCTGGTTTGATTTTGATTTTGTTTGATGGTGGTTGAAGATATAAAGATTTCTAATTTTGGGATTGAAGAAATGGGGATTTCTAGGTTTGGATTTCAGGGTTTTGGGTTTGGGTATGTTGTTTCTCATGAGATTTGGTTTGGCATTGATGATTTTGATGATGTTGGTTCACTGGAGTTCATGTTAGAAATTTTGGTGATGATATTGGTGGTGTGGCAATGGTTATGGTGGTGAACCGATGATGGTGACAAATTGATGATGGACATAGTTTTTTTTTTAATTATGTTTCTTTTAAAAAAAAAATTCTTTAATTTTTTATTTAATAAATATTTTAAGGATAAAATGGTAATTATATAGAGTAAAGGTTACAGAAGAGGTAAATAATACATAAGGGATAAGACAGAACATGACATGTTCTATATTGTGTTTGGAAGGCCAGAGACAGAACTGTTAACTGTACTGTTATGCGTTTGGTATGACTGAGACAGAACGGGACAAAATGTTCAAATGACCAAAATGCCCATATTATATTATATATATATATATATATAATATTAGAATTTATATATTATTAATATTATAAATAATATATAATATATATTGTATATAATAATATTATAATTGATATTATTACATATAAATATTGTATATTATAATATATATATATATATGTGTGTGTATAATACTATAATTTTTTTAAAAATTTTAAGGATAAACTAATCTTTTTTACTTGTCCCATGTCATGGACAACCTTATCCTAAGGTATTGGGTGTCCCACCTTATCTCGTCCAGTCTCATGCTAAAGACACGTCAAACGTGGAATAAAAGAAAGTTGTCACATCTTATCCCACTTTGTCTCGTCCCGTGTACCAAATGCACCCTTAAGAAGGGAAACCGGTCAATATGGTCAAACATTATCCTCGTCTTAATAATAGGACAAAGGTTAGGGGGACAAAATGATATTTTCCCAGGGAAGAGCCTAGAGAGTGATTTCCTTTTTCTGTTTCCTTTTGATGTATTCATTTTGCGTGAGCCTCACCATTAGTGAAGTTCAGATTTTCAGTTCTTAACAATAAATGCCAGTTCCAATATGTCATTCTTTTCTAACGAGTCCGACAACCCAGAGGAGGAGGATTTATGTAACTGCGTTCGATCAAACCACGCAAGATTCATGAGACAATTGAGTGCAATGCAGATGCTGGAGCTCAAGCTTGAAAATTCCAAATTAGAAAGTCATCTCTGATACAGAATTCAAGACGGGTGCCGCTGGCGTTATCCGTTTCATATAATTGGTTTGGCCTATTCTAATTTCTTAGTGAAACATATATACATATCAGTACAGAGATGGTTTCTTTGAATCAATTTTGACAATTCATAAATGCATTCAAAATTTGGGATTGATATCAGTATTTTTGGTATAAAAAAAATGTGAACGTCTGCACCAGATTAGAATCTTCATTATCGCACATCAATTAGTAGTAATCATAAAGATGGTCAGGTTCTGTGACTCGTATATAAATATATAAGTGCAGCAGCTCTTTAAAATTCTTCCACAAAAGTTTCTGTAATTATGCATTTGATTACCATGAAAAATTCAAGTAGAAAACGAGATCCACAAAATCATTGTCAGTGCAACATAAATGAAAATATTTTTCCCCTGGTGAACAAGAGCAAAATACAGGATCAATTTATAAACAACGGCAGATAACTTACATGAATGGGCTACCTGAGGAAAACATACCTCTTATCAGAGCCAGAATAAGATACAGAAACCGGAGGAAGTTGCCCGGGTACAAACTAATTGTACCCAAAGAATTCGATGTGAAATTTGTCGGTACCATTTTACACTCTGAAGCTCCTCGTGAGTGTAGAATGATGTCTAAAAATTTCTGCATAAATAAAGTTCAAAGAGTACACACATCACCAACAACTTTACAGATGCAAGACTGCCATTGTTTTAGTCATGCATGAAGAAGAATCCAGTTCATTAGCCTTGTCATTCCTTGAAGTATGGCTCCAGTTCATCTCTATGTCAGAAACGTCACATACAGTCGAGAAGTCCAACACCTGACCAAATATTTTGAACATTTCAACCCCAAATATCATATTTTTGTCTGCCACAAATATAGCGTTCCAGTCCATAGGAGCATCAGGATGTACAGAGACTTCAGTCCAGGTGAGGTACATGAGGTCTAGCTCCCACAATTTTCTCACTGCTTTGTTCCTTCGACCTATTTGACCGTCCCCTTCACACCAGGAGACAGAAAGCAATAGCAGTCGGCCACCACAAGAAACTAGTTTTGGGTAGTACTCATGAACACGGGAAGAGAATGGAGAGGTTTGGATTCCAATCCAGAAGCCCCTTTCTATGTCGTATCCAGCAAGTTTATCAGTCTCAGAGTAAACATAAAAAATTCCATTACAGACGACCCCAGAACAAACTATCCCGAAATCTACAGGCAACCTTGGGATTTCTGTCCATTTATTCGACACACAATCATAGATTTCTCCGGAATCCAGAGGCTCATCCCAGGATCCAAGACCTCCAACAGCAATCAACACAAATCTTTTGCCACCTTTTGTTATTGATTGATCACCTTTTTGTCTACTAAACTTAAATGACTTTCTGTTTGGAAACGATCCCTCGTTTTCATCGAAAGCATTTCTGTATTGTCGTCTTAGTGAAAGCCTGTGGGGATCCTCATAAACATCCGACACCCCACCAATACGTGACCTAGGGAAACGCCTATCTTGCCGATTCTGGTGAATCTGAATGATTGAGAACTCTGAATTCACCTCAGATATTCCCAATACAGGCATTGACCTTCCATACCTCATAGATGCAATTTTGCGCCAAGATTTAGTTAAAGGGCTAAACACCAACACCCCTTTGTGTGTCTTGAATGAACTACGATCCACCCTTCCATAGCTGGTCAAGCTCGAACAACCTCCCACAACATAAATATCATCCAGGAAACTGGTAACAGAGAACATGAACCTTCCTTTGAGAATATCGGAACTAATCTTATGCCACTTATCTTGAGATACATCTAATGCATGTATCTCCCCAGAGCAATAGCCATCTTTAACAGTGCCAAATAGAAACAACCAGGGATTTTGATGTGAACCTTCTCGTCTTATCTGCAAGAACCGAGAAGTGGTAGTCAAGTATCTCCATTTCTTGCACACAAGGCGGGCACTCATGAGACAGGTCAATGGGAGCCTCACCAAACACATCTCCAAAATGTCATCCGGAAGAAAGATATGCATCCTGCTGTTCCGTACTGATTCTTCGAGTTCAAAATCCTTTCTGTTACTTTTCTTCCAAAACTTCTCCTTAACACCATACGAGAAGCAATCTACTCCAGTTTCCTCCGTGCCACAAAATGGTCTGTATCCCTTTCCTTCTTCACTAGCACTTGACCTCCTTCTACTACTCGGATCCCCGTATTCCTCATCAGTATCAGCTCCTACTTTGCAACCGCCACCCCTTCCATATATAGTAAGACATTTTAAAGAAACCCCCTTCACATCATCCTCATCGTCCCCTTCACCTCTGAGATTCTTCTTTCTCAACTTTTGGCTAACACTACGAACAAGACGTTTTGAAACACTCAAGGCTTCAAAATCCCCACGAAGAGACTCCTCCCTGGTCACTCTCTCAGAAAACATTCTTTTTTTCTCGGCTTATTAGCTAGCTAAAACATATAACCAACCACTATTCCAAGGCTCTCCTCTTATATAATTCATCTACAACAAAACAACCCAGAAAGATTCAACCCCATACAAGCTCTCTGCAACCTAAAAGATGGCTGCTTTGAGTACTCCAAACCCTAAACATCACAAACGAAATATAACAATACCAAATCTTAGCATCTCAACAATAACAAAAACATAATGTCAGCACAACCATTTACTGTTGAGAAAACGATCTTCATTGAAATTGACTGAAATTACAAAAACATATCAAGCAGAAGAATATGAAAGATTGATTTTTTCTTTTCTTTTCCTTTCTAGACATTTAAATTCTCAACATCAAATAGCCTTCTAATTCCAGAAATGCAGAACCTTGTCATCATCAAGAGACCAATGTACTCAACAGCATAAGAAAAAAGTATATTTATCAGATCCACAACATTAAAAATACAACCTTTACAAAGAAACACACAATTCCAAACACACCCATCTCCCCAGTTCAATATCAGAACCATTAGATCGAACATCATCAAACTGCCATCAAAATAACTCATCCCCAGAACAAAAAAAAAACAAAAATCTTGACAAAACATTTCAAAAACAGTGCACACACAAGAAAAGAGAAATCAAAAGTTTTGGGTAAACGAAAACTTACCCAAATGTGAAACCAACGTGGGGTTGATTTGAAGTTACAGACATAACAATCTAAGATGAGAATCGAGATGGTTGTGGTGGTGAGAGTAAACAAAGCATTCTAAAAAATATTATATAAATAGAAAAGGATCGATCGTGTCAATTAAAAAAAAAGGGAAAAATAGTGAGTAATCAAAGAAAAAATAGTGAATTGTTTTTGTGTGTTTTGTGTTTTGTGTTTTGGTTGGTTTGGGGCTAGAATTAGTAAAGCGACACAACACTTAAATAAAAGCGACTTATCACCTCGTCGCTTTCTCTCCTTTGGCATTCTATCTTTCTCTTCTCTGCTGTCTCTGCCTGACTGACCCCTCCCTTTTTTAATAATGTTTTTGTTTTTTGTTTTTCTTCTTTCTCATTTGGATTCTTCAACTTTTTTTTCCTTTTGATAATTCAGTATATTTGCCTCAAATTTTCATTTAATTACAACTAACGTACTTAAAAAAATAGTGATTTCCTATACATTATATAAGCGAAACCATAAACCGACTGGATCAGATATGTAAAAGATGAGTGGTCTCCTCACACTTTAATAATTTAATTGGTAAAAGTAAGACTCGAACACTTATAACATAAGTGAAAAGAGAAGTGTTAAACAGTTATACTATAAAGAGATATCTACATAAATAGTATAAGATAAATTTATTTGTGTTGATTCAAATTTGATCGTATCATATTTATATTTAGAAGGTTTAATCCAATTATAGTAGTGTCGTGTTCATTTTTTTTTGTTAGATATGACCCGTTAATCTGAATTGTAAGCTCTATCAATATATTTAATGGCTATTAACAGTCACCTTAACAATCCTATACATTTTGATTACTTAAATCCTAATTTCGTTTTCAACAAAGAATTTCTAGTCATTAACAAAATTTTAAAATCAACAAAACCTAAAGGAGTAAAACGAAATTTTCATTTTCCTAAAAATGATTTTCTCTACTATACAACCCGCTTTCCCAACGGTTATGGTGCTATCTACATCATAGCCGTCCGATCATAAAAGCCGAATCTCAAGCAGATGTGTTAGGTTGGAAAAGTGTGGGCTCGTGTGTCGATGGATCGAATCGACCGGTCTGTGATATTGCAAAGTAACAGTCACGTTTTTTTTTTTCCCTAAAATTCGTTTGCTTTGAATAGGCACGCACGTCGGCTGCACGTGCGAGGTTAGGTCTAGTTTGTGACTGTGACGGACCGGATTGCACGGCACCGGGAGTGGGCTGTGAATTTTTTGATTGGTTGTTAAATGGTGGGACCCCATGCTATCAGCCAATCACATCTCTCTCTATTAAAACCAAAAGAAGATTATTAATTTTAATTATATGCTAGCAAAGTAGCAAGTACCAATCTATCTATAGGACATAGGAGTACTCTAGCTTTCATTTCATTTAGTGTGGTAGATGATGATGATAATGGTTCTCCTCCACTCCATTTGGGGTTTTCAATGTATTAAGATTTAGGAGAGTTTAATAAAATTTATTTAGATACAATAAATTATAGCTCAAAGTGGTTTAGGTGATTCTTGAGCCTGTAATTCAATGGTTATTTAATTGGTTTTTTTTTTAATATAAATATTGTAATTCATAAAAGGTCTATCGAAATCTACCGAAATCAAGTAATACTTAGGTTATTCTCACGACAATAAAGAGGAGAAGTCTCCCTTCAATTGTATGTGACTCATACATAAGGAGATTTCATTTAACCCTTGTATTTTAATGAACATTGCAAAATTTGAAAATAAGGGTAACAAGATGCAAAAAATACATAGATTAGAAGTCTCTCACTCATTTATACGTAACTCATTCAAATATCAACGCGATATAAAGGAGATTTCTCTTCCTGTTTATGTTCTTTAATGAATAATGTGAAACTTTAAATCTTATTATCAATAAAAAGAATAATATGTATAATTATTCAACAAAATGTGTATGTGCAAAAAAAAAATACAACAAAATTTGTCATGGATGATACTACGACAATTGTTTAAACGGTGTATAAATAATGTAACGAATAACGTACCATTTACGACTCAAACTATTAAACCATTTGGAACAAAACTTTTAAGGTATTTCCTCTTTTTTCTATTTCTAATTTTCATAATCAAATTCATTGCATTTGTAGGTAGCTATTAGCTCTATGATTTTACTTGCAACTTTGATGATGTATAACTAGCACCTACCAAGAACAATCAAAGTAAAACATCTCATTTATTATGATAAACCACTAGAAAATGTTTCCATTTGAGATACATAATACAGTACATGTACCCTTTTGAAAAGAAAAGAAAAAGTGAATGGGCCTCAGTGCCTCACATCATTTGTGAATTTCCAGAAAAAAACATAAGAAATGGGCAAGCATATTGGGTTCATTATGACTTCCAAACTTGGCATACATTATGGTGCACCAACTTAGGTTTGGACCACATCGCCTTTAATTATTTATAGATATATACAAATAACATATGTTATAATTTTTATAATAATAAAAAATAATAATAATTCCATTGGTTGTCCATATGTATTATTATATAGTATAAGTTAGAGTATATTTGGTTAATTATGTTTAATTATAGTTGTTTTTATGTTTGGATAATTATTTCTTCACTAGTTTAAGAATGGATACTTTTGGGAAAATGATAGGTATCCGGAAATTTAACTACATTTAGAAAATGATAATCCAATTTCGATATCAAGCCAAAAAGAGGAAATTCGACCTGATTTTGTACAATCCAAGAATAATTCGATCAGAGGATTTAGATTTCAAATCCGATTTAGGTAATTTATTTTAGGATTCTAATTTAGCTCCAACCTTAGATTTACTAATTACTATTCTATATCGATTACGTCCATATTATTATTTTAAAATAGAAACTTTAAGAGATAAAGTTATTTAGTGAGGAATTTAGATCATCTACAGATTTAATCTTTTTCCTGACCTTATATAATCTTGTGACACATAATCATTGCAATGAATGTGTGGTTAAGATGTGATTGATTTCCACAGCTACTTTACTAATAACCAATCACAATATTTAAAAAAGTCAGGAAAAAAATCAGATCAATAGAGGATCCAAATCCATGTAGTGAGAGGGTTCAAATCCCACCACACACATTTTACAAATATATGTGAGTAGTTTTCTTTCCGGGTTATGAAAGTAGTTATCTCTTATTAGAGGAGTAGATATTCGAACCGTATATATATTGTTTGATCTTAATATGTCCCTGGTCCGATTGGCGATTGCAATAGTTCTTGTAATATTTATAAAAAAAAGGTATGGATTCGGACTCGATTCGGTTGGATTGGACCCTGTGGAAAATTTCGGATCCGCCCCGATTATCTGTAGGCTCGTACAAACCCATCTCAAATCCCAAAAAAAAAATATCTACACATCCATTGAAGTCCAAGCTGATGGATCGGGCCGAAAAAGTTTCGACCCGGTTTGACAGGCCCAACAAAACAAATTTATTGAGATCGCAATTCACACGTCGCAGTCGAAGGAGACGAAGAACTGAAGAAGAAGAAGAAAATGGCGAAGTCAATGGCGTTGCTTGTTCTGCTATTCACCGTGTTCTCCGTCGCCGTTCCGATCGAAGACAAGTGCGCAGCTTGCAATGCCGTCTCGGTAATCAATCAATCAATCGGCATATCCTCATGTTTAAAGCGTGATCTGCGAGCTCAAAATAAATAAATAAACTAACTGATTTTGTTGTGTGAAATGTATTGCAGGTGGAGCTTGAGATAGGGCTTTCCAAAGTAAGAATTTTTTTGTTTGTTATCATTTTGTTTGAAATCGATTTTGATATCGATATGATATTGAATTGATGTTTTGTTGTAGGAAAAACCGAGGAATCATTTGGATATGAGACACCGCTTGGATTCAAAAGGTCAACGAAAAGGAAAGGTAATTGATTACAGGTATAAATTGAGTTTTTTGTTTACTTTTCTTTTGAAGTTGTTTTTTTTTTTTTGGATTGTGAATCTATTGACATGTAGAAATCTTAATTTTACTATTGTTGAATGATAATAGTAATAAAAAGATAAGATATTGATGTAGAAATCTGTTTAGTTGGTATTTTTTTTTAGATACATATTGAAAGCTCTAGAACATAAGGTTAGATTTGAAATGGTTTTTGTTTAAATAATGTGAGTTGGATTATTGTTGCCAATGGCGAAATGCGGGGCAACCATCAAGTTATTGCATGAAGTAATTGTATTTTAAGATTTTCATTGCTACTTATATCGCAATAACCTCCATTCGCTTTCAACGTCAGGGACTTGATATGATATCTGTGTACATTAGTACACTGTACACATCATCTCTTATGAAATTGATTTGTCTTTGTTTTGTAAGGTATATTTGACATTTCACAAGTGGCCGATGGCTTACGTGATTGTTGCGTTTATTTGTTCAGGGTCAGTGAACTTAGAGTTGTTGAACTCTTGGATGGTCTTTGTGACAAGATGCAGGATTACACTCTTGAGAAGGTATTCTTACTCTGAATTTGTGTGTTCGTTGCATAATTTTCTTGCTTTTTTTCTTTTCTTTAATGCTGTAGCCTCTGAATCAAAATAGTTAATGTGCATAATGGTGGAAATTAATTAAGAAATGGTTGCTCCTGGAAATTGTTACTCTTCTAGTAACTAGTTTGTGAAAAAAAAAACCGTTTCTTTACAGGTGCTATGAAATGTTCTCCTCTCTGAAAGCTGTCTTTTTTTCCAATTGATATCATGAAACATAACTTGTCTACATATGTTGGTGCTAGTAAATCCCTTAGAATTACCTTTTCTTGTTTTGCAGATAAATTCAACTAGTCGAGAGTGGATCAAAGTGCATGACTGGAATGTCCTTACAATTGGTAAGTACTTTGTAAATAGCTTTTGTTCTTGCTAATATGGTGTAAAGAATTTGCATCGGGTGGTCATGAGTCATGACGTGTCTCCTTCATTTAGTTTAATGTTTGTGTTGGATGAGTTATTAGTTAAATGATTCCTAATACCTGATGTTATATCATTTTATAATTGCTGGACTGGTTGGATCTACTTTACTTGATCAAATGAAATCGTACTCATGACATAATTATATTTTGCTCTTGCTGGATTTTAGTAGTTGAGATTTATCTGCTTGATAGGTTATCAGTATTCAATTGTTTTTCACTTCTTTCTCTTGACAGCATGTTCAACGTCTAGCATCTTCCTTACAACATTTCTTTTTCTTAATTCTACTTCTCTGTTTTCATTTTTTTATTAGGTAAGCAAGAAGCTAAAGCATATGCAAACGATATTGCTACTTATTGTGGAAGGTGAGAATGTGAGATGGAAATTGGTTTTCTACATTTCTCTTAATACATCATTTGTGGATTATTTTCTATGGTCTTGATTCATGTTATAATAGAGGATTTTATATGCCGTTAGTCTGCAATTTACCAAGTCTAATCCAGGTTTTTGTAATTAAACAGGTTACTTGAGGAAACTGAAGATGAGGTTGAATTTTCTTAGTCTGCCTATCCACATCTAGATTGTTTAAAAATCGTGTTTTTGTCCATCAAACCAATTGTTAATAACATAGTTTCAATGATATTGGGTTTCTCATGCAGTTGGCAGAATTGATAAAGAAAGGATCTGTTAAAGCAGGAGAGATGAGCAAGGTTCTATGTCAAGATTTGAGCAAGCACTGCAGTCCCTCAAGGTAATGTTGAATTTAAATCTACAACCACCTTTACAAATTGAAATTTGAATCACGTGCTTGTAATATACGCATTTTCCCTGTAACACCAGGAAACTAGCTATAAAGGATATAAAGTTTGAAATTGTAAAAAATAACCTATAAATCAATCTCCATTGACTTGAATATCTGAGCTTATTTCTGAAGCCGGCACTTTTTTGTATTTGTTTTAGAGAGTGGTTATGCCATTCGCTGATTACTGTATTCAATTTTAATATGATTTTTGTTTTTTTATATATCAACAGTGGGTCGGAGCAAGTGAAGGACAATGATGAATCAGAATCAGATGATGAATCCACCGATGATGAATCAGAATCAGATGATGAATCAGCCGCAGAACTTTGAATCGTCAAGACTTGTTTGTGGATCAGCATGAAAAACAATAAAAGTAAACCAGTTGTTGTAGAACAATATTTTTTTAAGTCTGGCACCCTTCCTAAATTGGTTAGATTATGCCGAAACAAGAACTACTTCTGTAACTTAAACAAGTTTTGATTCTAATTTTCCTTACAGGATTATTCAACGTTATCTTTTCAACTTCATACAAATTTTTAGATTATCGAGTAGTTATCACAAATCTGCATCAATAACATTTTTGCATGTCAACAGTTGCGATAATCATCGAAAACAATCAATGAACAAATACATCAATTAATCGATTCAATTGATAGTGGTAGCGAATACCCCTTGTTTTCATATTATATACAAAGGAGAATCGAGGAACAAGCGGGTTGGATACATGAAACTTAGATGGTTGAACAATGGGTTCTCCAACTGGTACAACATAAGTAATCTCAGACTCACATATACAGGATCTGTAATTCAAAAGAATCACATTCTACACGACATTTATTTCATATAACATGGCTGAATGTCAGATGCGGCCAAGGGGAGGTGTCACAGCAACAAGACTTTTTTTCGGGAAGAAATGCTGTCGCCTGCTGGAGCTTACAATCTGTTTATACAACATTTTCGAACCATTCTGCTATCTCTCATCAGTTACAGTCCAGCACACCCTTCAATAAATGCAGCCCTTCTGCTGATATGCTCCTGCGAACTCGGGTTGGTGGTATTTCTATCCGAGGGGGAGGGTCCGGTGAGAAACAAATCACTATCACTGTTAAATTATCACAAGTGTTGCGCTTCAGTGCCTCCCTCACGAGCTCTCTCGAACATCTTTCAGGATCATTATGGAGCATCAGTTCTTTCCTTGCAACTGTCACTGCACATTGGCTACTCATCACATCCCACAGGCCATCACAACCCATAATCAAGAACTCGTCTTCCTCAGTCAACAGTAACTCATGCAACTCCGGCTCTGCGCTTAATGGACAGGCAGAACCTTTGGAACCCTTCATGTGCCAGTCCCCAATAGCACGTGCCACAGATAATTGGCCGTTAAGGTATCCATCATAAACAACTCCGCCGAGTTTCTCAATTCTTATTTTTTCAGATGTGCTGTTGGGTTTATGGTCGTTGGACATCTCAAGTGCTCTACCTCGCCTTCCCAGCACAGCACGGCAGTCCCCAGCATTTGCAATTGTCAAGGTCCTGTGAAGAGAAAATTAGGTCAGAGGTAATCCAACCTGTCGGTTCCCATCAGCTATAGTGTAGTAAAACATAGATACAATCTGTACATTTGCCATATTTGGGTCTCAGCCTTTCGTTTCCTTATATTATTTCCTTACATCTAAGCATTCTTAGTGTAAATATCAATATTATTAGGCATTATTACAGCACTGACAATATCCAGCAGGACCAATAATAAGGTCTGATTCCCAAAGACAAGCGGCGTAGGAGCTTACTTACCTTCCGAAAAAAAGAGCCGTTAGAGCAGTGGTGCCAGATGATATATCAAGAGAACTAGCATCTGCAAATGCATAATCAGCTTGCACAAAAGCACTCTTAATTGCCTTCTCCACACGACTTGGAAATTGGGAGTCCTCAACTATGAACCTAAGGATGTTATTTCTAACAAATGAGGCAGCATCTGTTCCACCATGGCCGTCAAACACCTGTCCACATGTCAAAACATGTTAGTTCATGAAATTACCATAATAATGTAATAATCGATACATCCTCTTAAATAAAAACATACAGATTATATTCTTGAGAAGTTTTGAGCTGTTGACATATTAACTCACCCCATAAAAAGCTCCTGGAGAAGGGAACTTTGCAGTTGTACCTAGATGATCAATAAGATTATCTATACATATGTGCTCATCCTCCATATACTGTTTAGGGCCCATCTCAGCACAGCTTCCTGCTCGGAACACGGGTAAAAACTCCGATTTTTCATCAGAAGATGGTTTATTGACATTAACGTTAACATCTGTTGCCTTGAGAATGATAAAAACAAAATGTTAGTTATAGAGCATTTCTGAGGAGGAGAGGTAATAAAAATTGTACAACGATTAAAAAATAAAAAATTGGGGGAAAGGCAGAATTGTCACATCTTTTATCTCATGAAAAACAAACCTAAGCTTAAATTACTATTTTGGATTAAATTAGTCAAAAAATTATCCAAATTTCTTATTATTCATGATAAGAACCAGTCAAACGACCTAAGAACAAACGTTATGCGTGCTCTTGCATTTCAGATTTGATTTCTAGAACTTCTAAGTTCTAAGTTCTAACCAATATGCAGAAAGTGAAAGTTAACACTATAATTGAGAGATTTTAACTACAAACTTACAAAGACATGCCCACTTAACAGATTCTAATGATCCAACAAAACTTAAACTTAGATTCAGTTCAGCAACCCCATATGACAAAATATTGATTACAGAGGACAAACTTACCAAATCAGCCGCAGCAGCCAGCCTTGTGGAGCTCACACAATGCCGCATAGCTGAGAGCTGTCGGGGAGGTTTCCCCAATGTCATCTGTTTGATGCTATTCAAATCATCCAAGTTCTCATTCTCCATTGCCGATAAATTATCCTTACTGCGACCACCTTCTATTACCTCAAAGGGAGGTGAAAGATCCATACCCGCTGCCATATTCACCTTTCCAAATCATGAACTATTTGCCTTCTTAATACAATCTCTCAACTCAAAACAAGCCAAACCCTCTTCTAATGAACTGTAACTATCACCTCCGATGATAATAGCAACTTTTGAGAATGTTTAAACCTACCAACTTCACTGTCTGAGTATAGGCTTTAGATTTCCTTTAGATACCAACCCAACAAAAGTGTTTGAAGAAATGCCTGAACGAGTAAAACTTCAATCCTAAGCAGAGAAAACAACGAAAACACACCAAGTAGCCGTCAAATTCGGTCTTCAATCACCGATCCCAACTACTCCCAGCACTTGAATCTCAATCTACAATCCTAATCAAAACAATCATCAAACCATAAAAAACCGAACTTGACAATAATAATTATATAATTATCCAAATTCTCCAAAACCCAGATCAAACTTACATGAATTCAACAAGAAACGATCAAAAGAACTTCTCTAACAACCAAAGAAGTAGAAAACAAATGTGATCAGAACAATCACAGAGCAAGGAAGTTTTCAGGAGTTTCCCTTGCAGATTACGATGAGAATTCTTTGCTTTTTTATCTTTCTTTCCTTTTCTTCTCCTTTATTTAATCATCAAAAACAAACCCTAAAAAAAGTTACCTCTCAAATTGATTGTCAGACAGAATCAAAAAGCTATTCGAAAAGCGAAGAAATGGACGATGATTGAAGAGAGAGAGAGAGTTATAGTGAATTGTGTAACTTGTTGATGTCTGGTTGGCTACCGGCGATTCCAGGTAATGCTTTTGATCTTCTTGCTGTAAGGAGAGATTGGGGAACCGACACGTGGTCAGTTGTTGTTGGTGGGTGCTCTGGTTTGACGGGATGGTGTTGTTAATTGTTACTTGTTAGTTCACGGTTTGGTGCCGCCAGGGAGTTTTGGCCGTTGGATCTAAGTGATCAGGAAATTGGACGGTTTGGAATCGCTTAAAGGGGTTAGGTTCGATAACTACCGTGAAGATGGAATGCCTAGGATTCCCGCTGTATACGTGTTGAATTCTAATTGGAGGGAAGTTTGGTATTATCAGCTAAGATAGAAGAACAGCAGCTGTGGAAAGTTAGTTTTGGTTGGAAATGATCGTTCACACTATAAGATTTGTAAAAACTTGTAATCACCGTTCGATTTAGAGAGTGATCGTGGATGAGTTACAAAATGACCCCTCAAGAGATCGAATCAATCGAATCAAGAGTTTATCGAGAATCACAGAAAATAATTGCTCTTATAATATACATCCCTTATTTTCTCATTACAATGACACGTGTCTTGTTAACAGGTGCTCTTTTGATTTAAATTCTAATGTGCTTATAAAGATGTTGTAATGAATAATAATAAGATAACATTGTTACTTATTTTATATTATGTTTTTTTTTCTTTATATATATATATTCATCTATTTAGATCAGATACTTTTTTTAAACTTTTTATCATCGATAGGATTTGTAATTGAAAAGATTCGAATAGTTGATTTAGAAGTCATTTACCTAAGTTCCAACATCGTCCATCTACCGGGTGTTTTTCGATCATAAATAATAAATACGTTAAGTGAAGATTTTAGATTACAGTAGGATTCATTTTGATGATAAGTGCAATGTATAATTAAAATGATTTTTTAATTTAATTTAATTTAATTTAATTTAATTATCTAGTTATATTCAAAACTCAAGCCCAATATTTATACGAATTTGATTTTGGGCCGGTTTCAATTCATGATCAAAAGCCATGCAAACCCACAATCAATATTGTCTGTCATGTCATGGTGTACGTGTGAATCATAATGCACGTGACATCCAACGTGGCCACCACTGAAAATTTGATTAATTGGTTGGAAGCTAATTAGTTGCACCAAGCCAAAAAAATGTAATGAAGAATGGAAAATCAATT
The DNA here is from genome assembly GCA_032871835.1 of Dipteronia dyeriana. Lineage (NCBI taxonomy): Eukaryota > Viridiplantae > Streptophyta > Magnoliopsida > Sapindales > Sapindaceae > Dipteronia > Dipteronia dyeriana. The sequence goes on from CM065296.1 coordinate 121,781,663, forward strand.
TATATAAAAACGACTTATATACTAATTAGTTTAACCGGTAAAAGCGATATTGAATTCACATTACGACGAGGGTTTGGCGTATAAATAAAGAAAACACACAAGTTGTTGTGTTGTGTCTGCACGTACTCTTCTTCTGCAGGCTCCAAGAAGAAAATATTTTGCGTATGGATTATGATCGATCGCATAGAAAAAAGGGAAAAAAAATGTTGTGGCTGTGGATGGAAAGCAGAGTGGATTGCAGTGAAATGGTTGAAATTTGTGTGCAGTGAAGGCAAGCAAAAGAAAAAGAAAAGTCACAATCATTTGCATGGTTGCTGGGTGACACAGGCTGTGTTATTATTCTCCCATCCACTTTATTCTTTACTTCTTTCAAGCAATAAATATGGCATCATCTGTCTATCTATATGTTGCTTACTGTTAATGTACACCTCATTTTTCCATGTGATTGACACTCTTCATGTTTTAAATCCATAAAAAGAGTAATAATTTAGTAGGATAATATTTTAGGTTTGAAATTCCAATAGATTTAAACGATTTCTTTCGGTTTTGTCAACAAAACAGTCGATGGATCTATTTAATTATGGATTTAAATATAAGATAGGATCACTTTTTTTTTAATGTTGTATATGATAGTTTAACATATATTAAAGGTTCGTCATTTTTAAAGGAAAAAAAAAATTGCATATCACATCTTAACAAAGCTTGTGAAGTGGTGAAGAGTTCAAATCTCTCCATACATATTTTACAAACCTAATTGTCCGTATGAAGAGTTTTGTTTCCAAGTCGTGAGAGTAGTGATGTTCCAAATTCCTATTATGAGAATAGATATCCAAACCACACATATATCGTTTAATCTCGATAAACTTCGACAGTCCTTTTATGATAGTTCTTGTAATAATTTAAAGAAAAAAAAATCAATTACATTGCAATTAATCATTATATAATATATAATGTAACTATTGTCAAAGAGGAATATAATAATTTCCAGATTCCGATGTCATTCTTCGATTTAATGATTGTGTATAAATTTTTTTTTATTTACAGAGATGATAAGAAATCGAGTCTTATATATCTGGGCCGGTTTGACTTAGTGGGTGGGAATCGAACACATAATAGATTATTGGTATTAAGCCTCTCTTTGAAGCGCTTCTAATACTTTAAAAAAGGATCTCAAATAGTTGTCCAAAGTCCAAACGACATCGAAATTCTAGTAAACAGAATTTATTCCCACCAGAAATATCTCCAACCAACTGCTTGAAGTATCAAACTTCATACATCAAGCCCTGTTCTTTTTTCTTCAAAAAATCTCCCAAAACATAACCCAACTACTTCAATTTACTTGGATTCTTTTACCCCACGTGAAAATTGTTTGTATTTAGTTTTGTCAGCCGACTCTTTAGAATTTATGATCATTGTTCCTCTTTTTCTGTTATCTTTTCTCAAGTCTTAATGAGTCAATAATCTGGTCTATTCATTGCTGATTGAAAGTCCTGTACTTAAATTCTCATGTTCAATTTTTCTTTTTTCAAGTAGGTGAGAGTGTTTGCATCTTTAATCTATCTGGGTGTTATAAAGCTGCTCCATTTTTTTGCTGTTTTTTTTTCTCTTGGTGTTTTGAGAGATGGGGGTCCATGTAGCTGTTTCATTTATTGTATTGGAGATAAGGGTTTCCATTGCTGCACTAGAAAGAACTACTTGACTTTGATGGAAACTATTCTTAGCTTCAAGGACATGACTTTCCTGGTAATTATTACTTTTATAATATCATGTTGATGTTCTATATTCTAATTCTGATGTGGGTTTTTTGATTTTGAGCTGTATGAAGAATCTGATTCTTTTTTCTATTGCCTGTCATTTCGATGCCATCCAGTCACATTTATTGTATATATGTTTGTTTGGTCAATGAGACAATTCCTGCTAGAGAGATGATAAAAAATAAATTCTGAAGCAACCCAGTTCAATTACAGTTCTGATTTCTGAAAAAGTTTGAAACTTTTATTGTATTTGGTAAGCTTGAGTTGATAATCTTGTTTTTGTTTGTTAATATTATCTCTAAAGTTTTCTCTTGGTGTTTTATCTATTAATTTTCTTCCATTCGATCAATATTCGACATAGAGTTTTATCTGTCTTTTACTTTCAGAATTGATGTTTTGGCTCTTGTATCTGTTTTGCATTCATAGTTTTCGACTTTGATTCATTTTTCCAGACGCCGGGAATCCACAGTGCACTGATTCACTAATAGAGGCGGTGAGTGGATTCATTCAGGGGACAACAAGATAATTGTATCTTGTATTTGGCATGAAAATGGTTTGGTTTCTTCCGTTGCTGTTTCTCTATTTGGTTGTGTTTTCAAGTGGGTATGGTAAGAATGTTTCCTCAAGGCCAAATGTTGTTAATATTGGTGCTATATTTACGTTTAATTCTTCCATCGGTAAAGTTTCTAAGATTGCCATTGAAGAAGCTGTGAAAGATATCAACTCTAATCCTAGCATTCTCCATGGAACCAAACTTAATCTAACAATGGCAAATTCCAATTGCAGCGGTTTTCTTGGCATGATTGAAGGTATTTCAATCACCACCTTCGTAATTTAATTTGAAGTTAGTTGCTTACTTGGTTTGGCCATGTTTCATGTGCAATAATTTGTTCTTACATAAGATTTTTGTGAACAATAGTTAATTATGCGTATTGTTTTGTTGATTACAGCTCTGAAATTCATGGAGAATGATATTGTTGCGATTATAGGCCCACAATGTTCTACAGTTGCCCATATTATATCCTATGTTTCAAATGAACTAAAAATTCCCCTACTGTCATTCGCGGTGACAGACCCCACTCTCTCTTCCCTTCAATTTCCCTTTTTCGTTAGGACAACGCAGAGTGATACATACCAAATGGCTGCCATAGCTGAGACTGTTGAGTATTTTGACTGGAAGGCTGTTCTTGCAATATATGTTGATAATGAGTATGGACGGAATGGTATATCTGCATTAAATGATAAACTTGCTGAGAGGCGCTGTAAAATCTCTTTCAAGGTGGGGATTCCCCCGACATCTGGAGTGACTAAGGCTATCATCATGGATATTCTCGTTAACATTGCATTGATGGAATCTCGAGTTATTATTCTACATGTCGGTCCAGAGTTGGGTTTATTGGTTTTCTCTGTGGCACATTATCTTAGGATGATGGGTAACGGGTATGTATGGATAGCTACCGATTGGCTAGCTTATTATATGGATACTAACTCTCCACTCCCTCTCGAGACCATGGATACAATGCAAGGAGTCATTCTTTTGCGACAACACACACCCGATTCAGATAGAAAGAGAGCTTTCCTTTCTAGGTGGAAGCAATTAACTGGTGGTTCATTGGGCATGAATTCTTACGGTCTTTATGCATACGATTCTGTTTGGATGGTAGCTCATGCTATTGATGCATTTTTTAACCAAGGTGGGATTATTAGTTTTTCTAATGATCCTAGATTACATTCTCAGGAAGGTAGCGATCTTAACCTTGATGCAATGAGCATTTTTAATGACGGAATGCTGTTGTTGAACAACATAGTGCAGAGTAATCTTGTTGGGTTGACAGGTCCTCTCAAGTTTACTCCAGACAGATCGCTAGTTCATCCTGCGTACGAAATTATTAATGTGATTGGAACTGGGATTCGAAGAATCGGCTACTGGTCCAACTATTCTGGTTTGTCGACTGTGCCTCCTGAGACACTTTATACAAGGCCACCCAATCGCTCAGCTGCAAACCAGCAACTGCACAGTGTTATCTGGCCTGGAGATACCTTGGCAACTCCCCGAGGATGGGTTTTCCCAAACAATGGGAAGCTACTGAAAATTGGTGTACCTGTTCGGGTCAGTTATAAAGAATATGTATCGCAAGTCAGAGGGACAAACAATTTTAAGGGTTTCTGCATAGATGTGTTTACAGCCGCAGTAAATTTGTTACCATATGCTGTCCCACATCAGTTTGTTCCATTTGGAGATGGTCGTGATAACCCAAGCTACACAGAACTAGTGTATCGGATCACAACGGGTGTGAGTACTAAATCTTAGGTTCAAATCATTCAAAGTCGATTTTCTGCTTGCTGATTTTCTTATTTTCTTCACACAGGAATATGATGGTGCTATTGGTGACATTGCTATTACCACGAATCGAACAAGGATTGTGGATTTTACTCAGCCATATGCTGCATCTGGGCTGGTGGTTGTAGCTCCATTTAAGAAATTGAACACTGGAGCTTGGGCTTTTATGCGGCCTTTTAATACGCTTATGTGGATTGTCACCGCTGCTTTTTTCCTTCTTGTTGGAATTGTTGTGTGGATTCTGGAGCATAGAACAAATGATGAATTCAGAGGACCACCTAAACAACAATTTATAACCGTTCTCTGGTGAGTTGCAGATTTTATTATCTTCTTGTGATACTACTTGTACTAACTGTTTATGTACATTACATTACATCTCATGAATCCATTTAGTCTGTATATGTTTGAAGATAGGCTACGTCAAAATCATTTTGGCATGTTTCTGATAGATAATATACAGAGTAGTTCAGTGGATGACTCTGACTGCATTTTTGCCGCATCAGCATGCCCTTTTTGCTTGATGAATTTTTCAAAATTTATTGAAGAATTCTCTCAAAATGCTTTTTTTTTTCCAGATATTTTCTGTTTTATAAAATTTGATCTGAAAATCACAGTTGCGGTTGAAGAGCAAAATCTGAGAAAAAAATACTGATGATTAGTCTTTAGTTGCTTTGAGAAACTGAGGTTATTTCTGTGCTGACGTGTTTATAAACTTGTACCCCTGGAAATAACACGATGAACTGTTTTTGTTAAAAGTTTTGAGAGCTGTATGTCGCAAAACATCTCTAACTAATTGTGTATCTGTATTAATCGTACTTTTATTGCTGATGCTGGTGAAGTGGGAGAGTATAGTGATTTTTGTGTGTTTTCTTGTTTTCCTTTGTTGAGTATTAGATTAGCTTGTAACAATTTCCGGTCACACCAACGTTATACTTGCTGATAACGGCTAAAAAAATGATAATGGTGATACTTATCTGACCATATCTCGTTTGCCAATCTTGCAGGTTTAGTCTCTCAACTATGTTTTTTGCCCATAGTAAGTGAAAAATCAAGTTCTTGCAGAAAAAAATTATTATTATGGCTGCATGTGAAGGATCGATGTTGATTTATTTGAATGTGTTCTTTTGTTCTTCTTGCAGGAGAGAACACTGTGAGCACCCTTGGCCGACTGGTGCTAATCATATGGCTCTTTGTGGTCTTTATAATTAACTCGAGCTACACTGCAAGTTTGACATCGATTCTCACAGTCCAGCAGCTATCTTCTTCTGTTAAAGGAATTGAAAGCTTGAGAAATAGTGATGATCGTATCGGATACCAAGTGGGTTCATTTGCTGAACATTATTTAAGTCAGGAACTCAACATATCTAAATCTAGGCTTGTTGCCCTTGGTTCACCCGAAGCTTACACTAAAGCACTCAAAGATGGTCCGGAAAAGGGAGGTGTTGCTGCCGTGGTTGATGAACGTCCGTATGTAGAACTATTCCTCTCAAGCCAGTGCTCGTTCAAGATTGTAGGTCAAGAGTTCACCAAAAGCGGCTGGGGCTTTGTGAGTATCCATTTTTTGAGTATCATCGTATTCTCTTTTTTCACAGAAGACATTTTTGTTGTTGAAAATCAGTCATTTTCCCTCAGCCTTATACTTCACTATTTATCTTTTTAGGCTTTTCCACGGGATTCTCAGTTGGCTGTTGATTTGTCGACTGCAATTCTAGCGCTATCTGAGAGTGGCGATCTTCAGCGGATTCATGACAAGTGGCTGTTGAAAAGCTCTTGCACTATGGATAGTGCTGAGCTTGAATCAGACCGGCTTCACCTAAAAAGCTTCTGGGGCCTCTTTCTTATCTGTGGGATAGCTTGCTTCATTGCCCTCTTCATATACTTTATGCAGATTGTGCACCAACTACGCACTGCCGACCCCCCTGATGCTATTTTAAGTGGAGCAAGTAGTGGTCGTTCAAGGCGTTTTCAGAGATTTTTATCATTAATGGATGAGAAAGAAGATCAATCGAAGAGCAAGAGTAAGAGAGCGAAAGTGGAAAGATCACCACTCGAGAATGACAGGGACGAGGAGTCGGGAAGCAGGCATTCTAATAAGAGACAAACAGAGTTGGCAACAATGAACAACAACAACTTGAGCATTTAACCCAGTTTTGCATCCCCAAGCGACTACAATGTCATCACAATCACCATCTAAACCCAATTTTCAAGCATTGCAACTGTTCTATATGCATTTTCCTAAATTTTCACTATACACCATGTAAACTTATTTAATTCATAATGTAAAGTCAATACTCAATATTGAAGTATATATATCGAGCATATATTGTTAAGTCAATATTCAGCTCATGCATTTGTTTATAGTGCAAAAGTCTTCTGTACAGATCTGCAACAATAAGAGCAACTAAGTACATATTAAATTAAACAAAACATTTTTTAATCTCTCTAGAGTTTGCAACTGTGCTTACCACAATCATACATATCATATTTCTTGTTTTTGCAAACATACTATATATAAATAAACATTTGAAGAAGAAAAAGTTCCATTTCAGTCTCTATGTCTTTGATGCTTGTCAAGGGCTATTCGCTTTCAGCTGGGCTCCCCAGACCAGCACAACGGATGATGTGCATCAGTATGACATTTCCAGTCTGATTACTACACCGTTGAAATTTTATTCACAAATGCGTATGTTATCTGAATCGACATGGTTACTCGTAAACATTTCCACCTATTAATGTAGGTTATGACCTGTTTATTAATCCTTGAAACAGTTCCAAGCCATTACTCACACCATGTTTGTTTCGAAAAAGTCTATACCCCGTTGATAATTTAAGCTCTTTCGAGATTTTTATCGATACACACTACAACAACGAGGATAATAGAAATTTTCTAAAGAGAACAAGTAGACACAAACAAAGTGTGGTAGACTCTTTGGATGGTTGTAGCTAGTGGTTGATCTCGTTGAATCCCGATAAATTCCTAGGTGATCTTACCAAATCCCGATAGATCCCTAACGGATGGGTACCATATTTCCAAAAAAAAAAAAAAAAAGTACATAAACATACTGGTGAGTGTGGAGCCAAGTTTTGAAAGTTTAAGGGTCCACAGGCCCATCTAAGATTCCACCTCCAAGAAATGAAGAAAAAAGAGAGAACTTTTTCAAACAAAAAAAATCAAAGTCTTTGATTGCGGAGACATCAATTATAGTGTCACCACCATGTGCTGCCTCATCTTTTATCTTCTCCCCATGAAATCATAAAAAAAAAGAACCTTTACCAAGCCACAATTTTTCAAACCAGGTAGGGTCAAAAACCTCATAAATCTCATCAGTTTTATAAAATTTTCACACCACCAAACCAATATCAAAAGGATACTTCACATTTAATAATCAATACTACTACAATACAAACAATACAAAGAAGCTGTCAACCACATGTTCACAACAGGTCTTAGTAAAGAGCTTATACATAAATGATAAACCCTTTATATCTCGTGACACGATTTGATTTGATTGGTTTGAATTTATAACTTGGATCACTGGAGGCAATAAGTCTAAAGTTTGGACTTATACGTCAGACGTACTGAATCACTGTTGAGAATACTGGCAGGTCCCGTAACTCGGATCGCCGAAGGTGACAAGTCCGGTGCCTTTGAAATCACAATTCCAGTAGTTCCTACCATGCATTTGATAATAAGCATTCATGGCATACGAAGCATGTGCATGAACTTTGTCCGGATTGAAACAATCACCAGTCTTATAGATTTCTCTGCAATCAACACCACCAGGTCCACAACAGAAATCCAACACAGCTTGAAGAACCTTATCATCAGAATGCGGCTTCGCAACGCACCAAACGGAAGGCCCTCTCACAGCTCCACCACCGCCACCGCCACTAGAGAATTTCCCGAACGACCCTACGGAGGCGGGTCCGTCATTACTGCAAAACTGACAACTCAAGTCCACTTCATATACTTTCGATCCATCTCCATTGAAAATCCCAAAATTCCTCTCACTAGCATCCCCTGTTTTCTTGTTCTCGTTAAACAGAGAAAAAACAAACACTTCTATGTTGTCTTTCAGCTTCATCGGCGTCCCTTTACTCGACTGTGCACGTTCGATCAGTCTAGTGTTATAAGTCTTCGCATTTTCCGGATTCGCCGCCGTGTCACCGGCGACACCTTTAGACGGCCACCCAGATTCAGAAACAGTGATTTTGATCGACCCATTTCCGAAACCAAGATTAACAATGGCTGATCTGATGGCATCAATTTGTGCATCCAACATGTTTGTATAAATGTACCCTTTTGGATCATGAACTCCGGTTGTATTACCCAACAAAGCATACTGTAAATCAACCGAATTAGAGTTTTCTCTGTATGCAAAATACGGGTATGCGTTTACCATAAATGGAGCTCCAGTATCAACCAGAAAGCTTAAAATGGAGGTCATAGTTGGAACCAGATCTGTAGCAAAAGTGGACGACGAAGGAGGAAATGAAGACGCCAGAACCGCCATGCTATGCGGTGTTGAGACTTTGATTTTACGTTCGAGTCCACGAGACACTAGAACTCCATGCAAGTTTTGCATGGCTTGAACCAGAGCTTCTGGGTCTAGTTTTTCGGTTGTCAAGTACTCGTTGCCCACCATGATGCCTACGACGGAAGTGGCCGGAATGAAGGGGACGACACGGGTGGCGAGCCATTCGTCTGCGGAGGATGTGTCCTTGCTGATGTTTGACACGTGGTAGTTCTCGACGGCTACGATTATGTCTATGCCGGTGTTGGAAAAGGCCTCTAGGATTTCAGGGTTGGTGTCGTAGATTTTGACCTTGTTGATGAGTGTGGATTGGAGGAGTTGAGCTACTTTTTTCGGTGACGGGAGGTTGTTCCCTAGTGTACCATAGTTTATGCCGACTCCGACGGCATTTCGGGACCAGCTGAGGAGGAGGAAGAGAAGTGAAAAGGAGAGGAGCTGAGAAGCCATATATGCTAATGGTGTCAAAGTTTTTGCTTGAAAACTGGTCACATATATATAGATACAGTGTGACTATATATCTACATGAAATGGTGTTTGACAAAATACATTTATACAGATAATTAACATGTAATTTAAAATGTTTTATTAGGACTTTTTGTCGTTTTGAAAACTTTTCGGTGGAACAAGATCTGCTTTTTTTTCAATGCAGAGGTGTGACAGTGTATTTTGCCTTGGATGGATACAGATCAAAAGGTGACTACTGACTAGTGGGCCATCTGAGTGAATTTGAATTTTTCGAAAGTCGTTATTGTTGGCCCCGGACATTATGAGATTGAGCTCCACGAACAGTAACACAGTCCGAGATGCAACACCTGATTTATAAATTATAATGTAATGTGTAAACTATTTACATTTACAAAGTTACATTTGATATCAGATACATTTAAGTTAAGTCACAAGTGTAGGAAAAACAGATGAAAATAGATTATAGTGGGCCACTTCTTATGTATTTCTGCAAGAACTCTTCTTCGTTGCAATACCTGTATACCACATTGTAAACCTCCATCAGAAGTTTCGGAAATCGGCTACTGAAGTAGTCGTAAAACCCTTGTGGAATTGTACCCAATAATTCCTGGATGTCTTGAGGGAGTTCTCTATAGTGGTTTGACTTGTTTCGTATCACACGTAGCAAGTCGCGAATGCTGTCGTACTTGTAACGCCTGTAGCGCCCAATGTTATTTATGAATGCAGCTTCCATCTTTTCATCCCATTTCCCGTTCAGAGCCACTGGTGCAATTCCTTCTAATGCTGTTAGGAGTTCTGAGTCACTCTCTCTATCTTCCAATTCAACTCGGTCGCTGACATCTCGAAGAAATGAGAGTCTCGTCTCCGAAGTCCAAAACAATGGATGATACAAAATGTCCTGGGCTCTCGGCCTACAAAATATTTCAGTCAAGTCTGGGTCATACTACCTTTCTGAAATTCATACGGGTATTGGACTAGATAACATCCGTTAAATTGTATGTAAATGCAATTCAACAGACATCTAATTAGTGAACCACCTCTTAAACCAGATACTCAATCGACAAGACAACAGACACCTAATCTACAAGGATCTCAAAAGTCAAAACTAAATGTCTGTGTAGTGTTGAGGTGCAAAAGGGACTCATGAATTTTCGACTTTATCGAAAATAATAGCGTGATAGTAATAGTAACTTCTGCAAGACTTGGAAATTGTTATAACAAAACCTTACCTCATATCTGGATTGGTATCTAAGAGATGAGAGAAGAGATCCACAGCTTCTGGTATATTCTCTACCATGAATAGGTCTTTCCGGTCATTCACAATATTTACATCTCGTTCGAAATTATCGCCATAGGGGTGTCTACCACCGGTCAAACAGAAAAACAAAACACAGCCTAAACCAAATATATCTACTGCACGTGTTTGGCGTCCATGGAGAAGTTGTTCAGGAGCTTGCCAACCTGAACTCCCATAACCTACAATCAAGAGCAAAGTAAAATTTTAAGAAACGATTTTTACAAACTATACTGTACATCAACTGTAAAAACAGCTAGTGAGTGACTTTTGAAAAATCATATAAACCGATTATCAGATTGTTTCCAAACAACCGATATTTTTGTTTATCAAATTGTAGATGCAAATAACATCACAGTGGACGTGTATGCTTCAAGTGTTGACATACAGTACCAAATAAGCTAATTTAAGATATATACCAGTAGCATTCTGGGTTAAAGAAGACATGTCACCGAGCAAACGCTTGCTGATACCCATATCTGAGAGCTTTGCACGTAAAGATTTTTCGGTTTTTATCAACACATTATGAGGCTTCACATCCCGATGGATAATTCCAAGCTCATGCAAATGGGAGACCCCAGAGACCATATCCCTGCATATCCCAAAAACTTAACATCAATGGCAATATCCTAAGGCGAAGCAGTTTACCGACCCAAAAAAGAAAGAAAAAAAGACAATAGCAACAAAAGCAGCTTCAACTTACCTCATAAGCTTTAACAGTTGGGCTGAAGGATGCCCATTTTCCTTCCACAGCTCAACACTTTTGTTATTTTCCATTATTGCACGTAATCTGACAGTAAACTCATCTGACAAGTTGGAATCCCGATACTTTGTCATTTCTTGACTTTCAAAGGATCCAGAGAATACATAAATCAAGTCACTTAAGCTACAAGTACACCGCTCTAGAGAGAGATAAACAAAATCTTGATCAAACTCCACCCCATACCATCGTACAATATTAGGGTGTTGATCAGAAGCGATAAGATTTTGAATCTCTTTCAAAGCCACATCATGGTGAGTCTGCACAAGGCGTTTAACAGCTACAGAACGACCATCATATATACCCTCAAGTACAACTGTACCATTGCTCCCTCTAGCAATTTCTTTGTTGGAAACAACCAACTTGCCAATTCTACGCCCATCTAGACGACTATCAACAACATTATTAAATGTTAGCAAGAATTTCTTGTCATTTCCTTCAAAGTGAGGAGGTCCACTAGGGTCACCACACTTAGGCTCATAAGAGATAGATTTCTGCATTTTCTCACTTTTGGCATTGTTCTTATTGTTCCCTAATCTTCGAGATTTCTTCTTCTTGGACATCCCTGCTTGCACTTTCAGTGCCTCAACCTGCTTATTCAACTTACTCTGTTTTGAACGGGAAAAGAAGACGCCAATGATGGACACAAGAGAAATAAATAAGGCTATAATAGATTGTACATAGGATGCTTTAGTTATTTCCATAAATGTGCTTGGATTATTTATTTCACGAACGCTTCCACCTTCCAACATTCTAGGGCTTTCCAACATCCTAGGGCTTTCCAACAAAGCAACCATATGTCCAATTTGACTATCTGGAGGAGCGAGTGGCAAGGTTTTATCATCAAGCATCAGCGGAGGATGCTGAATGACAGCAGGTGGTGGATAAAGAAATCCACCTACTTTTCCAATAAAATTGTTATCACGCAGCTGGTAGACGGGAACTTTCGTTTGACATTGCAAAGGCAATTCATCATCACCAAAGTACTCTGCAGTGAGTTCATTTCCCAATCCAAAAGGATACCTGCTTAAAGAATTCTCAGTTCCTTGGCATCGAAATTCAGCATCAATATTCGCAAATTTCACATTCCATAAAGCTTCTTCAGAATTAGGTGAATAATACAGCAACTCATAATCTGTCCTCATTACGTAGACCAAGTGCCGAACTTTCTTCAAGTTTTGGAAAACAGACTTCGCCAATGCTTTGGAACTGTTAACATTTTTTTCTTCAGCACTCTGAAACCCTATTGTTGATCTGGAATCAACAGATCCGTAAGTATAAACTACTGTCCCGGACGTGGCATCAACAACGAACACCGTAGTGTTCTTTGCTCCTACAATGACTCCACCATCCTCAGTTATATAGGGAGTACTTCTAATGTACTCTTCAACACTCAAAGGCAACTTCTCCTGCATCACAAAAATTTAACACATTAATATTCAATCATGATAAAATTAGACACAAAAGCACAATATTTCATATTCGCTTACCACTTTACCGGAGCGATTGCTATGCCAATAGAGCTCCCAATCTTTACCAACATCAATATAAAATTCAAAGTCATTGTTTTGGTTTATTGAAGCCTGATACGATGAATAAATCGGCCGACCAGACGAAAACGACCACCTAATTTCCCCTAATTTAGAGTCCACCAAATATATCGTTCCATCCTTATCAGCCACAACTCCTAAATCAGCCTTACTGGATCTAAACAAAATACGATGATTGAATCAAATCAACAAACCTTCGAATACAGTTAAACAAAAAAAACTAATAAATCTCATGTTTAATTAAAGATTTAGAGTTCCCTAAATCTACTGTAATTGCATCTAAGTCCTAAATCAGCTCCAGTGAAATCCAGAGTCCATACACCAAATCAGAATACAATAACAGAATTAACAAACACTCCTAAATTCTAATTTGATTGAACAAAAATCTAATTTCCTCATATTTAATCCTTTACAATTTATTTGTAAAATGAAAAGAAAATACTCACTGTGGTGGCGGCGGCGGCGGCGGCAGCGGAGATGGCGGCAGAAGAGAGCTGAAGAGTTTAGAAACCCGAGGATTTGGATAGGAAAGCGAGGTCTCTGATAGCTCTGAAGAAGAAGAGAGGCCATGTAATATTGGAGCAAATAACAGAAGGAATGCAATCGAGAGTCTCATCTATTATCATAAAATCATACAAGAGATTCTTCGAGTAATTGATTAAAGAATTTCTGATACTCAAACGCAGGATTTGATTTTCTGCAATTTCGTGTTTCGGATGCGTAAGCCGTGACGCTAAGTCGTGGACGGTGGATATATCGCTTTTAATCACATATATTTTTTATTGGACTGATTTGGGTTGTTATAAACAAATTGATTTGTAATGGATAGATATGGGCCTTTTTGTCCTTGAATTTTGGCCCAACAATAAAAATATGAATCGATAAACAATTATTGGGCAAATATCCACCTCTGGCCCAGTGTCGATGTCCAAAAGGGCCCAAATGTTTTTCAAAAGTTTGTTATTCAAAAATCTAAAAGATGGAAATAATATATAATTGATTTAAAATATATAATAAATTGTAGAATTTTATTGTTTGATTAATTAAGTCCAATATTAGGTTTTCATTTTGGTAAATTGTATATGTTTGGGAAATCAGAATAAATTTTTATACTAATATCATAAAATTAGCGTTGTTGTTTTGTTTTTATTGAATTGAATTGTTTTGAAAGTAATCATGCTCATGTGCATGATTTTATAGTCATAAAAATGTATCAAAATAAAATATGAAGTTAGGTTGTCCATTAACATAAATTATAATGGGTTTTAGAAATATTATACAACACCAAAAAAAAAAAAAAACTCACTCCATGATTGAAAAATAAGATATTATCATTATTAGTAGATTATTGGAGGATATTAAAATGTTATTCAAATTTTTATTAAGTTTTTGTTTGACGGACTTGCTGGATCGAAAGTCAAACCTGGTCCGGGTGGTGAAGGATATTTGAGTGTCTATTTCTCTGTGTAAAAGCAAACTCATTAATATGTTTGTAATTTTCTCTTAAAATTAATTTACTCTACTTGAACAAAAAAAACATCTAATGGTTAAACTATAAATCTATCATAGACATAACGCAACAAAACAATGCTTTGTTGGGGAGCTGTGTATGTGGCTTAGCCAGTTTTAGTGTCAGAAATGTTTTCTGCTTACAAATTTTCTACCACAGTGGAGTTTAAGAATAATTACTTGACTTCAGATAACTTTCGACATTCTAAATCTATCATAGACATAACACAACAAAACAATGCTTTGTTAGGGAGTTGTGTATGTGGCTTAGTCAGTTTTAGCGTCAGAAATGTTTTTTGCTTACAAATTTTGTAGTTGATTTTAAGAATAATTACTTTACCTTAGATAACTTTCGACATCCTAAATCTATCATAGACACAACACAATACAAAAAAAAAAAAAAAACAATGCTTTGTTAGGGAGCTGTTTATATGGCTTAGCCAGTTTTAGTTCTAAATATGTTTTCTGCTTACAAATTTTATACTATAATGAATAATTACTTAATCTTAGGCAACTTTCGACATCCTAAATCTATCATAGACATAACACAACAAAATAATCATACCACAAAATGAAATTAAAAAAACAGTATAATAATTATAGAGAAACTCAAAGAGATGACTTGATTGTTGATATATAGCATCTAAGTATCTTTGTTGTATTAACTACTGATATTAGGAACGTATGTTCCAAACACGACTATTTATGTGTCACATGACACTATTTAGATTCTGAATGGAGGATAAAAAAAAGAATTCTTAATTTTCATCATATGGATTTTACACATACCGTAAAAAATATTTTTAATATTATTCTTTATGTTTTAGAAACTTATGACATCACGCATCGCATCTTTTCTATCACATTAGATAATGCATCTATAAATACTAGCTATATTGCATTATTTGTTGTAAAAATATCCCGCAAGATGGAGGTTATTTCTTTCATCAACGGTGTGCATGTGATATCATAAATTTAGTTGTACAGACTAGTTTAAAGCAAGTAAGCGACCAAATAGATCGTATCAGATATGTCATTTCTTTGATTAGCAGTTTTAATCATAGATTCCAAGAATTCAAGAGACATTGTGCATTAAACGGTCTCAAACCCCAACGATTCCAAACTGATATGCTGGCAAGGTGTGACTCTACTTACTTAATGCTGGAAAGTTGTTTGGATTATGACACAGCCATTAAATATTTTTATAACATGAAATTGACCGAAACTGGTCGTCATGAAGCAAAAACACTTACCTCAGACGATTGATATTTGGTAAGGGTTTTTATTCAATTTTTAAAGATTTTTTACAATGTCACTGCAACTTTTTCCGAGGTCTATTACCCCACATATTTCTAGGCAATCCATCAGATAGTGGAAATGTCTGAAGTGCTAAACAGTTATAGGGAAGATGAACATTTAGGCTCTACAGTTGTTGTCATGGCGACAAAGTTGAAAACACGCATTAGGGTATTTAGTCCTCAACTTTTTGGAAATGCATCAAAAAGGTCTCTCCATCAGTCAATGGTTAGTCAAAGTTAACTGATCCAGAAGCAAAACCGTACTTTTAGTAATGGAAGTGTCTAAAAGACGGCTTTACCCCTAAGGATACGAAAAGACTGAAATGCCCCTCTAACAATTACTCTTAAACCCCTAGTAAATGTTTGGGAAATTAAAAGCACCTTCTTCAAGGATTGAACATTCGAGCAATATGCTCTAACAAGTTGAGCTACTCCAACTCATTTTTAAAGATTTGTTGATTTAAATGTATATATAGTTATATAATTTGTTTAAAATAGTTAAAATATGTTTATATAATTCAGAATAAACTCAACTTTGATTTTCTGGATTTTTTATTATTATCAAATTGAAATAAGAAAATAAAAAGAAACCTAGAAAATAAAAGCCCGTATTTTTTTCCTTTTTTTTTCTTTTTTTCCTTTTAAAAAAATATATTTTATTTCAGTTTGATAAAAAAAAACCCAAAAAATCAAAATCCATAAATTAAAAAGATAAAAAATTCAAAAAATAAAAGAAAGAAAATCTTTTTTTTTTTCCTTTTTTTTTCTTATTTTCTTTTTCATAAATATGTTTTAATATATTATTATTAATTATGATTTTATTTCAAATTATATATATGAGTTTATTTTAAATTATATAAACATCTTTAAATTATTTTAAATAAATCTTATAATTCATTTTCATTTCGAACCGATATATATCAACTTGTTTGCATGTAGGTCATTGGATTTAAAAGATGTTTTGATAAGTGTACACAATCAAATCAAAACATTTAAAACCAATTGTCTACGTATAAAGAACTGATATATTTGATATCATTTTGAACTGACAATATATATATATATATGGTTAAGCTAAACCAACTTAAATCTGTGACTTAATTTGCTGACTAAATATCTCAATCACTCATGTGCTCTTAATCCAGTGGTTGAAATTTAAATGCATATATAACTCTTGGATTAAAAGTACATGGGTGGTTGAGATATATCAGTTTCTTGCATGTTGATCATTGGATTTAAATGATTTGATTTGACTGTATGAACTTGTCAAAACATCTTTTAAATTCAATGACCCCCGTGCAAGGCGAACTGACAATATAAAAACTATATATATATAATCAACAAACTTCCAACAATGAGTTAGAGTAGTTCAACTGATTAGAGTCTGTTGCTTTTAACCACAAGGTTGAAGGTTCAATCTAGTTGGGTTTAAGAGTAATTGTTAGAGGGGCATTTCAATCTTTTCACATTGTTAAAGAGTAAACCGTCTTTTTGATACTCCTTGACTGTCAACTTTTTGGTTATAGAGACTTTTGATGTATTTCCAAAAGGATGTAAAATAGTGATGTTTCTTTAAAAATAATTATATTTAATATAAAATATGTTAGTATTCATACTATTATATTCATAATCAAAAGAAATAATATATTGTAGATTTTTATTGTTTGATTAAGTAAGTAAAATATTAGGTTTTCGTTTTGGTAAATTGTATATGTTTGGGAAATCAGAAGATTTTTTTTTACTAATATCGAAAATTAGCATTGTTGTGTTGTTTTTATTTTTATTGATTGTTTTGAAAGTAATCATGCTCATGTGCATGATTTTATAGTCATAAAAATGTATCAAAATAAAATATGAAGTTAGGTTGTCCATTAACAAAGCCAAAAAAAAATCAATCCATGATTGAAAAATAAGATATATATGAAATTGGAGATGTTATCATCATTAGTAGAATATTGGTGGAAATAAAAATGCTATTCATATTTTTATTATGGAAAAACTAGGTGATTCTATAGGATTTTTGTTTGACGGACTTGTTGGGTTGATAGTCAAACTTGTTCTGAGGTGGTGAATGATATTTGAGTGTCAAATTTTATATGTAAAAGAGAAAACATTAATGTACTGTGTCTTAAAATTAATTTACTCTATTTGAAAAAAAAAAAAAATGTAATGGTTAAACTAAGAGTTACAATATAACAAAAATAAATGAGTGGTGTGTCGCAACTTGCATTTTCTTAATATTTGTTTAATTACATTAATAATAATTTGATCACTTTTTTTTATTAAATTACGTTTTTTTTTTTTTACTTATTTGGTTTATTTGGAAAATAGAAAAATAAGAGGGCAAATATCATGAAATTAGTTGTTATTTCAGGGCTCATAAATTAATATTGATTATTTCATTTGACAAACCTATTCAATCTCACTCAATTGTCATTACAAAATAAGCAGTTGGTGACAACAGACATTGAAAAAAAAAAAAAACCATCGAGAGTCCTGTATGATATAGCTAAGCAAAACAAACAACAAAGAATGCAAACAACTTTTAAGCTTCATAAACTTTGCACTCCTCATCTGCTGGGTTTGTCTTGCAAAAATCCTCCAAAGGGTCTCCGCTTCCTCCTACAGCCACGCCGGGCCATTTGCTTGCCACCAAATGAGCCAAATCCACCACCCTCTGGCTGCAAATTCACAATTTCGTTATTGTTAACAGACTATCAATTGAAGTACAAACGTAGCAAAATATGTGCATATGGTAACAATGAGCATACCTGTATCCCCATTCGTTGTCGTACCAGGCTACCACCTTGACCATATCATCTCCCATGACCATGGTCAACGAAGAGTCGATGGTGGAAGAAACATCAGAGCATCGGAAGTCAACTGACACGAGAGGAGCATCACAGACTGCTAAAATGCCCTTCAATGGTCCATCAGCAGCCTTTCTGAAGGCTGCATTGACATCTTCAGCTGTGATACCCTTCTTCGAAACATTCACAACGAGGTCAACGACAGACACATTCGGTGTTGGGACACGAAGTGCAATGCCATTGAGCTTCCCCTTTAGCTGGGGCAGAACAAGAGACACAGCCTTGGCTGCACCAGTGCTTGTTGGGACAATGTTCAATGCTGCAGCCCTCGCTCTCCTCAAATCCCGGTGTGAAGCATCCAAGAGTCTCTGAAAAACACAAAAACGATATTAATTTGGCATGGAATAGAATGATAGTGAATCATTTATATAATTTTTTTCCATGATCGATTACCTGGTCTCCGGTGTAGGAATGAGTGGTTGTCATTGTTCCCTTGACAATGCCTGCAAATGTAGTTAGTTGGTAAGATTTTGATCCCATTTTCTGAAAACAAAGTCCTTAATTAACGTATAAAGTTTAACCGATTAAATGTCTCTGACTGCTTACCAAGTTCTTCGTCCAAGACCTTAACGAAAGGAGCCAAACAGTTTGTGGTGCAAGAAGCATTGCTGCAAATTTATCACAATGTCAATCGCTTTGTTGTAAATTGTAATGCAAATTTCATGGGAAGATCAGATCATTCACTCACCTCACAATGTTTGCAACATCATGATCATAATCCTTTTCGTTAACTCCAACAACGTATGTTGGAATGTCTGCACCTTTTGCTGGAGCAGTGATGATAACTTTCGTAGCACCAGCTTGGATGTGTTTCCCAGCGCCAGGACCATCAACAAAAACTCCTGTTCCCTGTAGAATTTACGAAACCATATCTCAAATCGTTTGCTCTAATAGCATCTTGTACATCAGGGACTGAAGGATTTCACAGTACCTACCTCGATAACAATGTCGATACCAAGCTCAGCCCAAGGAAGTTTTAGAGGGTCCCTGCTAGAGACAACCTTGATCTTTTTACCATCAACACTAATGGTCTCATTGTCCACGATTTTTACGTCTGCTTTGAAAGTTCCGAGCATTGAGTCATATTTTAGCAAGTGAGAAGCCTGTAATTTTATATCAATCAATTAAACAAAAAATTTCAAGAAAGCTATTATCTATTTGTAAATATATCAATTCAGAAATCAGAAGTTCACTTACATTCTTGACACCGCCACTGTCATTGACAACAATAACATCAAGGGGAGAGTCTTTCCTCCCATGCCAGCATCGGAGGAAGTTTCTGCCAATACGTCCGAATCCATTGATTGCCACCTTCAGTTTAGCCACTGCTTCTGTCCTTACGGGAGTTGATTCCGCAGCCTAAGTTTAACAATAAAATTTCAACTTATAATAAGTTCTATGATATCTAAGATTATATTAGTACCTTGCCTCATCTATAGAGACAATCTGCTTTGTTGATCATCAAAAACATACTATAATCTTTCAAAAAAAAAAAACCCTGCTTTAATGAAGAAAATCGATAATCTGCCATATCTTAACATGGGGTGGATCCAAATCCAACTATTAAGATACTGCAAACCATCATGACTTGCTAAAGATTTTAAAAAATTGCGAAAATCGCTTAAAAAATCATCATCAATGGATTAAACATTAACCATGTCAAAAGAGAATTCTGATAGAGATTAGGAAAAGTGACTGACCTTAGGTGTAAGTTGAGCAGCAACTACATCAAAGAAGGATGAGTCTCTAGCACCACTGGCATAGGTCACACAGGCGTTGGATCGCAGCCCGGAAAACTCAGTCACTTCCAGCCTCTGCAGGACCAAAAAAGAAATTGAATTATAGTTATATAACACATAATTAGATATATAAATAAAAGTACATTAGAGAGAGAGAGAGAGAGAGAGGAACCTTGGTGGAGCATTGAGAGGGAAAAGAGTGAGAGGTCTTGGAAGGAAGCCTAGTGGAAGCTGGAATTCTTGAAGAAGCAAGAGCTGCATGAGTGGTGGCCATTGTTGCTTAGCTTAGCTGCAACTAAATTAACTGTGTGAGGAAGTTGTGCAAAGTATTTATACAGTTGAATTCTGTTTATTTAGTTGGTCATATATATATATTATGGTTGCAATAAAATTAAAGAAAATATGTGGTGAGTGGTGAATAAATGGTTGTGTATACTATGAGATAAGATTATGTTTTCAGGTTGCATTTGCAACTTCATGATTTGAGCCACAGATTGTTCACCCATTTTTCTCTTTCCCTAAAATGCCCTTGCTTGTGTTTACTAATCACAACGAGAGTATATATGCCGGATGGTGCAACAACTCGAACCTGAAATATTACCGGACTGAATGATCACCCTTTACTGCCAAGTCACGTGCGCAAAGAATGAGCCAAATGAGTCCATTATCAATACTCTCCACGTCTTGAATTTTTGTTTCGTGATTCTCTGGCTAAAAAGAAGCCATGATGGATGGTGGAGAACCTCCATCAGACAATTAAAATCTCTGTCAAAGTAATCATCTTCGACTCTTTTCGGCCACTGCATGGAAGCAATCATCTTCATCAACAAATTAGTTCTTATAAATTTGTTGTACCAGAACACTGAACAAGGGAGTAGTTCAAATAACAAAGGCAAGACCAGTGTTCTAGATGGAAACAAATTTGATAAAAACAACTGTTTCATGGAGAAAACAGACCACCAGATATTACCATATAGAACTCAGTCAAAAATAATCAAGTCTATGATTATATAAGGTAAAACGATATGTACCCAATCGTGTAACCATACAGTAACCGAACAAATGTTTTCAAGATGGATAGAAAATTACAACAAATTCGACTATTATTTCTTGAACATGAAAGTTCCTGGTAGCTGAGGCCAACATGAGATATTTCATATGTTTGCTTCGATTTCATCAGTGCCCACAGCAACTCCATTGGGAGCATCATCTTCGGTTCGGAGCTGAGAAGAAACATCGTCAATAGCAGCGTTGAGTTGGGCAATCTTTTCAGCTAGCACTTTTCGTGTTTTCTGTTGATCAAACAAGTCAAATGCATTACAGTCGGTATGTTATATATCGGTTAACAATGATGCGTAAAATATTTATTATTCCGCACACAGATGATAGTTTACATGTGAATTATCTATTCGATTTTGAAAGAAAATGAAATCAGCCAACATTGTTGGAATTTCAGAAATTACACCATAAATTCTACATTGCCATCCATTTCCGGAAATTTAACCAAAAAAATTTAGGCAGGAAAGCCATGGCTGGAAAGCACATGACAATTGAGGACAACAAACTCAAAATCCAAACACCAAATGAAGGCAGCCAACATTTATAACAAGCTAATAATCAAGCAAGACATCCAATAATTTATATGCATCTTAATAGCCTAAACTATCAAAGCGACTTTATGAAGCTAATTCTACTCTAAAACCTTTGTTGTGCCAAGAAATATGGACAAAGAATTAAAACCAATGCCTCACCTCCAAAGCTTTCTCTTCATCGTATATGAATTTAGGCAATTTCCTCATTAGATCCTTCTTGTCAACAGCAGCAGCACCAGCTAATGCCTTGCTAATCTGTAGAGAACATCAGAAAGAAAGATTTCATTGACTTGCACAACAGATATCATATAAAAGACATCTACTCTTTCATTACTGACAATAGTTTCAAATCATCTGAAGATATAAGACCTGGTGGTTAGGATGAATCATTTTAATTGGAAATAACATGGATTAAAAGACATTAGACACATCCAGAGATAATTACAATAGGTAATACTACCTGAGGTGCATATACACATCCAAGTGTGCCAACTATGATTCCTCCAAGAACAAACCCACCAACAAAGATGCTTGCACTGTTGGACCTTCCACCATCGCTGTATGAACATAAGAAGGGTGACTGACATTAGGATCGTTCAGGTGTATTTATGTGTGCTTAGTTAGTGTACCACATGTGATCCCGGGATGTCAGGGTGGGGGGCAAGGGGGACCACATTTGTACTTGCAGGAAATATGTTTATCTCTACATATATCATATCTTTGAAATATTGCATAATCAAAGAAAGCACACCTTTAGACTAACATGGATGAGACCAAACAAATACCATTTAAAAGCCACATAGCTGTTAGAAAGGAAAATATAGCTTGAAATTGTAAACAGCCAAAATAACTCATCTGACTCATCTGCTAATATAATTCTAACTTTTCTTTTCTTTTCATCTCAAGTATCCATAAATTGCTCAGTTAAAAAAGTTGATTGATGCTGCCAAAACTTAGATTTCAAAAACAAATGGAGTACGGACTACTCACATTTGAAGCAATGCAAATAAGTATAACCAATTGTATGCAATTCTACCTTATTACGATCACACAAAGTCTTCACAGAACTGGTGTCAAAAAGTAATGTTAAAGATGATACCTATACTCAGCTTTGACAGCAAGTGACCTTCTTGAGGTAGAAAGTTGTACTTTACACAGATGATTTGAACTGAAGGACAAGTTGCTGGGGCCAATACTCCCAAGACATTGATCCAATGGCTTCAGAGGAGAGCCTAGCAAAATGGGTTGAAATAACAAAAAGAAGATAAACAAGAAGAAAAACAGTCTTCAGAAAGCAAACATGGTGACTACACTGAAATGCACTCAGAAACTTGCCAGAAGCAGCTAGCAGAGATGTACTGAGCATGTTTTATATTATGAACATATGCATTTAAATAAAAACCCAGAGAGAAACTGGAAAGACAGATCAATCGTCTCTTTTCCAAGGAAGAAAAATGAGAGCACAAGACTTGAAAAAACAAACGATAGCATCCCCTAACATACGGTTAATGTAGAACCTAGACAGAGGATTTGAAAATGCATAACCTACACCAAGTGCAAGTCATTTAAATTACTCCCATAACTTCATCATCTAGCAAACAGTAAAACTGAGCAAGTTTATAGAACTTGAAATGCACAACCTAACACATCACTCTTTCTCCTGAACTTGAAATGCACAACCTAACCATCAAAACAAATAACTGCACTCTTCAACATCATCTAAACCGATATTAAAATATGGAGAATTGGACTATTATATAGGAATATCATAAATATAAGGGGGGGGGGGGGGGGGGGGGGGAAATAAGGAAACACGTACACAAACCAATCTTCTTATTTCCAACGACGAAAAAAATGAAAGCATCCCTTGACAGACAGTGAATGTAGAACCAACACAAGCGGATTCGAAAATGCAGAACCTAACCCAAGTGCAATTCAGTTAAAATCACTGCCATAAATATGTTTGTAATCCATATTTATTGTTCCAAGTTCAGACAAGACACGGAAGAAACAGTGCACCATAACAGCAAAGTGAGCAAAAGTAATTAACCTAAGCTTTACACCAACCCACAAAACCTAAGACATCACTCTCTTTCTCTTGAAAATGAAATGCACCAACCACTGAACCATCAAAACAAATAAATTGCACTCTTCAACATCATCTAAACGGGTACAAAAACACAAAAAAAGACACGCGAAAATTACAAATCCTGAAATCCCCATATAAATCATAGTTTTAGTTGTTCAAATAGAGCAGCAAATTCCTTATCAGATCAACTATACACATATAAAACAAATAAAATACTTTTTTCTTCAGAGCTCCACAAATTTAGACAGTCAATTAAATCTATTAATTACTAGATTCAATAAACGAAAAGCCACTAAATATCAGCAAAAACGAGACATATATTGATAAAATATAAATAAAAATCAGATCAAATGCGAAATGTAGAAGAATATGTTTACCGGAGAGACGAGGGCTTTTGGATAAGACCAAAGAATTCGAAATTGCAGTCATTTTTAACAGAGCAAGAGACAGAGAGATGGTTTGTCGTCAAATTGTGAGTTGAGACTTGAGAGTGGAAAAAAAAACGAAAAAAAAAAACAAAATGAGCTTTGAATGATTATCAAGTGAAGAATATGTCACAGTGTGTTCGATATTATCTATGTAAATTTAAGGGTTGATTAACGATTCCACCACTAGAGCTGGTTATTAATCTATGGACTCTAGCATCCACTGCCGTTGGTTTAATGATTATCACACATGATCTGATAGTGATCATTTTTATTGGGCCTCGGTCTAGTCCAAGTTTGGATCGGCCCAATAACGGCCCATACAACAGGCTGGATAATTTTACACAAAAATTAACGGGTGCTGAGATCGAACATATTGAGATTAAACACTATTTATGTTATTAGTTTAACTACTCTCGTTTTACAAATTGAGCTCCATCAATCTCTGGGAGGTTAAGTTGAGAATTTGTTAAAATTTTATTGGAATAATGCAAATAACAATAAAATTAGTTTTAAGTTAAAATACAATTTTAGCATATTTAAAAAAATTAATCCGTGGGTCTAGGGTATGGGCCCATAACCCTTCGGATAGTAACAAGTAACGATTCATGTTATACGGATAATAAAGGTGAATGGAGCAAAAAAAAA
Source organism: Dipteronia dyeriana (assembly GCA_032871835.1). Classification (NCBI taxonomy): domain Eukaryota; kingdom Viridiplantae; phylum Streptophyta; class Magnoliopsida; order Sapindales; family Sapindaceae; genus Dipteronia; species Dipteronia dyeriana. The sequence goes on from CM065296.1 coordinate 121,806,532, forward strand.
CTCATAAATTTGATAGTAAATAGCCTTTTATTGGCCTAGCAATAATATTTATATATTTGAGTCGAATCCGTAAAGTAGCATGATCGTTGTATTTTTCTATTATTCTGTCAAAACAAGGTATATTTATCTCTATAGTGATAAATTGATATTAGTTTATCTTAATTTAAGTCATCAAGTCATTCTAAAATTGTAATGTTTGAGAATTTAGATACACAAAAACAACAAACACAAGATTCCAAACTAGAACAATTCTCATCTTCGATTGATTCCAAGCAAGTAAGAAACCTATTCAAAAATATTTTTCCAAATTCCAAAAGTTGAAATCTAATATTCATTGGCTGTCAAATATCTAATTTTCACGAGGCATCCAGTCTTATTAATTCATGCATCAACATCCTTGACATTAATTAAGAATTAACTTGAGTACCAATCATATTAACACTTGTGAACAAATACTCATCGATGAAACAAATGCTTCAATTTGTCTCCATTGGCCGGCTTCATAAATTACGAGTCTTGTTGTTTTCTCTCACAGCATGAGATCACCAAGTAAACCGGACCTACACAGAAGAAGACGACGACGTATAATAGAGTTTCAGGTTTGCATGGTGAGACCGTCAAATGTAAGCTTTTCAACACAAATTAAACCTTCACAAGAAAACAACAGACCTACATTGATACAAGTTTGTGGCGTGTATCATGGTCATTGATTCAAAACGCGTTTTTTTTTTTCCTTCCTCGAATATGAGGTATTGTCAGACTATATCTTACTTTATATATATCTCTCGTATATGTATATTTGCTAGAGAAACTAATGCTAAGTTTTGTTTGGCACTATTTGTTACCTGAGATCAGAACTGTACAGTTAAACCATGGCTGGTGCTGCCACTGGAGAACGGTCATTGATGGAAACACCAACATGGGCAGTTGCTGTTGTCTGTGCACTCTTTGTGATTCTGTCAATATTAATTGAACATGGAATTCAATCTCTTGGCAAGGTAAATACATACATATATAAAAATATAGATTCAATGTCCGTGAATTATACGAACTCTCTTACGATCTTCGATCATTTTTTTCGTGTTAATTTATGCAACAGTTGTTTCAAAAACGCCAGAAGAAGGCCATGATTGAAGCATTGGAGAAAATCAAAGCAGAGCTAATGCTTCTGGGATTCATATCACTACTTCTAACTGTTGGTTCGACATTGATTTACAAAATATGCATCCCCGCTCGTTACGGAAAATACATGCTTCCATGCCAGTATAAATCGGCTGACGAGAGCTACGATCCGGATGATGGTGGTGGTGATAAAGGAGGAGGAGGAGGAGGTGGTGATAAGGAGAGAAAGTTGCTTCTCTACACCGGAGATATGACTAGACGGGTTCTTGCAGCAGGCGCGGTTGGTAGTGATTATTGCTCTAACAAGGTGAACATTTTTCTAGTCAGGTCGGTCCTGAAAACAGAAGTTACTAGAACCAGTACGTACTGACGATTGGTTTTTAAATTACAGGGGAAAATATCATTGATTTCACAAAGTGGAATGCATCAATTGCATATATTCATATTCGTGCTTGCAGTTTTTCATGTTCTATATAGTGTTGTTACAATTGCACTTGCCAAGGCCAAAGTAAGTCAAAATCTGAACACAGTTCACAGCTCTAGCTAGCTATCAACTATTAATTTTGATAATGTAATTTTGTGATCAGATGCATAAATGGAAGGTTTGGGAATCCGAAACGTCTTCCTTCGAATATCAATTCACAAACGGTGATTATTTCTAGTTAGCTAGTGTTGATCTTTATATTTTTCTTTTCACATTCAAAGATTTTCATCCAACTTTGATTTTTTTTTTTTCACAGATCCATCAAGATTCAGGTTCACTCATCAAACCTCCTTTGTCAAGCGTCACTCTGGCTTCTCCAGAACTCCTGGAATTAGATGGATTGTAAGCAAGGAGCCAAGGACCTAACTCTGTTGGAGCCACCCTAGATCCCCATTAAAAAAAAAAAAATAGTAACAAAAAAATTAAACAATTAATTTTATTTTGTATTAAAACTAGAAAAAAAAATCATTTCTTTTTCTTCTTTTTGTAATACCAATTATTTCTCCTCAATCTCTAATTCTGACTCGATCTTTTTATCAACATCAACAATTAGTCTTCAAATTATATATGTTTGGATGAATATATATTATGGTTTTAAATATTTTATTTGGTTTTGAAATTTTTAGAGTTATTATTAAATACAATTAATTAGATTTAAAGGATCATCTAGTTTTAAATTTACAAACTAACAATATTGGTAAATAAATTTCTCGCAACATTGTATTATTTCTAATCAATCCAACTAATATAATAATTTAATCGATCTTCGTATTTACATTTTATATTTCTCTTATAATTTGTTTTGACTTTTTAAAAAAAAAAAAAAAAATTGGTCACAAATTTATTTAGAATATACATTTTACGTGTACATCTCACCATGTCCTCGTAACTAGGTGATGTGAAAAATTTAGTCCACCATAGTCTTCAATTCTGGTTACGTCCCTGAATTTGTAAGCCTAAGAAAATATTTAACATTGTAATATGGTATCAGACTCAGTTTTACGAAGGAAAAATAAATATACGCTCCATTCTCATTTATTTGATGGTGTATGTAGGTGGCATTCTTCAGGCAATTCTTGGGTTCGGTAACAAAGGTGGACTACTTAACAATGCGCCATGGATTTATCAATGTAAGTTGGGGTTTCAGGTTTATAATTAAGGATTCTCTTCAACTTCAATAAAATGAATATTATTATAGATTTTTATACATTTGAAAAATGTAAAATTTGCAGGCACATTTGTCTCAAAATGCCTCCTTTGATTTCCACAAATACATCAAAAGATCCATGGAAGATGATTTCAAGGTGGTTGTGGGTATCAGGTCTCTCTACTATTCATATATACTTTGATCAATATACATGATCATCTCAAACCAAGAAAAACAATTTCATTTTTTTTATTGATATATAAATTATCAGGTGTAAGATCCCATATATTTTTTCTGTTCGAGATTATAGTTTATCACAACAAACATACGATATCCCATATTCGGGATTCTGCACCTAAAACAAAAACGTCCACTTTATGAATATATATGCTATGAAGATGCTGATTTAATCTAGTTTAATGATTTTTTTATTTTATTTTTGCAGCATACCTCTCTGGATTATTGCAGTAACCTTTTTACTTGTAAACGTATACAGTTAAGTCTATCAACCCCCACCCCCCCCCCCCCCCCCCCCCCTCTCTCAACATTGTTTACAAACATTTAACATACAATTTTTAGCTCACATTATACGGATCAAACTCATGTTTTAACATTTAATTAATTTTATTTATTTATATGGTGCAGGATGGAACACTCTCTCCTGGTTGACATTGGTTCCACTGATTGTAAGTTTTTTTTTTTGTTTTTTTTTTATAATTAGTTCTTGTAAAATGTAGAATAAAATTAAAAGAATCATTTTGGTGTTTGAATTAATATATAATATTATTATGTGCAGATACTTCTGTTAGTGGGTACAAAGCTTGAACTTGTAATCATGGAAATGGCTGAAGAATTCCAAGAAAGAACAACAGTTGTTAGAGGAGCTCCAGTTGTTGAACCAAATAACAAGTATTTCTGGTTTAATCGACCCCATTGGATTCTTTTCTTAATACACTACACTTTGTTTCAGGTAAATTAATATCCATATATATCATTCATCTAATATCTTATCGTACGTGTACTCTTAAAACACAGTTTATAATATTGAACTGAAAATTAATTCGAAGAATTACTGTTTGTACAGAATGCATTTCAGATGGCACTTTTCTTGTGGACTGTGGTGAGTGATTGATTCAAACTATTTAATTTTTTATTCTTCTTTTGAATTTTATTTTATATGTCTTGTTTTTAAATTCTTGTACTATCAAAGTTTAATTAGATAACGAGTTAAAGTATGTTTCTCATATATAAATCGTCAACATAATTTATGTTCAGGATCACTGATAGTCAAATATGACAAATAAACCGTCAATAGTACTACATACTGATCGTCACATCTCTATATGCAGTATGAATTCGGGCTCACATCTTGCTTTCATGAGAATTTGGTGTCGATTCTAGTGAGGGTATTTCTTGGGATAGCTATTCAGATCCTCTGCAGTTATATCACTTTCCCTCTCTATGCTTTGGTAACACAAGTAAGTTCATAATCGAATGAAAATTCTCAGGTCCAGACGTACGTTTTGATGTGGATGAATCGGTTTTTGTTTAATATTTTTCGTTATTCTGAATAGGGTTAATCAAACTTTGTTTAAATTCAGGACTACGATATAATCGAAAATTCTCATAATGTTAAATTAATTGTCAACAGATGGGATCTCACATGAAAAAAGCAATATTTGAAGAGCAAACAGCAAAAGCTATAAAAAAATGGCAGAAAGCAGCAAAGGAGAGAAGGAAGTTGAGGAAAGAAGGAGGAGGAGGAGGAGATCATAGTAATGTTAATGGCTCCTCACCGTCACCGAGCCAGGGAGGAGCATCACCGTTGTATCTACTTCACAACCACCAGCACAAGTCTGATCAACCAGCGTCCGACGTCGAAAGTGTGGCAGCTTCACCAACAGCTACTCATTATAATTATCATTCTGATACTGAGCTCTCAGAGATTGAATTGGGTGATCAACCAAGAAATAATCATGAAGATCATCATAATAATAATAATCATAATTTCTCATTTGGCAAACGTTGAATTAATTATGTAACAAATTCTGATCAAGTAAGTTGTGTATATAGATACATATATACCACTGAATATTTGTACTTTCTTTAGGCAAGAAAATATTAGTCCAAATTTAATGATATATTGAATATTGATCATTTTTATAAGAACAATAAAAGTGGATGCAGCAGTGCTCTAGTAAGCGTTAGGCCCTAGTCGGGCGGAGACCCAGCTCCTAGCGTCTAGGCCGATTAATCGGGGATTAATCGGAAAACTCAATTATACACAAATTTCAATAAGAACTCAAAAGAAAATTCTTTCCAACAAATTCTTTCCAACAAATTCTTTCCAAATCCAATCATAAACCAATCCACAAATATTAAATTACCATAAAAATCCAATCATAAACTAATCCAAATCATCAAATACCCATCTAAATACAATCACTAAACCAATCCAAATCCAAAATAAATATACAATCAAATCAAAAATGACAAATTCCAAGTTCTAAGTTCTATCAAACATCAATTTTTATTTTTATTTTGAAAAAACTGCCTAGGCGGGGTCAACGCCGTTGACCCCTGCCTAGCCGCCTGGCTGACTAGTCGGCCGCCTAGACCGATTAGTCAGCAACCGTGTAATTTGACCGATTTTTCCATTTTCGCTTCAGTAAACAGCCGCTTAATCGATTATCACCGATTAATCGGCCTAGGCGGCCGACTTCTAGAACAGTGGTTATTAGCAGTAATTTTCATGTGCGGAATTCGGTACATTTGTACATTTATGATCTTCGATACTGGTGCATAATAGACTTTGGTACACATTGAAATCTCGTACAAAAAATATTCAATATCTCACACCTCATAATTTTAAGTACAATCAGTCTAGTATGATGTTAATATTATATCTTCTTAAAAAGATATCCTATATTTTCCTCAAATAATCAAAACGCCCCGTTAACAATAAAATTTATTGCCGGCTCTTTATAAAGAGTGACGATATTTATATCCCTCAAAAACTGTATGTACATTCCAAATTAGTATATTTTTTAAAATCCAATATTATCCTTGAGTAAAATTACTTAAATAACTAAATAGTTTGTAAGTATACACCAATAATTATTAATTGATTTTATATCAATCCTTTGAAAAAAGGAAAAGGGAAGTTTCCTATTAATCGTTTGATATGATAATAAAAAAATTTCTATTTTATCAAACCCTAAATTCTATTTTAAATATTAATTTCAATTTCTTTTAGGAAATACAAATTGATTGATTTGACCAACAATATAATTTACTGCTATAATTGATTGAAACAAAAATCAATACAAACAAAAAGTGTTCTATTGTAAAAGAAAAAAAACAATAAACTTTCTTATGAGCAGAGGAATTGAGATCCCCTTATGTGTGTTAAGAGCTAATAGTTTTTCAATTCGGTGGAATTGGAGAATTTTGAGCTTAAAAAAATTAATGAATTAACAAAAAGTTTTAATGCAATGATAAGATTTTTTTCTTCAAACAATTTTTTAGAGACATCGAATGTTTTTACAGGAGTTAGATTATTTTTTTAAAGAGAAATTATTAATTAGAATAAAAAGCTATAAAATAATAAATTTTAAATAAATATGATTAGATAACAAAATAGTGGGTGTGCTAACAAAAATATAATAAAATAAAATTAAAGAAATGGTATTTTTGGTATTAAGTGGGATTTATTTATGAAACATAGATTTTTAAAATATTTTAAATATGTACTTACGAAAAGATGTACATACCATTTTTTAGGGGTGTCAATATCGTTACTCGTTATAAAATAATTGTTTGGACGAGGGCTTTCAAAACAACCAAATCACAAAGTATGAGATGGCACGCTAATGTCTAATGGTATTAATGACCCATAATAGGTAATAACTAGTAAAATAACCCGCACTTTACTATGGGATTATTATACCGTTTTATATATTATTTTCAATTTTAATAAATTTAATTTAAAATTTTATTTATCTATATATATAATGTACTTTAATCAAACGTAAAATGATAATCAAGTAAAATAATAATTGTATACCAAATAAAAATAGTGGAAATTGTGAGATATGTCACATTTTTTTTTGTTGCAATGATATCACCGGTTTAATAACTTTGGTGAACTATCCAAATTGCCCTTAAATAATCTTTTTTTTTTCATTGTGCTTCAATCTATACTTTTAAAACAATAAATACTCTTTCTCTCTCCAAAAAACTTGTCTATCTCCATATTCTACACAATAAGATAACATATATTTGTGATCTTCGTTTATATATTTTCATATATTTATGTGCAGTTTAACAATGTATCAATTCGTTATGATTTGTTGTCCAGTCTTTGTATGATCATATATGAACATTTTATTTTTCAAAGGATCGAGAATTTAATTTTTGAAAATAAGGTTCAGTTAATCGAGCATATTTGTAGCCAAATCGAACATTTTTTTTTAATATGATCGAGTTTATTTTTGAAAGAATCGAGCATATTTTTGAAAGAATTGAGCATTTGTCAAAGGATCGTGAATTTTTTTCAAATGATCGATAATATTTTTTAAAGGATCGAGTTTTTTTTCAAAGGATTTATTTTATTTTTCAAAGGATCAAGATTTTTTATCAAAGGATCAAGACTTTTTTTTAAAGAATCCATAATTTTTTTCAAAGGATCAAGACTATTTTTTAAAGGATCGAGATTTTTTTCAAAGAATCGAGATTTTTTTCAAAGAATCGATATTTTTTTTTAAATGATCGAAAATATCTTTCAAATGATCGAGATTTTTTTTAAAGGATCGATATTTTTTTTTTAGAAAATTAGGTTTAGTTAAATCGAGTATATTTGTAGCGAAATCGAGTATATATTATAAAGATTCGATAATTTTTTTTATAATTGAATATATTTTTAAAATGATCGAGAATAATTTTTTGAAAAATTGGTTTAGTTAAATCGAGTGAGCTTTTTAGTAAAGGTTTCGAGCCTTTTAAGTACTTATCTTATGTGTCTGTGTATCGCATGAGTTTCAACGGAACTTTCTCTCTTTATTTCACAATTCTCACTATAAAAAAAGGAATTAAAGAAATCTGATGGAAGAGCATTTTTGCTCGTTCACTATAATAAGTGTCTTTTAAACTTAAGTTATTAAAACAGTGACAATGTTGAAATGCTACATCTAAAAAGTGCTATTTGATTTTTAAACCCATAAAAATATCAGTTATATTGATATATATATATATATATATATATATATATATATATATATATATATATATATATATATATATATATATATATATATACGAAAACAATATATACATAATACATTGAATATTAATATGAGAAACAAAAGTCTATGCATTAAATATTAATGTGAAGCAAAAACACAGTGTTCTAAAAAAAACGTAACAAATATTAAATATATTTAATATTAAACTTACAACATCTCTTAAAAGCTAAGCAAACTCGAAAACTGAAAGAAAATAAGTTGAATCTTATTTTTGATTTTTTGCTACATAAATTTGGAGGCAAGTCAAATTGGATCTTGAAACCTGATATTTATTTTATAGTAATTTTTTTTTCAATATTTGTGATTTGAAATTCAATTGCACTATAATGAAAGTTTTGTTCATCAATCTAGCAATTTTTGTACTCTACTTTATTGAAACTTGAATTATTAGTACTGTGGTAATGATTACGTGTCATTTTTTTTTTGTAATTTTTTTTTGTAAAGATAAAGATGGAGAGAGAGATTGAGAGTATGAATGACAATGATTTGGGTTCAGGTGGGTTTGAGAAAAACTAAACCCAAACCCACGAAAGAAAATGTCATTCAAACTCATCCATGAACCCACGAAATCTAATGGGTTCGGGTTTCACCCTCAGATTTTGATAACATCCAGACCCGTCCAAGAACCCGTGAACTCCTGAAGATTTATTGTTCCAAAGCGACTCACTCATGTGTGTGTAATTCGGTCCGAATCAAACCTAGCTGCCGATGGTCATCCACGTTAGCTTTCTTCTTTCAGACTTCAGAAGAAATGAAAAAATATAAAATAAGTTACAGAGAAAATAAATGGAACAACTGAATTTTAATATTGAAGAGATAGTGTGGGGGTTGAAGATCGAGAAAAAAAGGAAATGAAGACAAAAGATAATAATAATAATAATGAAAGATATTTTAAAATCTGAAAAGACAAATAATATAGACCAACTGTATGTGATGTAAGACAAAAATGAAATATAAAAATAATTATTATAATACTATTTGTTAAATAATTATTAAATCAAACGGGTTCGTGGGTTCACGGGTTTGTGAGTTCAGGTTTGATTTTTTTTTTCACACCCGAACCCGGACCCCGTGATGGGTTGAGATTTCAAATCTAAACTCACCCACAAGTTTTATTTTTAGATACCAAACCCTCTCCAAATGGGTTGGTTCGGATAGGTCCCACGGATTCAGGTTTAATTGTTATCCCTGATTGAGAGAAAGAGAGAGGACGGTGGGTAGGAGAGAGAGAGGTGGTGTCACTATATTAGTGGTTGATTTTAATTTTACTTTGTTCTTTATTAGAATGATATTTTTATAAATAAATAAAAATTTATTAAATTTTACTTTTCATGAGAATAATTTAATTTTAAGATGAGTTTTGATTTATTAAAATGATATTTTTATAAATAAATAGAAATCTATTAAATTTTACTATTCATATAAATGGTGTAATTTTAAGATGAGTTTTAGTATATATAATCTCAACAAAAGAACGTTTTCCAATGACATGTAACTATTGAACCCCTAACATTCAACGAATGAGATCAATCATAACTCGAAATGAAATGATCAAGAATCCATCCGAAGTCCAAACGTGAGACAACACTGTATACGGTAAAACCTCTCAATTTTCCTCACTGCTATAGATTAATGGAGATAAATTATGTCATTGATGACGTACATACATAATACTGGGAACTTAATGAAAATTTTAACAACTTGAGGGGTTGAGTTCAATTATTGTTATGATTTTATACATAAAGAAACTTTAAAGAATATAAAATTTAAAGATTCCACATTATAGTTTTAATCAAGACAAATGGAGACATATTTTAAACAAAAAAAAGGTATTTTTAGAAACTTTTTAATACAAAAATACAAACTTTGGGACAAGTATCCAAGTTCTTGGTTGAACAAAACAGCAGAGGAGGGCAGCTCAATTAATCTCATCATATAAGCAAAGTCAAACATGTTTATGTATTTTTTTAAAATTGACCTTGTCAGCAAAATCAAAATCTTTATTTTTGTATGATTTATTTTTTAATTAGTGTTTGAAATTTGATTCTCATTAGGAAAGTTCATAATGGGGTCGTGTATTGGTTAAGATTATAATAAATAGGGTAATTATTTCCTTTTTAGTTGAATTTATTTGATTTTAATTAATGAAAATAATAAACAACACTATACCTTCCTGAGTTTTACTATTTTACGTGCAAAAACAAATTGTGATGGGTTTAAATCATTGTTCAATTTCGAATTTTTAACAAATCGATATTTATGTAAGTAGATATATTTATCACTTATATATTGCTTAATCTCGATAGACCCTTAATCTGTTTGATGTTTATGAGAGTAGATATTCACTTGTGTATCGTTCAATTTATACTTGTGTATTGTTCAATTTATACGACTTAACCGTTGATCCGTTCAAAAATTAATAAAATATAAAATAAGAGAAAAGGACTTCTTTGCAATTTTAAAAACAATATCTTTCTTTTCCAAATTAAGCATGATTAGTGACACAAAACAAGAATAAAATAAGCTAGCATGCCGGCACAAACAGTGTGAAATAATAAATATTTAATTGTACGAAACCGAAACGTGAGATAAAAAACGCTGAGGTATCAACAAAAGCGTTTTTTTTTGTTTAATCGAACGAAACGTGGTCCAACACAGTCCTATTTTATTCTTCTTCTGCTGCTTCTTCTACTTTTTTTTAAGGCTCGTTGATCCATGAATCGAGCTGCACAAACAATTAAACTCAAATTCAACTTGTCGGGTCGTCTCAAACCCGCTTTTCAACATCTGGGTCGAGATTGAAATGTGTTTTTGTAGTGACCAGTAGAGACTGGAGAGAGAGGACAAGAGACAGAAAAAAATAAAATAAAAGGGACTTTGTGTTCGAAACAAAGTTTTTTTTTTTTTTTTTTTGACAAGAGATCGCAGATTTGCGTTATGGGTTTGGCCGAAACTGGTTCTTTTGGTAATGTGTTTTTGAAGTGTTAGTGGGTGTTAATTTAACGACACTGGACTTGTTAAATCAACAGCTATGGCTAGACGTCATGGATGGCAACTGCCTGCTCACACTTTTCAGGTACATTCGTCGTTTTTTTCCTTCTTATTTTAATGTACTTGTTAGTTTACTCTATCTTTTAATTGCATTTTGAAATGTGGGTTTTTGTAGGGAGTTTTTGAGTTGTAATTGTTGTTAGATTACGTGTATTAATACCTTAAATTGCTGATGTTCATTGTGCTTTGTTGAGTCTGATTTATGTACATTTTCCTACAAATAGAATTCGTGATTGTCTGTTTGGTATTTGGGGTGGTTTTGTTGATGGGTTATTGCCTTATTGGGTTGCTCTCCTTTTGTGAGTTTGTTTATAGCTTTAGATGTTCTCATCAATTATGTCCAAGATAAACGGAGAATATTGGTCTAATTGAAATTTTGAGCATGCCTGTGTTTATATTTTGAAGTAGTGGAGATGAATGAGTGAGCAATTGAGCAAACCAAGTAAATTCGTATGTTGATTTTTGGTTTAAAGTGTAGTTTGATCCCTCAGTTCTTGTTTATATCAATGATATTAATTGAAAGTCTACATTGCTTGATTCTCAATTTTGATTTTTTGTCGAAAAAGAAGAAGCAGAAATGACATCAAATAAGAAGTTAAAACTCATAAATAGATGATAATTAATGCTTTGTTTGTGTGGATGGGGAAACAGATAAGGGATAACAACTTTATGGTCTGAATCAATCATTAGATTGTTCATTCCATGTCTATAGAATCTTTGGAGGAACGATGGAGTGATGTTCTGTCATTTTTATTATTGTTCTGAGTGCCATATACTAATGGCTGATGCCCAATTCTTCATGGTGCACAGGTTGTGGCTATAACCATTTTTTTCTTGCTATCCGTTGCGTATTATGCCTTCTTTGCTCCATTTCTTGGAAAAGATCTGTATGAATTTGTCGCTGTTGGTATTTATTCTGTTTTGGTAAGCACAATCAAAGCCTTCTCTCTCTCTCTCTCTCTCCCGCTACTTCTCTTTTCTTGTTATTTTCTTTTAACAGTTCTTCAAAATTTGCATGTTCAGGCATTCTCTGTATTTATTCTTTATGTCCGCTGCACTGCTATTGATCCCGCTGATCCTGGAATTTTGGTTGAAGCTGACAAGACATCTGTGCATAAATCACAGAATGACACAGAACTGCCTGGTAAGTGTTCTGATAAAGAGCGGGGAAGTGCTTAATAGTGCTTGGATTACTATCTTATGGGTACTTTAGGGTATTTGATTGACAACTAAATGTGACAATAACACTCTTTCATGCGTCTACCAGACCATCAGAAAGATAAAATGGGATTCGAGTGGTCCTATGAAGTTGTCCTAGGATGTCTAAAATCACTTTGTCTAACCTTAGGGTTTCTTCAAATGTTCAGCCTCTAAGATTTTGCCTGGCGCTGGTGTTCATCTTCTTTAATAAAGTGAAAAGGAAACAGTTTTTTCATTTTTTTAAGATGGTTCCTGCTTTGTTTCTGATCAGGAAATGTATCTTCTATCGAAGAACCTGGCAGGGTAGGACTAAGAAATGGCGGAAAGTCTGATAATTATGGTTCTGGTTGTTGTTCTAAAATTGGAGGTTTTTTTTGTGGCTGTATTGTAAAAGAAGATTGTCGCAAAGATGATGATCTTTTACAACAATTTGGAGACGAGGATGCTCTGTTCTGCACATTGTGCAATGCTGAGGTATGGGATTTATAGGGGAAGTTCTTTCATTGCATGTAATGTGTGTTTGCTTCACATGGCAAGTCCAGCACAGAAATCAAAAGCAAAAATGTCGAACAAAAAAATATTGAATCAAATTTTACCGACTCAAAGTTTTTCCTTGTAGGTAGGCAAGTTCAGCAAACATTGCAGGAGTTGTGACAAATGTGTTGATGGCTTTGATCATCATTGCCGGGTGAGAGTTAAATGTTTATTTTTGTTAGTCTTCAGTCTTATGAAGTTTCAGATCCTCCCGGTATCTGAAACTATGTGAGGAGGAATAATGTAGAAAGGACACTGGAGCTTAAATAAATGCTAGCATGCTATGTTTGAATATTATCTTGCAGTTTTCTTTGGTCATTAATAGGAAATCCCAATATTCTAGCCATGCTGCATTGCTGCTTGTCCTGTGATAGAGGCTCAATTAGTTTTGTAGTATATCACTATGATGTGTGGAGACGGGCTTTTTTTTTTTCCAAACCTTTTTCTTTATATGATGATGTATTATCAGGAAGGGCTAAAATTATATGTGTTCATGTTACAGTGGTTGAATAATTGCGTGGGAAGGAAAAATTATATGACTTTTGTGTGCCTTATGGCAGCAAGCCTTGTGTGGGTAAGTTCCAATGATTGTCTGGACTTCTTATTTTCCTTGAATTCGGTGGTCCATCATTCATTTACGATTTTTCAATATTTTTAAATTTAATTACGTGCATCTCTGGCCTGTGCATGTGTGGCTCAGCTTATTGTCGAATTTGGGGTTGGTGTTGCGGTCCTTGTTCGATGCTTTGTTGATAAAAAGGGTACAGAAGATCATATAACTGAGAGGCTTGGAGTTGGATTCACTCTTCCTCCCTTTGCCTCTGTGGTGGTATGTTTCTACGTTCTCTGACTTTAGTTTAGATTGTTTCTGCATTATTCTGATTGGAATACTAAAAGTGAAAATGATCTGATTTGGCACATAATGCCCAAATTTCAATTTTTGATAATTTACACGTCGGATTTTTTTTTTTTTTTTTGTTAAAAATAGGACAACTTTTGAGTAACTTATGATTTTGAATTGTCCTCCCAATATTTTGCTGCTTAGCTTTTGTGTTAATCTGTTGCATAATATTGATTACAGGCCATTTGCACATTTGTTTCTTTCCTGGCCACTGTGCCTTTGGGAGAACTGTTCTTTTTCCACATGATTCTGATGCGAAAGGTATCCTCCTGAAACGACTCCCCACCTTCTCTTCTATCTTACATGTATGCTAATACTGAGTCATTGTTGGTTCTCGATGCAGGGTATAACAACATATGAGTATGTTGTTGCTATGAGAACACAAAGTGAACCTCCTGGACCTTCTCTTGATGGAGGTGATCATCAAAGTCTGCCTACTTCCCCAACTAGTTCGGCAGTGACTGCAATTAGTGGAAGAAGCTCTCTTGGAATGAGTTTGCAATACAAAGGTGCCTGGTGTACCCCTCCAAGAATCTTCATGGACCACCAGGTACCACCAGCTTTATTTAAGCGTAAATTATGTTGGGGCACAGTACAGGTTGTCAGTTAGATGGATTTAAATGGTCATAACTACCAACCGTAACTGGCAAAGGTTATAAATTAAAAAACTAATAAGGATGTGGGGATAAGTATTAGATACATTTTAGGTTTCTTTTACTACTTTGTAGTTTTGTTTGATGGGCACATGTTGCCGTGTCCTGTTTTACATGGATGACATGTTCACTACAAACAACAACCGAGAGTTTGTGAAACCTTCCAGCATAAAAATTACAAGAGTTGATTATGTTTCTGTTTTTTATAAGCAGGATGAAATTATCCCACATCTGGAGCCAGGACGGTTACCATCCACTGTGGATCCGGATGCCGCAGGACTTGCTGATAAGGGGAAAAGGTTGCCGCAGCGTCCAGTGCGAATCAGTGCTTGGAAACTTGCCAAATTGGATTCCAACGAGGCAGTGAAAGCTGCTGCAAAAGCTAGAGCATCCTCATCCGTGTTACGTCCACTTGGTTCTCGACATCATCCATATGATGCCGATCATTTATCCAGTAGCAATGTGAGTGGTAGAAGCAGCCCTATGAGCAGTGACCAAGGGTTTAGAAATGCTAAAGGAGGGACATCAAAGAAGAGCTCATATCCGCCCAGTCGTGCTAGCAGAGAAGATAGTGAGACATGCGCTCACAGTGTTAGTAACTTCAGCAGTCCCCAGGTCTCCAACATATCTCCTTCTCCATTGGAGCAGCAACAAGATCACTTCAACCCCATATATTTATCATCAGCAGATCAGTCTCCTTGGTCAGCTAGACAAACTCAAGCTAATGAACATGTAGTAGCCCAAGCTCCTCCTACTAAAACAAATCTGGGTACTGCTGAAAACTCAAGAACTTCAGTTTTTTGGGATCCCGAAGCTGGGCGTTTCGTCTCCTCTACTTCCCGAGCTGCCAGTTCTTCTCAAGCTCCCGGGCAAGAGCTTTCGTACACGGGCCAATCTATATTCTTTGGTGGCCCTCTTGTTAATGATCAGATGAACAGAGGGGTAAGAACTGTCAACCCAATGACCACAGCTCTCGACAGAGGTTCAACGTCGAGTTATTATCAACAGAGTAGATCACAGAGAGGTGGGCAGCTTCCTGTGTTTGTTCCAAGTGATTCTCATCAAAAGCAGCAATTTTCTTCTTCTAGATTGCCTTGAAAACTAACTAATGTTAAGAGACAAGGATTTGTTTTCTTTTCCTTGATAAATACAATCAGGATTCATTTTTTCTTGTCACGTTTGCATATATCACTGTTACTAATCCGTACATTGACATAATTTACCAAATTAATCCTTGCTTTGCTGAAGAAATTTCATACTTATCAGTAATTTCAACACAATAATGATATTTATTTTATCATTTTTTTGAATTTGCTTCAGCATCCATCAACCCTTGTTGCACTTGCTTGGAAATACTAAATCATTAAGTAGAGTACATTATACGTATAAATAAATATATTTTACAACATTTCACAACGTAGTCGTTGTAGTATAGTGGTAAGTATTCCCGCCTGTCACGCGGGTGACCCGGGTTCGATCCCCGGCAGCGGCGAAAATATTTTGAAATATTTTGAGAATTTTGTTAAATGTAAATTACTCTTCTACCCTTCTCGTAAATTCACTATAAAAGAGGAAATTAATTAATTAATTAATAAAACAAACACTTTTGTACTCCAAATCAACTTCTACAGTTATGACGACCGAGTCAACAAATTCTATAGCAGATTTTCCAGAAGATTTGTTGGTGAAAATCTTCGATCTCCTCCGTTCCCAATCCGACGTCGTTCGATGCAAAGCCGTCTGCAAACGTTGGTTCTCTCTCATCTCCTCTCCTCACTTCATTCACCACTCCATCCACCGCCACCACCACAGCAATCAAATCCGAAGCTCTTTCACATTCTTGGTACAACCTCCACATCATCGTCATAAAACGGCGCTGTTTAACACGAACTTCGAATCCAAATCCATGCAACAAACTCACGTAGTAGTAGTAGCGTATTTCAACGACTTGATACTCTGCTGCGAGACTCTGTTTTATCAAAGCGTTTACTATCTCTGCAATCCGCTCACGAACCAAAGAATCAGTCTTCCTCCTCCTCCGCCGCGTCGCCACCGCCGCAGCGACGAAGAGACCAAATCCGGCCTCATCTGCTATCCCTCCACATGCAACCAAACACGACAGTGTTTTAGCACCACCAACGCTGAATACACCTACAAAGTCGTACGGATCCCGAGTTTCGTAGGCTCTCGGAAGAGCTTCAACGTCGATATTTTCTGTTCGGAGACCGGTGAATGGAGCGAATCGATTGTGTCGTCTCCTGATCAGCGGGTGAGCTTTTTTCATCGGTCAGATCACATGGTTCCGTACAAAGGAATTCTACATTGGATTGATGGGGACGGAGAAGCTATCCTCGCGTATGATCCGTTAAACGACCCTAAACGATGTCGTATCATTGATTCTCCGTTATATAACGGGAACGATTACGTGACGGTGGAACGTCTCGGTGTCAGCGGAGGGAGGCTGAGGGTCTTACAGTTTGTCAATTTGTTCCCGTTCCGTCCATGGTTGGGAAGCAAGCTGTGTGTTTGGGAGATGGAGGATTACTATTCCGGTAAATGGGGGCTACCGGAGGATCAGTTTTGGTTGAACGAAGCAGTGGTTCCGCAGGAGGAGGAGCTTACGAAAGGATTTCAGCATCGGGTCAGTTTGTTAGGGTTACATCCTTATGATACAGATGCTGTGTACTTAGGTCTGTCGGGACGTGTCGTGATATGTAATGTGTCCACACAAACGTTGCGAGTAGTCAGTAAGGTTGATGGGCTGGGAATGTTTGGACATGGAAGCGGAATTGGGAGCGTAATTCCGCTCGTTCATCCTTGGTGGCCGACACCCGCTCCTCCTCTCCCAAAGAGTACATAACCAGACATGCTTCAATGAGAATATGAGATACCGTAGCTATTCTTTTTGTTTAATATCAGTTTGTTTCTTGTTTGTTAATTTTGTTGGGGCTAATTAGAATTTATATCTGTAATAATTAATGAATCTTGCAGTTGTTATAACTTTCTATATAGAGGGTCTTTTCTGTTTTTCTTCTTTTAGGTGATCATACGAAACGAAAATAAAAGGTTTGTAGATCGAACCCACGACAAGAATTTTGTTTAAAAGAATGATTGAAAAGCCTAAACCATTCTTGAACAAACTTGATGAAAAAACAAAAAATTCTCATCATATCTTGCATCAACAATTTTGTAATTCATCGCTTTGTTTATGAATACCATTATGCTCATTATTTGTATTCAACGATTCATCAATGATGGAGGCTTGACTATTTGATAGGTATACTCAAGGGGCATAGTTAGAATTTTTTTTTGGAGGTGAACTAATCTAAATTTTATTTTCTTAATTAAAAGTCATAATATTTTGAACTATAACAACCAAACAAAAGTTTTCTTTATAATAGTTAAATCAATACGGTACGAGAATGATATACCAAGTTTCATTAAATAACGACTTTTTTTTAATCTAAAATCTAAACGGGTATAAGGGGTCGTTTTTTTCTCACTTAAAATTGAATGGGTCCGAATTGAACCCACGAAGTTATTTTGTTTGTTTTTGTAAGTGTTCAAACAACTTGAAAACATAAAAAACAAAACTTAATTAAAAAAAAGAGTAAGAAATCTTGATTTTTAACTTAATTCCAAATCACTTGATTACAATTAAAATATTCTCTTCCAAATCTATCTATCTAAAAAATATATATTTCCAAATTTATCCAAATTTATCCACCTAAAGAATATATATTTCTAAATTTATACTAATTTGATATGGTGTAAAATTCTTTCTTTTAATATATTTCTTATTTTAAACCGCATTTTAAACACACACAAAAAAAGTACCCTAATCAATTTAGAAAGAAAAAAAAACTCTCATAAATCTTTTTGGGATTGAACAATTGAATTTCTCTCTTACTAAATCCTGGTAAAAACTCTTTATTTATTTATTATTTAACTATTCCGTGGCTTGAAGATGTTATAAAATATTTGTTTATATATATATATATATGCATAGAAACCGGTGTATATACATGAGCCTATTTCAAAAAAACCAAGAACCTTTTTTTTTTTAAATTTGGTTTCCGGTGCATATGATTCTAGAAGCAAAAAAATAAAAAAAAAAATAGTTTCCCGAATTATATATAAAACGGAAATATGGACAATGTGAAAAATTGAACTTGAACATTTTTTTATCAATAAACTGAACTTGAAATTTATTTGCAAAACATGCAAAATTATATTATTTGATGATTTTTTTTTTGTTAAATTGAAATTTGTTTGTAAAAGAACATACAAAATCTTATAAAAATAGTGCATGTTAAATTATTTCTTTTAATTAGTATGAGTATAAATGTAAAATTATTTATATTCAAACAATTTTATTTTTAAAAAACAAACATATTGACAGTAAGATGTTAAGATGTGAAGAATAAAAAAACAAACATATCATTTAGGTTTAAATTTTAGTCCCTATTTAATCTTCAGAAATATTTAAAATTGTTCGATCTTTAGACAAAAAAAACAAATGACATTTAACTGTATTGAAATCTGAATATGTCTGAAAATTGAAACCTGGACAACATATGTTTGTTTTTCTGTATATGAAATCTGAATTAAAAAGTCAAAGTTGTTTGTTTGTTTTTTAAATACAAGATCTGAAAACATGGAATTTGACATTCATACCACTACATTATCAACGGTGATATTCATTACATTACTAATAATAAACTTTAAATAATAATTTAATTTAGTTTTTACAGTATTGAAATGAAATATATTTTATATTCACTCATCGGTTTGTGGTTCCAGTTAAATAAAGGTATAAGACCATGATCCTTCATTTCTCGGAGAATTTGCAGCTTCTTCCATCAAACCATCTTCACCTAACAACACAATAATCTTCTTACAGTTGAATCATTAATCCAAGATTTTTATATGTTCTTCCACATATCAAAAACTTGTTCAAACTTCCTCAAGAATCAATTTTTTACAATAGTAAATTAATGAAAAAATCAAAAACCCACAAATAATTTTTACAGCATTTGGTGTTTAACTAAGAAGAGAATTAAAAAGTAAAATACATGAAGGATTTGAGTGGACTTGAAGCATTTTTGAGGAATTTGATGAGAGCCCAAAATTGGTCTTTGGTCCAATCTCCAATCTCCATCGTGTTGAAGATTTCGCAAAGGGTAAGAGTGTTCATTTTGAAGCCTTTGAATCAACTTCCAAGGCTCTGAGTGTGTGGTGTTTATGGGTCTCTACGAGAAGGTTGTGTTTTTTGATTGATTATGAAGAGGCGGTGGCGGTGGAGTTGATGGGTGTTGCAGAGAGGAGAGAGGATAGAAGGAGATGGGTTTTGGAAGAGAAGACATGGTTGATGATGTCGTTGTTGAACTGAAATCGTGTTTTTGTGAGAGGATATTTTGGGTATAAATTTTTAAATAATTTCAGATCAAATGATTTCAGATTTCATCTAGATTTCCAACGTTTTAATTTCAAATGTATTTTACAATTTATTTTTTTCAAATTCCAGATGCTATAAAAAAAAAAAACAAGAAGTCTTAAAGGTCGATTTAAATCCTTTAAGATTTCAGATATAAAAAATAAACACCTTATTAATCTCAAATACATACCAAATGCAAGAAAAAAAATAAAAAACAAAACAAAAAAAAATACATTACATACACAAACAATATATCGTGGAAGTGGTGCACTATGAGGTTTCGAGGCCAGTTCCCTCACAATATAGATAACCATACAATTTTGTTATGGTTTTTTAATTTTTAAAATTTTGGTTTTCATAATTTAACATTTGTTTATGGAATAATTACTTAGTCGAGCATTTTTAATGTGAAATTTTGGTTTTAAGGCTCCAAATATTTAACTTGATTTATTGGGTTTAGACTTAGAGTAACGATATTGACCATTCAAAAACTGTATGTACACCCATTTTGTAAGTACATCCCTAAAATATTTTTAAAATATATGTTTCGTAAATAAACTCTACTTAATATGAAAAATACACTTTCTTTAATTTTATTATATTATATTTTTGTCAGCACACCCTATTATTTTGTTATCTAATCAGATTTATTTAAAATTTTATTATTTTATATATTTTTATTCAAATAAATAATTTCTCTTTAAAAAAATATTTTAACTCTACAAAAACACTTGAGTCACTAAAAAATTGTTTGAAAAAAAATCTTATCATTGTATTAAAACCTTTTTTTTAATAATTTATTTTTTTTAATCTCGAAATTATTTAATTTCACCGAATTGAAAAACTACTAACTATCGACACACAATAGTGTATCTTAATTCCTCTATTCCTAACAAAGTTTTTTATTTTTTTACAATAGAAAGTTTATTGTTTGCATTAATTTTTATTTCACTAAATTACAACAGTAAATTGTTGGTCAACACAATCCATTTGTATTCCCTAAAAGAAATTGAAATTAGTATTTTAAATAAAAGTTAGATTTAAAATAGAAGTTAAAGTTTGATAAAATAGAAAGACTTTTATTATCATATCAAACAATTAATAAGAAACTTTTTTTTTTAAAGGATTGATATAAAACCAATTAATAATTATTGGTGTGTATTTATAAACTATTTAGTCATTTAAATAATTTTAGTCAAGGGTAATATTGGATTTTAAAAAATATACTATATTTGGATATAAATACCATTTTTTAGGGGTGTAAATATCGTCACTCAAAACTTAAGTTAAATATTAAAGTTTCTTAATGAGTTGACATCATCTTCATTGAATGTATGCTTTAATTTTTTTACTAACTCAATCCTGTTAATTTTTTGTTTGGAAAATATGGCTGGGCTGCCATCCAAGAATCTAAAGACTCTATTTTAGTAGAGTTTTTACTTTATTAAGAAGTTAACTATATCTGTAATATCCTTATTGATTTTATTAATATTTCCTTACATGCTATTCTAAATTAATTAAAAAATCAACTATAAAATTTTATTGACTATTACTTATTTGTGGAATATGCTTATATTGGTTTTCTAGATATTCCACGTTACAATTAATTTTTATATTATTTTATAAACCAAGTATTGTCTTCTTAAAACCTGAAATTTCTAGATCTAAATACTCTAACCTTTTTAAATTCATATATGTGGTGAAATTCTTTTTAAATCTAATATTCTTTCTTCAATTAGATTTAAAAATACCTTTTAGCTATGTTTATTTGTTGTGAAACTAAAGGTTCTCTAATAATTAATTTATTTCTAATGATTAATAAATTAAAAATCTATTCGACTTCGAAAAATGTAAACTTTGTAGTAATTCACTACGATCCTAAAAAACAAATATTAAAAAAATAATTAAAAATATCACTCATTCTTTATATTTTAATATAAAACATTTAAAATATAGTAGACAACTAAATCAGTCTCATAATAAATTTTGATAATTTATTCATATTTAACCACTCAAATCATACTATTTAGAAAATAATATGTAATAGCTCAA
This sequence comes from Dipteronia dyeriana, assembly GCA_032871835.1. Classification (NCBI taxonomy): domain Eukaryota; kingdom Viridiplantae; phylum Streptophyta; class Magnoliopsida; order Sapindales; family Sapindaceae; genus Dipteronia; species Dipteronia dyeriana. Next base: position 121,828,416 of record CM065296.1, read on the forward strand.
ATCATATATATATATATATATATATATATATATATATTAGATTTTTCTCCTCGAACATCTAAATAAAAAACATGATATTATTAGAATATTGATACAAACACTTCTACCTCAATTCCCATACAATTAAATGAAAAACATATTACTCTCATCTCGTAGCATTTATATCTTCTTTTTTGGTTTGGAATACTGTGCATGATCTTGTAGCACTTACATTTCAGTTTCTTTGATTTAACCCGTACACATCCCCTCAAGTGAAGCACAATATTTTTTTTAGCTGCCAAGCTTAGTTTCCTCCATTATTTCAATTATATTATAAACGTAAATATTGAAATAATAATAATAATAATAAATGCACAAGGTTAAAGAAATGAGTAAAGAAAATACCACGAAAATGAGATCGAGATCTATTTTTGTGGTATTTGAACACCATTTATGTGCTATCCAACCTAAAAATCATCAAATATTTGTGGGAAGCCAAAAGTGTTAGAAAAGTATTAACATGTTTTAATTGCAAATCATCAAATATTTGTGGGACGCCAAAAGTGTTAGAAAAGTATTAACATGTTTTAATTGCAGTTAGATTTAGGGCTCGAAAAATAAATGACATTATTTCAGAGGAGTGTTGTGCAAATATCATCAGTTTAATAATGTAAGTTTAAAATACACCATTTAACGTAAAGAGACGGGAATATCCTGACAAAATTGAAAAAAAGAGAAAGTTATCGTTTTGTGAGTCTGAGAAAAACAACAGTGAGAAAGAAACCGACAACAACGAAATCGATGGCGAGGAAATCGACAGCTTATTGATCGAAACGGGAATACAGTACATTTCGCATCGATTAACAGAGGTAGGTTCAGTTGTTTTATTTATCGATTTGTTGTTGATAACTTATCATTGCATTTTAGACTTGTTCTGTTGATTGAAATTGTAGATTAAGGTTGACAGTAGTTGTGGTTTTGGTTTGGGTTTGAAATGAGGTTGAATATGTTATGAGGAAGATGAAATTTTATAGAAAGATTCGAGGAAATTTATCATACGATCGATATTATTTTTCAAAGGATCGAGAACATTTAAAAAGCATCAAGAATATTTTTAAAGGATCGAGAAATTGTTTGAAACGATCGAGAATATTTTCCTAACGATCGAGAATATTTTTCAAAGTGATCGAGCTTTTGTTAAATGATCAAGAAGATTTTTCAAAGAATCGAGAGGTTATTCAAAGGATCGAGACTATTTTCAAAGGGTCGAGAATTTTTTAAAACGATCGAGAATATTTTTATAACGATCGAGAATGTTTTTTAAATGATCAAGATTTTTTAAAATGATAGAGAAGAGAAGATTTTTCATCGAATCGAGAAGATATTTTAAAGAATCGAGTGGTTTTTCAAAGTAACGAGACTATTTTCAAAGGATCGAGATTTTTTTCAAACGATCGGGAATAATTTTCTAACGATTGAGAATAATTTTTTAACGATCGAGAATAATTTTCGAAGGGTCCAGATTTTAGAAAATGATCGAGAGGATTTTTCAAAGAATCGAAAGGTTTTTCAAATGATCGAGACTATTTTTAAAGGATCGAGATCTTTTTCTAATGATCGAGAATGTTTTTCAAAGGGTCGAGATTTTTTAAAATGACCGAGAAGATTTTTCTAAGAATCGAGAGGTTTATAAAAAGGATTGAGACTATTTTTAAAGGATCGAGAATGTTTTCAAAGGATCGAGAATGTTTTCAAACGATCGAGAATATTTGTGTAACTATCGAGAATGTTTTTCAAAGGGTCGAGATTTTTTAAAATGATCGAGAAGAATTTTCAATGAATCGAGAGGTTTTTCAAAGGATCGAGACTATTTTTAATGGATAGAGACTATTTCCAAATGATCGAGAACTTTTTCAAAGGATCGAGAACTTTTTCAAAGGATCGAGAACTTTTTCAAAGGATCGAGAATATTTTTAAAGTATCAAGAATTTGTTTCAAACGATCGAGAATATTTTCTAATTTTTTTGCAGTTTACTAATGTATTGTTTCTATGACATTGCAGATGACGAGCAGGTTGAAGGGGTTGCTTAAAACTGCAGAGGGATATTGGTTCAAGGAAAAATTGACCCGACACGACCATTTTGAAGCCCTCGCCCGTATAGACGATGCACTTAACCGTGTCCCTGAAGAGTTTACTGTTGAGGATCGGTGGTCGGTTAATGGCCTTCTGTTTCGGGCATTTCATGTCGATACACCGGGAGCTGAAGTTTTCGGATGGTGTTATTCATCAGCTGCTGTTGCGGGAGTTGGACCATGACGGGCCGACAGATGAGATTCGGTTATTGTTAGGGAACCATGTGGTCAGGTTTTTGAAGGTGGAGTTTAGCCTCATCACCGGATTACGTTTTGTAGTCGTACCGGACACAAGTATGTATGTTGCAGTTGAGAATGACATACATCAACGGTACTTTCCTGGACACGATGAGGTATTGTTGGATAACTTGAGGGTTTTTCTTACCCGCGGAGAGTTTCAACAGGCGTACGATGCTGTGAAGTTGTGCCTCATTTACATGTTGAACTGGATATTGATAGAGGTGGACGAGAGATTGAAGATTCCAGTTTGGCAGTTTCGGTTGGTAGAGGACCTCAGTGCCTTCAAAACGTTCCCGTGGGGTGCCCACGTCTATAGACATTATATCTTTTCATTCAAGCATGCGTTACCGCGATGTCGTGAGGGAAGACGCCAGCAGTCACAGGGCGATGTTGGACATTCCGCGGAGGGGTACAACATCTATGGTCTATCACATGCCCTTTTGGTAAGAAATTTGATTTCCAACATGTACATTAAATTTCGTTTCCAAAATTGTTTTAGATTATAATTGTACTTATCTTTGATGCAGATATTTGCTTTCGAGGTGATCCCCCAACTGGGCATCGATTTTGGGACTCGAAAGGTTACAAACCTTTCTCCTCGTATGTTGAAGTGAGAGTTGACCAAACAACCTAGATGGAAGAAGTTGGACAAGATTTTTACTGATAGGGTAATTATTTAATTTGTTAATCGTTATATTACTTACTATAAGTAACAATGACATTCATCTAAGTAAGCTTTCAGATGTCTGCGAGGACGGAAATTGTGCCCACAACAGCTAAGGCGGTGGCACAGTACTTCGCAGGCCTAAGTGAAGGGGGGAACCCGTATGTGCAGGACGATAGGGGTTACCTTCCTATTGTCCCTGATCGGACTATTAATGCAGATCGTCCCGAGGAGGAGGGTGGGGGTGGGGGTGGGGGTGAGAGGTGTACTCAGACGGAGCCTTCAGACCTAACGGGTGCAGATTTTAGTGGCATGGACACTGACGGATCTGAGCCGTCTCCTCGACGAGTGAGGCGTATAAGGGATCGGTTTACCACACCAGGACCTGGTGCCGCTACAGAGGATTCCCCACGGATTGGTGGACGGTGACCAATTGAAGGCTTACTGAGCCTTCAAGAAGAACGTAAACGGGGAACTGTAAGTAAATTTCTTTGTTATTTAAGTGGCAGTTTTTCTTCTAATGCATTAAATAAATGTGTAGCTGATGGAACACTAATGCATACGTGATGTTGATTTGCTGGAGCTAGTTGATGCTGCATGGTTCCATCGGATGCAGACCAACTTCATGGATGTTGATGATGAGGTACGTGGGACCGTAAATTCTGTTTTTAATATTTGTTTTAGATCTGTAAGCCTCCTAACATATTTTTACGTGTTTATATTCCCAGCATATGGACGCGTACCTCCATATTCTTTGGAAGCGTCAACGGGCTTTCCCGAATGTGTACAGTCAGATGGTCAACATATTGGATACGCGGTTTTTTATAAGTACTGAAATTAGTAATGAGTATGCATGCTTGTAGATTTGTATGGAAAACATTAATAATTTTGAGTTTGTGTTTCTACAGTCCTTTATAGAGCACAAGTACAGGAAAATGATGCCTCGTGATTCTCGCGGGGAGATCACACCAGCGCGGTGGAATGTTTTGAGGTCTTGGTGGAAGGATGACGACCTTACGACAGTGCTTGGTGGTGCCCCGCTTGGATGCCGTCCTTGGCACGAGGTTGACATGGTAAGTGTTACTTGGTTTGCAATTACAAATATAAATGTCTTTGTACATCCTAACACCTGCTGTTTACGTTTACAGGTCCTGATACCGTACAATATTGGGCGATAACATTGGCTACTGGTGATTGTGGACCTCACATGCCAGAAGATGTTCATAGTCGACCCCTGGAGACAGGAGGTCCCAGCTCATATCCGGAAGCAGCAGGTAACCCCGTTGCGCTACTTTGTGCCCTCGATGTTGCATCAGGACGGGTTTCATACTGCATGACCGGCTGGACTTGAGAAATTTGAGAAGACAAGTAAGCCCTTCTCAGTCAGCTTGGTGTCCGAAAAACGTATCTCCCAGCAGAAGAAATCGTAAGACATTTTGTAATAGTAACTTTGAGATTGTATTATTATAAACATAATGTTTTATTAACGCTTGTTAATATGTCCAACTGCAGGGGTAACTGCAGTCCCCACACGTTGAGATTGATTGAGTACTTACTGGCAGACATAAAGGATTTCGATTGGTCGGAAGACGATATGAGGATCATTCGGGAGAATATGTCAGTTGAAATATTTGTAAACTCCCGACCCGTTTAGATTTATGTAGTAATTCATTTGTATATGTACAAATTCATTTGTATATGTACAAATTCTTTTGTATATGTACCAATTCTTTTGTATAAAAATGTTTACATTTGTATATATACAAATCATATTTAAATACAATTGCATTTTAGTTAATGAACAAGTCATACGAGTTCAAATTAGCACAATGTCATCATGATAATGCCTCAAATCATTTCACGGTGGAGTCTCTAGTAGGGCACGTCTGTCTGCTGTGACCAACTGTATGACAGACACTACACTTGCGTCTGTATTCCTTAGGAATGACTCTGCTAGGACCTTCATTAGTCCAAAGCTGGGTTAGAACATTTCCTCGAATTATGCTATGGTTGTCCATATCATCTACAATTATGTGTAGTTGTTCTCTCCGAAGACGAGATACGGCGTGAAACCCTCGGGCGGCCTGCTTGTCTCCTGGAGCTTGGATTCAAAAAGACTCTCTCAGCGATGTCAGATGGCACAATCAAAGTGGAAGGATGTCCAACCAGCATAATAGGAACAGAGTACGCATCAATAAGTGTTTGTCGCTTGTAGTAGTCCGCACAGAGGGATGTGAAATCCATGTTTCGGTCCTTGTAAAAACATTGAAAACGATAAGATTCATGTTTAAGTAATATTTACCGTAGACAAAATTGTATGATGTACCTTATGACAGGGAGAGCATAAGAACATGGAAGAAGATCCATTTGGAATTTATTGCATGTGCAGGTCTTCCGAGCTAAGTCAACGGTCCACTGTTTTCCAGCCCGTTTCACCGAGAATATGTTCCAGTCAACTGGATTAACGATAATAAAATTACACTTATCAACACGTTTTAGTATCACAAGATGTGCTGCGTCGGCCAACTGATGACTCATGGATTGTGCAGCCTATGACGATTGTGAAACCAACGTTATAGCATATTCCTAATGAACTCTGCCAAAGTCAACATAGGCAGTTGTCGTACAAAATTTAGGCATGAGTTTATGCATTCTGCAGCATTTGTTGTCATGACCCTATACATTCTGTCGGAGCAATGTACACGAGACCACTTGTATAGACCGGCATCAATTACATATTCATATGCATTCGGGTGCATGTTTCGTAACTCTTCCATGTGCCGGTTATATTGTAACTCGGTGTACGCTCGGGTTGCTTTGTCCATTATTGTGGCAACATCCTTTCTATGATATCACTTCTTAATATTTTCATAAAAGTGCCAGCAACATATGGTATGTGTGGCATAAGGAAACCCTTTAGAAATCCATGCTTCAATGCTTGCATGTCGATCAGAAATGAAAACCAAATCATCTATATGGCCCAAGACACCTTTCAAGCAATCCAAAAACCACTCCCATGATAGGTTGTTTCCGAGTCACCGTACCCAAAAGCAATTGGATAAACCTGTTCATTCTCATCTTGTGCAGTTACAACAAATATTATGCCCCCGAATCTACCCTTTAAATGGGTACCATCAACGAAAATAATTGGACGCATACACCTCTGGAATCCTCTGAGTGAGGCACCCAACGACATAAAAAGTATAGAAATTTACCATTTTCCTCGCACTGTAAGTCAGTAATCGTTCCGGGATTTTATTGTTCCAACACGTAATCGAATGAAGGCAGCAGTTGGAAGCTTTCCGTAGGTCAGTGACAAAGCATAATCAAGGGCTTGATGTGCCTTACTGTACATTATTTGGATGCCATACATTGTTTTCATGTCGGCGAATATGTCATTCGGATGCATTAGTCGATCATCTTGTTGCTGCAATCTAGGTGCAACCACTTCTCCAATTATGACTGCACTAGCTTGTCGATGGTGGCCGTGAATCTCCTTCAACGAACAAGTGTGTTTGTTAATAAAACTTCTTACTTGAAAGTATGTCGCTTCATCTCTCCTTACCGCTCTTAACTTCCACGTACAATTCTCCATCAAACAAACCAAATATAATGTTGTATTATTCGACTTTTTCACCTTCCACTCGAAGTTGTGCCGTATTGCAAAATGCCCAGTCAATCTCTTCAAATCCTTTTTAGTACGAAAAAATTGACCTTTATATATCATGCTGGTAGGTTCATCTTCTACCAAGTTTCTGCTTTCACCCATACCAAACGAGTATGATTCTGCTCCTGGAATAACCCATGTTCTGGCATTCTCAGAATCAGCTGAAGTTACATCAGGCCGAACCTCAGATGTCCCAGCTATATCTACTGTAGTGGAACTACATCCGTGTACAAGTCTTGCACTTCTTTCCGTTTTGAACAGTTATTCATCTTTCTCATTGTTCCCTACATTATGTACCGGATACAAATTTGTCTCATTAGCCACCACATGGATTGGTAAGTTATGAGGTTCATTGTTCCACTCATTGTACATCTCATTGTATTAGTGGTTGTACTGCCCAACATTCATTTCAATTTGACAACTAAAATCATTGTCCAATTGAGCTCCAACTATATCACCATGGTCGACTACTTCCGGTGGGACACCACATAGGTTTTCCCTAACGTCAATCCCACTTCTTTCTATGAACAACTGGTTGCTTCTACCTGAAGATCAAAAATGTTGGGTGTTATCATAAGGAGGGATTTCTTCACTGATGACACCTCATGCAACCATCTCAATTAAACTGACACATTCTTGAGGGATCACCCTATCTTCCCATAGCATAAACAAAACATCGTCGTCTTTTCTTATAAATGTGAGACATGTTGTCCCGGAAACGATTGATATAGATTGTAGATCAACAATGTATTTGTTCACATCGTACTTCACAACGGTTTGTACGATCAATACCAGCTCTTCGTAAGTCATATTTCTGGACACATGCATTCCTTGGTTATCGGAACCAAGAAACCTCTGACTTCCATCAGGTAATTGCTCTCATCGACCATTGTAATATATGACTAATATAACCCGATCAATTGTCCTATGAAAATCATCATCACAAACAATTATTAACAAATAAAAAAAATTACTTGTACAATTACTAAGAATTACAAAAATTTCTCAACTGTAAGGGATCGACAACATGTTCTTCAGAATCGAGCTTTTTTTGTAATGGATCGAGAACATTTACAAACTGATCGAGCTTTTTGGAAAGGGATCGAAAACATTTTCTAAGTGATCGAGCTTTTTTCAAATGGATCCAATACTTTTTATAAGAGATCGAGAACTTTTTCAAGGGTTCAAAAATATTTTACAACGAATCAAGAACTTTTATAACGCTTCGATTCGAGAATTTTTATCGAGAATATTTTTCAAATTATCGATAACTTTTTATAATGGTTCGAGAACTTTTAGCAAGGGAACGAGAACTTTTTCTAAAGGATCTAGAACATTTCTAACGGTTCGAGAACTTTTTTAAGGGATAGAGAATATTTGTCAAATTATCGAGAACTTTTATCAAGGGATCGAGAACTTTTATCAAGGGATCAATAACATTTTCTAAGTGACCGAGAATTTTTTCTAAGGGATCGAGAACTTTTCCTAAGGGATCGAGCATTTTTTTGTCGAGCATTTTTTTCAAATAATCGAGCTTTTTTCAAACTAAACAAAAGCTCGTTCCAATATAAAATAAGCTCGATTCATCTTTAAATATTCTCGGTCACACCAGAAAAAAGCACTGATGTTTTCAATTTTCATATATTGTAGTGTAGAATCTGAAATGGATACATTGTTATCGAAGAATGAATACATCGTTAACCCACACAGAAATGAATGCAAAATATATGAAATGCAAAATATCTGAAATGCATAAAAGAATTTTAAGTGAAGATCATAATTATTTGTTACCTTCTATTGCAGAATCTGGAGAGAGACGACTTTTTTAGAGAGAGTCGAGTTTTTCAGACAATTTTTTTGAAGAGATACGAACGAGTTCAGAAAGTTGCTTTTTAAAAATTAAAGTTTTGGGACAATTTGGGTAGTTCACCATAATATGTGCATTTTAAACTTAAGTTATTAAAATGATGACATCATCACAATACACGTTAAAAAAAATGACACATCTCACCATTTCCACTTAGATTTATTGAAAATTTAGTTTTTTAATAAATAAAATTCCACCTCACACTTATATTATGGAGGTAGAACATTCATGCAAATGGTTACCAACTAATAGCCTCATCATTGAATGAAAATCAGCACAAAAGTGATGCCAAATACACAGCTCATGTTCTTACTAAATCAATTTCATTTGATTTCGCTGTTTCATTTTTCAGTTGAATAAAATATAAATCAATTCCATTTTTCACTGTTTTTTCTACCTCTTATTGTTATTCTAGTAAAAGATTACAACTTTCTTTCTTTTTTGGTTTGGTATTTCTTTAAGATTTGCGGGTTAAATTATGAAATGTATTAAATAAAAAAATTAACTTGTGACTCTTCAAGTTCAAAGCCATCGTAGTATAGTGGTAAGTATTCCCGCCTGTCACTCAGGTGACCTGGGTTTGATCCCCAGTAACGGCGAGTTTTTTTTTCTTTTTCAATTTTATTTATTTTAAAATTTATTACAAAATAATGGGATGGCAAATATCGTAAATAAATCCAAAACCCAATGGCAAACTCCAACACCAACCGTTAGTAGTTCCTCATCCGTGCATTTCCCAGGTTCAATACCGTTGTTACACAAGTGAAATGAAAACAAACACATACAGAAAAATAAAAAATTCAAAACAAACACAAACAGATTTTTTTTTTTTTAATCTGGGAATTTTGTTTTTTTATAAAATAAAAATATGTTTTTTTTTATTTGAGTTATAGATAGGAAGCTCGATTTCTATATCGATTATTTATTTATTTATTGAAACGTAATGGCAATAGGAAGAGGAGGTGAGGGTGCCAGAGAGCTTGATCATACACCAACATGGGCTGTGTCGACCGTTTGTTTCACCATTGTTGTAATTTCAATTATTTTGGAGAAAGTTATTCACGCGTTTGGAATGGTACATTTTATTTTATTACAATTTGGTATTGTTTCCAATTTTTATTTTTATTTTTATTTTTATTATTGTTATTTGATTTCAATTTCGATATAATGATAATGAATTCTCCATTAATTTTGTTTCAGTGGTTTAAAAAACGACGTAAAGAAGCTCTATTCCAAGCTCTGGAGAAAATTAAATCAGGTATTGCAAATTTTTGTTGATTTCGCTCATAATTTGGGTTCAAAAAAGTGACAAGTTCCTGTAACTCATTGGTTTATTTTGCTGCAGAGCTTATGGTTTTAGGATTCATCTCTTTAATCTTGACATTTGGGCAAAATTACATTGCGAAAATTTGTATTCCATTAGAGGTTGCGGATACAATGTTACCATGCTTGAAAGAGGAGACGAATAAGATATTAAAGCATGATTTATTCGAGGACAGAGTAGACAATTTTCACGGACTTTTATCGGATGAACGAAGAATCTTAGCCGGTGATAACACTGGTTCTGGCTGCCAGGAGGTACAGTACCTTTGAAATAATATTAAATTTCATCGACAGGGTTTATTGTTCGTTCGTTTATTAATAATCGATTTCTATTTGTAGGGATATCTCCCGCTTATATCATTGAATGGTCTCCATCAATTGCACATTTTCATTTTCTTCTTGGCAGTGTTTCATGTGATGTACAGTGCAATAACAATGTTACTTGGAAAATTGAAAGTGAGTGTGCAGGATCCCGTACCTGATCGGTTAGAATTTGGTTGCTTTCGTTTATCTGTCTTTTTCTCTTCGTATGCAGATACGGGGATGGAAGCAATGGGAACTAGAAATTGTCAATGACAACGAAATGATAAATGGTAGGCGATTAGATATGTTAACGATCACCGATTCTCTTTCGATTTTCACAATTGAGATTATTTATCTGTGTTTTGGATGAAAATTTGTTTCAGATCCAAGAAGATTTAGGCTCACTCATCAGACATCATTTGTTAAAAACCATACCAGCTACTGGATGAGAAATCCATTCAGCTTCTATGTTGTAAGATGTTACACAGCAGCTCTCTCTATATATATATATGTGTGTGTGTGTGTATTTTCGCAACAATTATATCAGATTTGTAAAAATAGTTGAATATTGGATCCTGTGTAGATATGCTTCTTTCGGCAATTTATCCGGTCGGTTCGCAAGGCTGATTACTTGACAATGAGACATGGATTTATAACAGTGAGATTTCTTGATTATAGACACTAAAAACATATCTGAAAAATCAGTTTTTGCGATGTAAGTGTATGGAACTTGATTGTTTGTTGTATTCTCTCCAGGTTCATTTAGCTCCCGGAAGCAGATTTAACTTCCAAAAATATATCAAAAGATCCTTAGAAGATGACTTCAAGGTAGTTGTAGGAATCAGGTAAAGTTCCTGTGATTTCTTTCCTGAACAAAAAAAAAAAAACATAGAGGATCTCACTCCGAGAATTTTTCGTGTATGTCTAATGTTATCTTGTTGATGTTGCTAACAGTCCAATACTATGGGCTTCTGTGGTGTTGTTCCTGCTTCTTAATGTTCATGGTTTGTCTTTCTTTTCTCTTATTGTGGCCTTTTGTATTCGAATTCGATTGATATATGCTGTGTAGCTCTAATTATTGAGTTCATTGGTTTTCAGGTTGGGCTATTATGTATGTCATCACTCTTACGCCTCTAATTGTAAGAGATTTGTCACACAGAAGATTTTCTTTTTGTGCTTTTGTAATTTAAGGCAAAGAAAGGGAACTAAATAAATTCTTTTTGAAGGTAATCTTATCGGTTGGAACGAAGCTGCAAGGAATCATATCGCAGATGGCAATGGAAATCACGGAAAGACACACCGTGATACAAGGGATACCTTTGGTGCAAGTCTCGGACAGTTACTTCTGGTTCTGCTGGCCAGAATTGATTCTTCATCTCATCCACTTCGTCCTGTTTCAGGTTTTTTTTGTTATGATTTGTGGAAGATTTACTCGAACATTTTTCAATCGAAAGAAAATGTGTAGTAGTCAATATTTTCTGACTATATGTTTGTTTGTGTTTTGTTACATTTACAGAATGCTTTCGAGATAACATATTTCTTGTGGATTTGGTATGAGTATGGGTTGAGGTCTTGTTTTCACGATGATTTCGTACTCTCAATCACTAGAGTTATTCTCGGGTAAGTACATCTAATATTGGTATGAAAACTTTCTCCATAAGGGTGGTTCGTTTCTTTCCAGTTTTCGGTGAATTTCGATCCTGAAAAACAATGTAGTTTATAAAATCATAGAAAATTGTTTAGTGCAACATTTGATTTTTTTTTTTGACTTATATTTGTGACATGGAACCCTCCACTGATATAATAACAATCGTTGGAAACGGGGCAGGGTAGGCGTCCAATTCATGTGTAGCTACATCACACTTCCACTCTATGCTCTTGTTACTCAGGTACACATTGTGGTAGTGTACTACTTATTGTTCCTATATACTTTCATTATTGATTTCAGGATTTATCAGACTCAATTTTTTTTTTTTTTCTGTTTAAAATGCCAATTTTTTTCAGATGGGGTCAACCATGAAGAGATCAATATTTGATGACCAAACCTCCAAGGCCATTAGGCAGTGGCACAAGAAGGCTATGCTCAGGAGGAGTCAAAGATCACAAGGCAGTGCCTCTACTAAATCATTGGGTGGTGTGGCCAACTCCCCTGACATTGAAGTCGTCACAACGTCTAATAAAACAGCAAACATCGTGGCTAGTGTCGATAATGAAGATCAACGTAATGGTGCACCCTCCGGACAGCAGTAGTTGATCGTGGTCATAAAGTCAACAACAGGTTCGATATTCGAATGGGAAAAAAATTGTGAGAAAAAAATATAGATGCTGTGGTTTTCCTCTCCCATTGCATTCAAGCATTTGATCAAGAACAGAATGTTGAGAGTGGTCCAGCATTTGCTATCAATTTTGGGGCCAATGTCCACCACCCATTGCCTCCTGATTTTGTACAATACAACTCAAAAACTGTTTGTGATGTTTTTTGACAGTTCCACAAATGTTGTGGTGTGATATCTGAAATCTGATTATGTATAGCATCAATCCTTGTGTTTCTTCTCATACTTCTATGGCAAAATCTAGAGTTGTGACATGATTGAAACATCATCACTTTATGTAAGGTTTGGTTAATAACTAATGATTAATGAACTCTTCTAAAAATGTAATCAACTCTCGTGAAACTTCCACCATGCTCGTAAAAAAGTAAATATATGTCGTGTCGTGAGAGTAATTATTTAATTATTTTAACCGTGGTTAACATCAGCAAATCTTATAAGAGTAACTAGCTATCTGAATTTTTGTAATATTGGTGGTTAACATCAACAAATCTTGTAATAGTAACTAGCTATCTGAATTTTTATAATAGCGGTTGACATTGTTAAGTCCTGCCCTAAAAGGATTGACTAATGACGATCACAAATGGGTGAAAGTAGGGCTAAAACCGTAATTTCATAAAGTGGGAGTGGATAGAGTCATATAGAGATAGAGTTTGTACTCCAACGGCTATGGCTTCAATAAGGAGCTTACACAGATGGACCATTGATCACCATCATCATCATCATGAATGTTCAAAACAACAAACACAACCCACAAAACATGTTGTTTTCTCGAGAAGATCAGCAGCAATTCTGATATCTTCGCTGCCTTTAATCACTCTCATTTCACCACCACAACATGCAGAGGCCAGGGAGAGACGCAACAAGAAGACCATCCCTCTTGAAGATTATTCAACAACTCGTACCTTCTCTAATTCTTTCTCTCTTTGATACTATATAATAATAATGTCATATTTGTTTTCAACATTTTGTGTTTCTGGGGGGTTTTGATTTTCAATGATTTACAATCTTCAATCTTGGATTGCTACAAAAAATGATTGGAATTGTGAGAAGTGGTTGATGAATTATTTGATTTTATTGTTATTGAATTTTGCAGCTGATGGTTTGAAATACTATGATGTTGTGGAGGGCAAAGGTCCAGTAGCTGTAAAAGGAGCAACAGTTCAGGTTGGTTGTCAATGGAATTTGAAGATTGATACAATGTTATTCCAAGTTTTTAGGGACTAAATTAATTTATTTATGTTCATGATACTTGTTTAACAGGTTCACTTTGACTGCTTATATCGCGGTATAACTGCTGTGTCAAGCCGGGAATCTAAACTTCTGGCTGGAAATCGAGCAATCGCGCAGGTTTAATCCCTTTTTCTCTGAACCTGGTGCCTCTTGTGTGTTTGTGTGTGCGAGCGTTTGTTTTTGGTTTTAGTACTGATTTGTGCATATACTTGTTTTGAGAGTTAGAGGGGACATGGTGTTTTTGTGTATGCTTGTGTGTGCACGTGTTTTATTGGATTTAGTACTGATCGTCCATATACTTGTTTCGAGAGTTGGAGGGTGGTGTGGAGTATTTCTTCCCGTGATTATGTGTTTTATGTAATTTGGCCTAAGTGATCAAAATGTGTGTCAACAGTGTAGCTTTAGTGTTCTTCATCCAATCAAATAACATTTTCTGCTCAGCATAGGTTGAATTTTAACGCCAATAAGTGATTTGCTTATGCTCATTTCATCTTGCATTGTTTATAGCTATATGAGTTCAAAGTTGGAAGTGTCCCGGGCAAAGAACGAAAACGCGACTATGTAGACAACCCAAATGGCCTTTTTTCTGCACAAGCTTCACCAAAACCTCCACCGGCTATGTATTCAGTGACTGAAGGAATGAAAGTAGGGGGAAAGGTAATAACATTTTGTTTTTCTTCATCGTCTTTATATTATGCGCGATTAATGTTGTAATTCGTTTTAGTTTTTCACCCTCGTTTTTCATCCTCCTGTGTCGATCTATATGCAGAGGACTGTGATTGTTCCTCCAGAGGCCGGCTATGGCAACAAAGGAATGAATGAGATCCCGGTAATTGCTTGAAGTTTATATATTTTTAAAGTTAATTATTTGTAAATCTATTCTCATTTTCTGCTTTCAATTTCAATGGTTTTCATTGATATAACTACACAATCAGTTTGTGAGTCTACAAATTCTAAGGCTGTTAAATGTTCAATCTTGCAGCCAGGGGCTTCATTTGAGATGAATATCGAGCTTTTACAAGTAACGCAACCCGAAGTAAAGTAAAAAGGCTAATCTGGGTACTAACTATCTCATCGTATGCGAGTTTTTTTGCTTCTACATATTTCTCATACTTTGATAAGAGATCGATAGTATGTATATGGCTGCTTGATTCATATTTCACAGAGAGATTGCTTTCACCAAAGCCCTACATTTTTACAAGAGCTAATTCATTGTAATTTTTTTTCGAATCATATCGAAACAAAGTTTTGCTTTTCTTGTTTCTTCATTTATCTATGATGCAGTAAAGCAAGCGACGGAAATTCAACTTTAACGATCTGTAGGGTTGTTTAAATAACATATGTGAATCTGTTACTACACACTACAGAAATAAAACATAGAATAGTAGTTGGCACAAAAATGTTCCTTAAATAACAAAATTCTGGCCCCCCCTAAGCATTTTACTTCATTATAAGGTCATTAAGCTCGGCGGGGGAATTATAAGCATTAAACCTATTGTTTTATATCTCATCGATGATGTCCAGAAGATTGTCAACCTCCTGCCTCAAAAATGTAATTTTCTGCTGCTGTAAAGCGATCCGGCTTTCGATATCACGTACACCGGTCTTCTTCTCGTAGCAGTCCACCACAGTCGAGTGTTTGGCCATCACCTTCTCTTGCAATTCTTTCTCCTTGGTCACCAGCTCTTCCACCTATTTATACAGCTAGTATTTAGACAATATATTCATAGCAAAGTGGAATGCTGCAAAAAACGTAGGAGTGAATGGTGATAGAACCTTGGGCAATATTTGAGCAGCTGTTGATGAAGATTGCAGGAATACTAGCAGGGGCTTCAACTCCTTGGAAAGCTCTTTCCACAAAGCATCGGCTGATTTGCGAGTAGCTTTGCAAGCTTGGACATCCCCTGTTCTAGAAAGATCACGCAGTGATGCTTCCAGCTTATCGTGTGTTGTTAAGCATCTGTTGACTATATTTTGGACCTGCTGAATTGTTGCCAGGACCTGAAATTAAAGGAATCAAAGCTTATATTAGATTAGATGTGGTATTGTTATTGTTATATATTGTACATGTTTTATAGATAGAACAGAAGTAAATGACGTGACAACACACACTAGTTACCTCTTCCCACTGCAGTCTGGCCAGATAAGAAGGAGAAGACTTGGAAATTGACATGTCAACATGCATACATACAATGCCAGTAACAAAAAGACAGAAAAAGCCGACAATCAACATCAATGGCTCCCTAAGCATTGAAAGACTGTTGAACTTGTAGTGAACCTGTGAAATAAACAATAACCACGACATTAATATTCATGATAACTTCCCTAGAAGATGATAATGTTTTACACGCTATTGAGTGAAACATGAAATGGTAAGGAATAATACAGATTAACCTGACCATGTAACAGAAATGAAAAATGGATTGCTATGTAATACACAAAAAGGACCCTCGCAGCAATCTTTCTTTTGTTTAAAAAAAATATATTATTCATTCGTAAAACCCAAACAAAAGCCATCTTTTGATAGGAACACGTTCTGAAAAATACCACTTCTGGCATTAAAAAGCTTTAACAAATTAGAATACATCTCTCTTTACCAATCAGTATAGTTGATCACGGATCCCTCTCAGGAATTTTAAACCTTAAATAATGTCTTTCGGGTGGTTCTTCTGTTGTCAACAGTTTTAAACTAAGCTCATTCTCTTACTATTTCAAGTAAACTGCAAAAGTTGACGTATGAAAGATACTCAAGCCTACAAGATGCTAGGAATGATAACTTCATTCACATGGAAATAGGTGATAAAAATACCTGAAAGTATTGATTCAGCTCTGGCACAACATTAGTCTTTTGCAGGACAGCCACTGGTCTTCCAGAGATGTCCAAGTGTGATACTTTGGTCTACATTAAAGCACGAGCACGGTAAATACAAAAGGACTACTGAGTTCCAAATTAAAGACAAAAAAAAAACAAAAGATTTAAATTTGGACTTGAAAATGATTGAAGAATATAATAAGCAATGAGTGAAGTATGATATGAAAACCTAAGTTTTTTAATACCTCTTGCGACTGTTCTATGGGAAATGGAGCAGACACAGTTATATCTGTAGATCCCTCGGGCAAAACAACCTGTAAACCGAAAGTAGTGAGTCAAGATAGCAGGGATGAACTTTCTTCTGAACCAAGGCTGCAATTCATGCTTTATGGCACACATAAAAGAATTTGAATTACAAGAAACACAATGTGGGTTCACTTAGGATAGCCATTAGGCTATTTGCAAATTGGTCCAATTATCAACCTTGACAATGTGGTTATCAATGATCAATTCATTTATAGGGCTTCCAAAAGTGATGTTAAGGAAACGTTTCCCCTCGGACGCAAATAAAAAGTCTTTAAGTGGAAGCCCATAACCGATGGTAAATGCAGTTTTCCAACCACCAAACATTGGATATCTTGGTTCAATCAACAATTCTGTCTGCAATAAATGAGAACACTTGAGTTAAAATCATGAATTGCTATTTGAACATCTTATTTCACATAATTTAAAAAATCAACCTTCTTGGAATCACTCCGGAGATTAGATGTTGATATATTTCCAATTTCATCTCTATAGTAAACTGAATGAGCTCTTGGTGGCAATCTTGCTAAGAGATTTCTAAATGCTGATGCACCTCGGATGTTGGGTCTGGCCTGGAAATCAAGCCTGTGTAGAATTTTAAGCAATATTGCAAAGTCAATGTTGTAGCAAGCACTTACAATGACAACCCCAAGTAACAGGAAAAAAAAGAAGCATGAAACAAAAGAACAAACCTAGAAAATTCACCCTTGCTTTGAGCACCTCCGTGGACTAGTTTGTAATGCTCAGTGATCTGTACATTACCCCAATGGGAAATTTCTATCTCTCGCACCAACTCTTCAGCAACCGCAAAAGGTTGATTACTTTCAAAATGAGCCACTATGGGTGAGTATGAGAAAGAAGGGAGATTTTCATAAGGACCATATTTGATCTCTGAACCATGGATCTTAGTGTTCTCTATTTTAGTAAAAGATTCAATCCTAGCTTCAGGTAATTTAACACTGAGCGACTGGATCTTGACAATGTATGGTGTGAGGTAATGTGCACTGTCCTGGAAAACCACAAGCTGAATATCAGCCTGCGCAATTTTCTCAGGAAACGGTCGCAATGCATGAGTGAATACAGCCAAGACATCAAAAGTAAAGCTATCCCCCTTTCCCAGTCCCTTAGGCAACGATACTGCATAAAGGATCAAGGCTGCAGGCATTCCTTTCGGGTTGACAATTTTGATAGGGAGACTAACAGCGGAACTTTTCACTTTCCCTTTTCCTTCACTAGTTGTCGCCACCAAATGTGCCAAGTTTTTCGCCTGGACCTCAGGAAATGCGAGCAAAACTTCCGAGACCACCTCGGAACCAGCATTCTCAACCTACAAAATCCAGTATGAAATTATGTGAGCATGCTTTTGTCCACTAACCCTAAAAAAGAATAGGAACTTTGATACATTCAAAAACACATCAAGACATTTTGTTAACAATCAAAAGTTCAACATGTTATAAAACCAGCTCTATATAACTGAGCAGAGGGTGTATTCGACTACTAGTCACGCACCTTCAGTGTCGACGTGATTCGAACAATCTGTGACGTCAAATCAATCTGCAACAGAGAATTTGAAAATCGTCAGCACCAGCAATCATTTCTACATCTAAATCATTGAAAAAAAATGAATTTTGAAAAACGTCTCCTTCATTTTCCAACTTCTGCTATAAACTTACACACAAATATGTAAAAATACATTACACTAGACAAAACTTTCAAAAAAAAAAAAAAAAACAAAACTTTCAAACTTAATATAAACCATAAATGCTATGGCTCTACATTTTCATTCGAATAATAGTGAGCTGACTTCGAAATTTTGCATGAATTGGTACTCCAAGTAACATCACAGATCGATTGCAATGAAACGAAACGAAACGAAACACTTACGCGTCGATCGACTTTGGAGATGATCAGATCGGAGAGCGCAGGAGCTGCGAGTACTGTGAGTGTGAAGAAGAGCAAATCGAACCTGAATCCCATCTCGATACGTCGTCTCATTTACACGGAATCAATCCCTAAACTAGGACTTCAACGAAGAAGATCCTGACTTCAATTTTCAGTCTAGAGCTCAAACACAAACATAAATACGATGACGTTGCGATGTTGACCAGTACTACGTCGTTTTGGGTACTTTAGTTAGTTAACTCTACTTACCCAGTAAAATGTTCCTGGATTATTACTTACCATTTATGTAATGGTATGAGTTTGATTATATCATTTTCAATCCCCCGATTTAATTTCAAAGTGATTTTGGGATTTTCAATCCTTGTCCCAACCCATCATTTTACCCGTTAATTGTTATTGATTTTGTATTATAATTTTAAATTATACAATAATTTCTATTAAAAAATCATTTTAAAAATATATTAATGGGATGTAGATGGTATGGGAAAAGAAACTGTTCTCTAATAGAGGAATCTTCATACCCGTACCGTTTATTATAAAACAGATATTCATCGGGATTGTATTTCTTATATAAATTGGGATTGAGAATGGTAATGGAATATCCGTCCCAACATTATATCCCCGGGTTTAACCAATTCAATCGAAACCATAGAACACGAACCCGAATCCGAACCCGAACCCGACCCCGACCCAACCCATTTGGGAAAAATAGAGTCTGGTATATGGACATGACGTAGAATTGCTGCGATTGGATCGCCATGATTGAGCCTTAAAACGTGGATTTTAATTGGGCCTAGGCCCAATATAACTTGAGGAAACACGACGTGGAGTGCTGTGATTGGACAAAGAAGGTGGACCCTGATTCAATTCGACCAATGTGTTATTTTTGGTAATTATCTTCCCTGACCTCATTGGTGCTTCAAAACTTGGAAGACAACGGTTTTTACAGTGAGAGAGAGCGTGAGTTTCTCTTCTCTCTTTGAGGTTTTTGGCTAGGGTTTTGTGCGCCGATAATTCGATTTTTTGAATTTTTTTTATTTCATTCGAAAAGAAAATTAAAATGGAGACGTCGTTGAGGTACGGGAGAGACACGAAAGCTCTGAGAATCCATGCCAAGGAAAAATTCCCTTTTGATTCCAAAACTTTCTTGCAAGTAAGTTAAGTTTTTTTTTTTTGAGCGTATTGTATTATCAGTTGTTCAAATTTTGTGTACTTACTAAGTATGATTGACTGATATTTTTACAATGCTGTAATTGTTGCACATTCTGTTGGATTTTTCATTTTTTATTTGAAATTCTATGGAGTGAGTTTGTTAAAGTATATTAATTTTTATTGGTACTCAATTGCTATAGTGTTATTGAGCTTGGTTTTGTATTTGTTAGTTTAATAATTGCGATTGTGTTAGTGTTGGAGTTTTGGTTGTTGAGTTAGAGTTTGGGGCTTGGGTTTTGGATGACAATGGTGTGTTATTGGATAATTTATGAGTCGGGAAACAAACAGTTTCTTGACAATGCCATATTTAGTCTTATTTCTAGAGCAGAAGTTAATGCTTGGTTACAGGCTTGCAGCATTATTGTCTTGTATACCGCTGTGGCAATTTCGATATGAATTTTTGTTTAATGTGAGTACCATTCCTGTGCTTTTCACGGCGACGGAGCTAAATTTTGATGAAAACGCTTTGTATTATTGTGGAGTGAGGTCAAGTTTATTCGTCATGTTTGGGTTTTGTTTGTCTGAGAATTATTTCATATGGTTGAATACTTGAATCCTTTTGATCTGGACAGTTTCATTAGATATTATCTCACAAAGAGTTTTCAAGTTTTTCCACATTTGTGTTTGTGTTAGGTTCATGGAGAGCTTGATACGCGAATTGGAACTCCAAGTTATATTGGTGCAATGCTAAGGCATTTCTACCCAGATGTATGTTCTCATAATTTTGCAGTACCCCTTTTTTTTTTAATGATGGCATGTTAACAAAATTTGACTTCTCTTCTCACTGTATATTTCTATATCTAATAACTGTCTGTAGTTATCGGCAAGCCTTGGAGTGGGGTTGCAGTACGATAGACATGAGAAGCTTAGGTACATGGTACGTGGTAAAAAAGCATTTCCTGTGACAAGCAATGGACTTCTAAGCTTTAATATCAAGGGAAAATGTGATGTTGACCAAGAATTTAAACAGGTTAGCCTTTCTTTGAGTTTTGAGAATATTGCAAATATATGTAATTGGTAGATTAAGATCAATCCTCATACTATAGTGCTTATGACTCATTTTCCTCAATATAAAAAGTTTCAGCAATTGTTATTGCTACTTTTCTTCTCTTCGTTTTTTTTTTTCAGTTGCAGTTTTATTGTGTTTGTAATCTTCTTTTTGTTCCCATGGGATAGATGCCAAAGAATGTAAATTGGGATCCTGGTTTATATTTTCATTTATTAATGTTTTTCTTCTCCTGTTATGTACTGCCATCATCACAGAGAAAATCAAGAGGAGCTGCAGAATTTTCTTGGAGCATATTCAATTTTCAAAGAGACCAAGATGTTCGAGTGAGACTTGGGTATGAAGTGTTTGACAAGGTATGTATAGAAAATATTTATGTTCTGTTTTTTTGTTGTTATAGCTGATCTCTTGTGTCTTTCTTCAATTGATATTGGACAGAGAGAAGAATTTTCTGCTTTCTCCATAGTGGTTCTACTGTTCAAGATGATTCTTGATTTGTAGTGCTTCTTAATTTCATCCCTTTTTTCCATTTCTGTATGATATTTTCCATAAAATTAAACTGTATTATTTTCAATATTCGACTGTACACGTTCTGAGTTGAGAGGTGGAATTCAACATCAGTATATCCCTCTGGCAGAATGCTGTAACTTATAGTAAAGAGATTTGCATAACTTACACAGTTACACTTAATGAAATTTTGAAGTTATGAAATTTCCTTAACTTGTATTGATGAGTGGATTAGACTTTAGATTGGGGCAAATATGGGATCAAGTTCAACTGTAGTTGGCTTCCCCTTTTAATCAACAATTACCATGTCTTCATCAGCTATTAACTTAGTTCTGCTGTGGCTCTTTTTCATTTCAGGTTCCATATCTGCAGATAAGAGAAAATAATTGGTCACTCAATGCTGACATGAATGGTCAGTGGAGCGTGAGATATGACTTGTGAGGAAGATAGACATGAAACTTCTCTAGAGGTGATACGTTTCACTGGAATTGATTTTAAACATTTTGTAGTTTAATTTATTAAACAGCTTCTGTCATAAGTAAAAATCCTATTTAGCAGCTACTTAGCTGAGGATACTTGCTGGAACCGCAATGGTACGGATATTGAATCCTTATTTCATATCTCCATTTTCTTTTCTTTTTCTTTTTTGACTTCCCTAAAGCAACTATCTTGCCTTTTCTATGTGGGGGAGAGTCTGACCCGTATCAATTATCTCATTATGGATGCCGTTTAGCTTTACTTAAAAGATAATTCACTGAAAATCGGAGGATAGATGATATAAAGCCAATGAGAGTTACTCATATCATAGGGAAAATCTTGCATATGAAAGTGGTTTCAGATAGAGAGTGCAAATGCATTCAATGAAAAGCTAGAAACGATAGTGAGGGACCATTTTTGTGGGGAGCATGGAAGAGAGAGAGAGAGAGAGAGAGAGAGAGAGAGGTTGTATTGTCCTATGTCTCCAATCCTTTATGTTTTGACTTGGTTGGCATTGTGTCTCCTCTTTTTTTTCTTGCCAAGGTTTTGGTGAACTGTGAATATGCTTTTGCTATTGAGCTGTGCCATAAAAGATGATCCGTTAGTGACCAATTTTTTCATTGGATACCTTCAACTTTGATTGATTGAATCTATTGACATCAAAATTTACGAAATGTCACACTGCTTAGGCACAAGAGACTGCCACCCACGAGGTGTTAATAGGGTCAGTGATCCTCAAGGTTTTGTCCTTAAAGAGCCGTATAGGGTTAAGGTTAAAGCGAGTTTATGCGGTTTTCACCCCTAACAACAGAATCTATGCAAAAGATCAAAGTGTTGTGTTTGTTCTCATAGTAACAGTTGACCAGGTGATGGTTTCCTGAGGTTGCCTAGATTTGGCAAGTGCGCTTGGTGTTGATGGTGGTGGGCAAAACTTGGTTTGATGAGTTGTAATGTGAACCGCTCTCCACCCAAGTTGGAAAGCCCAAAGTCTCCCCTAAGGTCAATAAAGATAAGACAGAAAACGTGTAAAGAGAGTTTGTTTAGACTAGGATAAGAAGAAAACCATTAAAATAATGGCTGCTGCTTTGTGTGTTTGTGTGGTTGTATGTATAGGTGTCAAGTTTACCAATAAAGTAACCAATACTTGACCCACTCACATGATATTGCCCATACCACATGCATTTAACATGTTAGGCTCCTCACTACTGGTCCTTTGACATGCCTCTACTGATATTTCTTTATTAATTGCTTACTTTTCAATATGATATGATATCATATCCGTTGGTAAATAACTCGCTGAATGTCTGACTGTGTTTGAAACGAATTACTAGTTTAACTGCTGATTGTCGATTTGTATTTGAAACGAATTGCTGGTATGAGACTATGAATTGAATCGATACTTTGTTTGCAATGTGTATGGCGGCAAAGTACATATGGGGACCGACAACTTACAATGTTTGTGTTGGTCATCACCCATTTTGGTGAGCTAGGTTTGGGTTGGGGGAGACCTTTTTATTATAAGATTGTTGAAAATATTGGTTGTGATTGTGATATTGATACATGCTTTGATGTATCCCACCCTCCTCTTTTGACTCCATTTTGCATTCCTGAAAATAATAAAAGAAAAAAAAAACCACTAAAAGACGTGAAAACTTGGAATTTATTTTTATTTTTTTTTTACATTTAAATCTTTTACATGTGAAGATTTAGTCACCACCGTCCGTGAGTGCATCTATCTCGGCCTTGAATCATGATTGCTATCTAGACTTAAATACTCTCTTTTATTGTTATCTATAAGAAACATTTAATGCTATCTAGCCTGTAATTCCTTTTTTCTTTTACCGTAATATTCGAAATAAGTAAAAAAGTGATTTGTAATTACTATATCATCGTAATATTGATATTATAAGTAATTTATAGAGATAATTACTTCGGTGCTATCAAATTGATGATACACTATCAAAATGATCAATAGATTGGAAAGTTGTTTTAAAATGGTCACTTTAGGCGAATTTTGTGACACCAATGGTCATTCCATCAAACAATGTTAACTTTACGATTAAATAGATGGGTATTTTAGTTTTAAAATTATATCTGCATATTGAATAAAAAATTTTCCCCTTTTTTAAACAAATTCCATAAACACATTTTATGAAGTGAATAAATCATGGAAGATAAATATCTTCAGATTATCCGAATATGAAAACCAACAACAGAGTAAGCATATAATACTTTTGTTTTCAACTTAAAATTTTGATATTTATAGAAAGCTTTTCATGAAGTATTATATTTTATATTTTATTTTTATAATTATAGATAAAGTTACTAAAATGTCCATTTATTTAACCGTAAAGTTAACAGTGTTTGAAGGAATGGTCATTTGTGTCACAAAGTTCGTCTAAAGTGACTATTTTGCAACAATTTTCCAATCTAGTGGTCATTTTGATAGTGTGTCATCAATTTGATGGTCACCGGGGTAATTATCCCTAATTTTTAACTGTTTCATCATATTATGACTGTATAACAATTATAAATTGTGGAAATTGTTAAAAATAACTACAACTATTATGAAAATTTTGTTTTTAACCACATACGAAAATTTATTTGTTAATAGCCATTTTTTTGAAAAATTACTTGAATGCCCCCATATAAAAACCATCCCCAAAAACTCTCTCTTTTCTCATTTTTTTTCTCTCTCCTCCCTCTCTCTCCCGCCGGTGAACCGTCGCCGGCCTCCTCTCTCTCTCACCCATCCTCTCTTCTCTCTCCCGCAACTCTCTCTTTTCACTCACATCTCTTTCTCTCTCCTTTCTTTTCTCTCTCACATGTCATCGACGGCTTGCCGGAGTGCCGTCGCCTGGGCTTCACGACAGTCCAGCAACGCCATCGAGCTTCCCCTCCGCCGACGATTAGATCTGATGAAAAAAAGGAAAGAAAACGAAATACTAAAAACCCAGAACATTTCAAGTTTGTACAGTTCAATTTAGTCAACATTTGAATTTAGGCAACATTTCAAGTTTCAAAATTTGAAAACGAAAAATTTAAAAACCCAGAACATTTCAAGTTTCAACTTTCAATTTAATCAAGATTTCAAGTTTCATCTTTCAATTTAGTCAAGATTTCAAGTTTCATCATATCAATTTAAGCACGATTTCAAGTTTCAAGATTTCAAGTTTCAAAATTTCAGTTTTTAAAACAAGATTTCAAGTTCCTAGCCGTGATTTCAAGTTTGGTTCTAGATTTTAGTCATGATTTCAAGTTTGGTGTCAGTTTTTTTTAAAAATCAAATCCAGGGGTATTTTTATAATTTACGAACATACATTGAATTTTTTTAAAAAAAGTGGCTATTAACAAATAAATTTTCGTATATGGTTAAAAACAAAATTTTCATAATAGTTATGATTACTTTTGATTTTATAGAAAATATATTACGTTGAAAGCATTCAATAATGTTAGTATTTCCTAATACTTCAAAATATTAATATTTCGTTTCCTCAATTCGAAACTGAGATATTATATCGGACAGAATGAATTTTAGTCATTCATTTTATTCCATTTTTAATTATCATAATTCTTGTTATCTTGGATTTTGGTCCCCCATATTTTTCTTCTATAATAATTATTGTTTTTTACTAGAAGATATTTAGATGTCCATCCAAGATTCTACATGAATCAAGAAAAAAAAATGGTGGTGAGTGTCTCCACTTTTTTGTGACAAGTAAATCAATGACAAAAATGATTTACTTGTAACTTTTTTCCAACACCATCACTCACTAGTATTGATAAGTTAATTTGAAGAAAAACAATAGTTTAATCATTGATTAAACGTGTTCAAATAGATATATTCCATATTAGCAAATACCATCCACCAGACTATCACCAATAATTTATGAAAAGGTACACAAGCTACCATTTATAGATAGTTGTTGCAAGTAATTAACTACATTCTTTTTTTGTTGGGGGTTAAAATAATAATAATTTATCTACTTAAACTTGTTTGGCTGGATTTTAAAATATCTGTATTCGTAAAAGGTTTATTTGTAATATATTTAGAAATAAAGTTTTTAAATATATATATATATATATATATATATATATATATATAATTGGTAAACCTTTTTTTTAAAAAAAAAAAATATTTAAAGAAACTCCTAGACCCAAACAACTTTAAAAAACCTTAAATAGAGGTGTGTAGAGCTTTTGAGGTAGTAGGAAACCCAACAAAACATGCACTTAATATAATTATAGAAATTGTATACAAAAATTGGGATTCAAAGTTAAAATGTAAGAAATATATAAAGTTGTTAAAAGAATGACAATTTATAGAATTTGGAATCCGATTGTTTATGCATCTCCACCTCTATATTTTTGATGAAGTTTGAGTCTCATCAATATGGTAAGGGTATTATTAGGATTTTCAATTAATAAACGCGAAGAGTATGATTTTTTGAGATAATTAATTTAAGATTAGATAATTAGTAGGTGAATATCCAAAGAGATAGGGCCAGTTAAAACGACTTGGCTTGGCAGTTTCTCTTAACAAAAGCATGACTTGTGAAGTCTTTGTCTGCAAACAAACAAGGTTATTTACGTAAAAACACATCAAAAAAATTTACGTAAACACAACACTTAATTAACAATAAAAACTAATTTACCAAAAAAAAAATAAAAAAATCTCCCAACAGATTCTCTTATTAAAAAAAAAAAAAACATTTAAATACACACACTCACACAGTCAACACTTCCAACAACAAAAACAAACAAACAAACAAATTTAACAAAAACTCTTTCTCTCTCATTTCACATGACTCGTCCTTTACGGTTCCTAGGCGGCGCTGTGAACTCGACCGCCGTTGATTCTCCACCGCAGGCTCCCGGTGTTGACTCCGACTACGTCGTCATCCTCGCCGCCCTCCTCTGCGCACTTATATGCGTGCTAGGCCTCATAGCGGTGGCTCGCTGCGCCTGGCTCCGCCGTCTCTCCGGCGGAGGCAGCGCCAGCGGAAACAGCGACAACGGAGCCAACACGAACTCCGCGCGCGCTTCCTCCTCGGCTAACAAGGGACTTAAGAAGAAGATCCTCCGCTCGCTCCCGAAGCTCGCCTTCTCGGCCGAGCTCGCCGCGAAGCTGTCCGATTGCCCGATTTGCCTTACTGAGTTCGCCGCCGGAGACGAAATTCGCATCCTGCCGCAGTGTGATCACGGATTCCACGTGGCGTGCATCGACACGTGGCTGGGATCCCACTCCTCGTGCCCTTCCTGCCGCCAGATTCTCGTGGTTGCCAGGTGCCAGAAGTGCGGCGGCTTCCCGGCTGCCAGCTCTAGCTCCGGCGCCGGAGCTGAATCCAGCGATACCAGATCGAAGGAAAGAGAAGACGACATTAATAGGTTCTTGCCCTAGATTTTTTTTTTTTTTTTTTATATATATATATATTTATTAGGGTTTATCTCAATTAATTGTTGTATTATTAGTATATATAGAAACAATGTTCTTGCTTGTTAATTATATAATTAGATCTTACTTTAATATTTGTTTTAGGCTTCATTAATTACTTCTACTCCCATTTCATCTGAATTCTGCAATTCGGATATGTAATCAAGAATGTAAATACTGGTTTTCGAAATATATCAATGAAAAATGTTGCAGCAATTCATATTACATATCTAATTAAACATTATTATAAGTCGATAAGCTGAGTTAAGGGTTTGTCGAGAATGTGTGATCCTGATATAGGAGAAACGACTGAATATCTACTCTAATAAGACTTATAGGAGAGAAAACTCATCGAACATTTATTTAAATGTATATAATGTAAATGTATGTGATCCTACAACCAACATTACCACTAATGAGGTCGGGATATCTACTCGATAAGATGATAATACGAGGAGAAAGTTTCTTATACATGCTTTCAAAAGGTAGAGACAGTATATCTATTTTCGAATACAGGGAGAACAAACTTTTTAAATCTTACGACCAACATTATCACTAATCAGGTTCGGATATCTACTCGATACGATAACAATATAAGAAAAAAATTCATTATACTTACTTTTAAATATGAAGACATCATCTCTATTATCTCGATATAACGAGAATAAATCTTATCGCTATCATAGTCTGAATAAACCCTTGATATTATATAATTTTATATTCGTATAAATTTTCTTTTTTATATTCATATAAGTTTTCTTTTGATGTACTAACAATAATATAGTGACCGTCTAATCATATTAGTCGGTGGTATCAACCCTGTAAGTTAAAGTAGAAGAGCACAATTAACATATATAATATAATAAAACATGCGTGTAAGTTAATAGAGGTTCTAAATAAGCACATTATGATTCCTTTTAATGGGTGTTATTGTTTCGAAATTTGAAAAAACAACACTGTTAAATTACTTGGGGAGACCATGGAATCGATTAAAAAGGAAAAAAGGGGTCCCTGTAATCTCTAAAAATGCAAGCTAGTCCGTTTAATGTGAAGGAAGGAATCCATTAGTGAGGGCTTATCAGTCCTCTTCTTCTGTTAATTTTTTTTTTTTTTTTTTTTTTTGGTTTCTTTCTTTTTCAATACTTGCTCCTAATTTAAACACCGGTCTAGGTCAAGAGGTCTTTCAAATGAGCTTCTCGGTCCTTTTTCTTTTTTCTTTTTCTTTTTCAATTCTTGCTCCTAATTTAATCACAGGTCTAGGTCAAGGTCTTTTAAATGAGTTTATTGGTCCTTTTTTTTCGTTTTCCTTTTCAATTCTTGATCCTAATTTAATCACTAGTCTAGATCAAGATCTTTCAAATATCATTACAATCTCAAAGTTTGACATGGCAAATCTCACGAAATCTATTCAAAGTTTCAGATATCAAATTATCGTAATTGTGATGTAATAAAGTGATAACATCACTTTTACAAATTTTACAAAGTATTATCGTAGGTTTTGAGAGTGTTCAAACCACTATTTAACGTTACATAATAAAATCTATATGGGTGTCATATGGATAATTTTGTATAAAATTTTAGTAGATTTTAGTAGGTGAATTTTGTCTCTACTCTCAAATTCCAAAGTCATTGAATAAAAGAAAAATTATTGTTGTATGTTAAGTGCAAACATTAAGTTTCCACCTGCCCCAAGATGCAAGGAGTGTGGAAATATACAAAATCACTATCAAATATACAAGAAAACAAAACTTAAAAGGGAGAGATGTAATCTTCTTAATTTTATTGTTGACAAAATATTTTACTCATTAACTTTGAAATTGACATAATGGTTGCTACTTGGTAGTAGTGCTATAAATGGAAAATGGGTAGGTTGAAGTCACTGACTAGGATAGAAAACAAAAACAACTTGTTCTCATTTTTGCACAAGATATAGAAATCAAAAGTTGGTAACCCACTAACTAGAAAATTTAAATTAAAATAATTTTACAAGATATCATTAAATATTCACGTAAACAAATAAATATAATTAACTAAATAAATTATACCCCATTTGAGAAAATTTAATCCTCAACTTTGGTCTCTATATATTCTTCTTTCTTGTCTTGACCTAACAAAGATTGTGTTTGTCCACCTTATATGCTAATACTCTATATTATTTATTTTAATGTTAATGTTATATTCCTTTTTCTTTGGAGCCGTTCAAATGTTTAATAAAATAAGCGACTTATGGTCCACTCAAAAAAAAAAAATAGCAGAATAAAACTATAAATGGCTTCCATTTATATTATTCCTCAAGTTTGTCTTCTTAAAATTAAATACAATCAACCTGCCTATGAAGCAAAAGCATCATCAATGCATAAGTTGATATACACACAGATTTTTGTAGTCAATACCGACAAGTAAAATAAATTAAAATAAAAATACCGACAAGAAAAAAAGATTTGTGATAAAAATGCTTTGTAATATTTAATAGAAGGAAAAGGAAATAAGATTTTCGTCTCTCTTTTTTTTCTGCGAAATTAAAGAAATGCTATTAAATTTGAGTGGTGTAATGTATAAAGATTAATACTATACTTTTGCTTGATTCAGTTGGCTCGTGAGGGTCAATAATGGACTTTTGATTCGATCAGTTTTATAAATAATTCATACAAAATGCGTGAACAAATAATACTTAAAGTTACAGTCTAACTAATAGCGATATAGTTCAAGAGTTTTGAATTATTCCTAATCAATAATAATTATGAATTTTATCATAACACTTTATTAATTCTTTACTATATAATGGGTTTGTGGGGATAATCGATCAAAACTTTATTTGAATGAATATTTAAAATGATTCATACGAAATGTATGACTTGATAATATGTGATATGATATTTAAAATTACATTCTTACTAATATTTGTAACTTTGGTTTTGTAGTAAGCATGAATAAGAAACTCAAATTAATACTCCTAATCGACATCTAAGATAAATCACCAATCATATCTAACAATTTGCTAGCCGATGCTAATATTTAATTAGGACCAAACGGCCAAACCTAAGGCCTAAACCACTATTAAACAAAGAATTCATGAGAAAACTTAGAACTAGTAAGGTAGGTAATTGAAAGTGAGATTTTTTTAATTCATCTTTAGTGTTAATGCATCTTTGACTCCAGAATAAATTCTGTAATCTTTTTTTTTCTTCTTTAGAGAGATAAATTAATTATAGGCTTTGCTTCAAGATGCCTATGCCTTCAAAATTAAAAGTTTTTTTTTTAAATTATTATTAAATTAAATTAGTGGTGTTGCCTTGCTAGTCCACATACCCTTTTAAGACAATCAAGCAGAGAAGTTGTGAAATAAAAAATCAATTATATAGAATAATTCTGTTCATACAGAATAACAGAAAGAACTTTGTACTAAAAAATATTGTTTTTTATTTGTTCAATACATTCATGTATAATTAACCGTATATAAAAAAAAATTCACACAATTTCCCCCCACATTAGCGACTAGAGTTTGAGTTTTACCGTACGTATTTTATAAATACATGTAATAAAGTTTTATCTTATATTGTTTGTAGTGTATGTAGTATTTGATCTCGATAAATCATATCTCGTTTGAGGACAATTTTCACATTTCACGTTAGTGATAAAAGTTTGAGTTTTACCATATCTATTTTATAAATATACGTCAGATAGTTTTAATGTTTTGTCACCATTGCATGTAGTAGATATCTTCAAATTATGGCAGTGAATATTTAGACACGATCTCTGTAAATCCTAATCGGTTTGGGAACAGTTGTCCCATTCCACATGAACAATTAGAATTAGAATTTATACATAGTTTATAAATATACGTGAGGGAGTTTTATCTTGTAGTAAATATCATCTAATTATGGTAGTGAATATATAGGAACGTGTAGTAATTCATCTCGGCAAATCTTGACCGTTTGGGGCGATTTTTTTTTTTTTAAATCAAACATAAACCAAAACGACAATCGAATAAGTCGTATTGAGCAAAATAATATGGTTAAAAAAGGCGGGTATTGAACCCGACGTGAATCGAACACGCAACCTTCTGATCTGGAGTCAGACGCGCTACCATTGCGCCACGGATCCGCTTTGGTGTTAGGTCTCTTTTTATAATCTCTATAATCTCAATTAATAGTCAAACTTTCGAGCAAAACAAACAAACAAGAATCATTTCGATAGAAGAACACAAAACATCCTCGCATCACTGAGCTGAGGACCGTCAAATACTCAAATGTTATCAATCATCTTCTCGAAATGGCATCGATTTGGAGTCTCCAGTTTCACTCCCTCTGTTTTCCGGTCATCACACTAATCCCTCTCTCTCTGTGTGTTTTTTCTTTCTTTCAAAGTTTTGACTAATTGACTCTGTATTTTGATTTTTAGGTTTCGAAGCATCATCGAGTATTTCAATTTCCAAATGTGGTGAGACTTAGAAATGAATTTTCATTAATTGATGCTCAGCTGAGCTCGAACCTGCTTTCGACGAACCGGAATTTTCAATTGAGAGCGGTTGGTTCTTCTGATGAAGACCCACCGGTCAAGACTGAAACTTTCGCTGTTGCTTTGAACGCAAAGGACCCAGTTGCCGAGTTGCAAGGATTTGTCGCTTCTTTGCCTCCTGTTGTATTTGTGGTAATGTTAATACTATTTTGTGAAGTGGGTTTTGTGAAATTTATTTTCTTGCGATTGATATTTGCTATATGTTTGATTCTACTTGCGTTTGAATTTTTGAATTGTGTTTACTAAATCAACCAATGCCTACCCAATAAAAGTCAAGCTATCGTAAATTCCAGGAAGATATTTCGGTTTCAATGGATATACGGGGTTCAAACTTATCGAATTATAAGTTGGAAGATTGAAAATATCTTCAGATTTCAGTATATTTATTATTGATATTTACATCATTGACTGTAGTGAAGAGAAATAGTTTAGTTGAAAACTTCAAATGTATTAGTTGACAGTCTTCTATAATTATTCGAAGCAATGATTCGAGATTTTTAAGTTGCATTTATCTTTTGAAGCGAAATGATCCAACTTCGTATGGATTCATGGAATTGTGTTGTTGATTTTTGTTTTCAGATGAAAAGATATGGTGGGAGAAATACTTCAATTGGGCTATGCTTAGCAGCTGCATTTTTGGTTATTGCAGTCAGGGCGTTTATGGCAAGGAAGTCGAGGTACAAGAATCCTGGCTCTGTTGCCGATCTTGTAAGACGTGGCCAGCTGAGATCTGATAGAAGAGGCATGTATGATTCCAATCCTTGAATCCTTTGCATTTTGACTGCAATTTTTTTCTTGGGTTGTGTTTCATAACTATGTTCCTCATGTGTGGTGATTTAAGTTTAATACTACATTACATGGTGATCTTCATCTACTGTTGTTTTTTTTTTTTGGGGGTATGCTTTTGATGTAATATCTACTTTGGATTAACTTACATATGAAGCTTTTAATTACAATATGTCCGCATGGTGATGTAATTCTCTTGTAAATTCACCATTTTACAGCTCAAGACCTCTCAAGTATGAGGACCCTTTCAATAATCCGTTGGTGAAGGTTGGTAAGAACAATTCAACCGTAGAGATGTGTGGAAAGGTTTATCGCTTAGCTCCCGTTACTCTTACTGAAGAGGAACAAACTATCCACCAGAAAAGGAGGTCCCGGGCATATCAGTGGAAGAGGCCAACAATTTTTCTTAAAGAAGGTGACTCAATACCTCCTGATGTTGACCCAGATACAATCAGATGGATCCCCACAAATCATCCTTTTGCAACCACTGCCAGTGACATTGATGAAGACTTGGCCCAGAACAATGTGTATCAAAAGCATGGTGTTCCTTTCCGTATTCAGGCTGAGCATGAGGCACTTCAAAGAAAACTTGAAGCACTTCAAAGTGTAAGTGGTTTTGAACCCCCCTTGAAATTTAGCACTTTAAATATAGACCTTACCACAATCTGAGTATTCAGTACACCTAATTTTGAAACCATGCTAGTAGCTCCATCGATAAGATGATAACAATAATCCAAGGTGATAATGCTTTAAATTGTACTTTCAAACAGCTGAGCAACTCAAACCAGTTTGTGTTTGCTTTTCGCAACAGTAATATGTGCACACCGAATTAGTACCAATATGAAAGTTTAACTCAGCAATTTACCCCGTATTAATACACTGATTGATATCTGATATCATTATGTGTATGCATGTAAGCATGTTTGATGCAATTCTTGCCCATATTAAACATGATTATCTAGCTTGAAAAGCTTCAATCAATTAATATTCACAAAAGCTTGTCCTTGCATCTTTAACATTGATGGCCATCATTATCTGTGAATTTGGTTGCTATGGCTTAAAACTAGTCTCTGAAAAATAAGCTTCTCATTGAGAATTTTTATTGTTTGTTTGCAGGAGCAGAAGCTTAATAATTTAGTGATTGATCCAAGCCATGCTAAAGATTTCGAGAGGCCATTCAAGTTAAATCCGAAGTCACAGGAGCCTGTAGAACAAAACCCCTTCATTAATAAATCCGGTAACTCAAGGCCTACAAAATCAGATCAAGCCCCGAATGCATTCAGAAGCAATTCATCCTCCTCAGAGGAAATGCAGAAACCCTAAGAGGGCCAAGCGGCTTCATCAAACAATGTTATCATCATTTTAATACTATTGCTCCGACGAAATGCAGAATCCAATTTTGCTTTATAACAATTCCTGAGAAGTCCAGATTTTGAGTCGAAATCGCCAGTACAATGTTAAATATTTAGCCCACTCCAGACATTCAGCTGTAAAACAAAGGCCAGACTGTAAATAGAATTGCAGTGTTTTACTTTTATATATTCAATTTATCCTATGTACCCGGAATTTTTCATATCAGTATATGATTAATATTTTTGTTGTTTGAATATAATATATGTAGTCTTGCCGATTTCAGTTTTTTAGATTCTTAGTTGAAAAGGTGGAGACTTTCTGGGTATATATCTTCATGAAATTTGATGTTGTTTAATAATTAATACGTAATAAATCATAACCACTCGTGATTATTCATATTAATGCATTGCAAGATTTGTTGAAATTTAGTAAGAAGTGAGCGTTTAATGTTTTACGTGTAACAAGATCTTAAGCCAACAAAATTTCGTTGAATGTGAATCAGGGGTAGGCACCAACCCGTCAACCCAACCCAATCATACCAACCCGATTAGATTGGGTTGGGTTGCTTTTAAGATTGGGTTGGGTTGAGTTGAGTTAATAAAATATAACTAAACCCGATAACCCATTATAAATAATAAAAAAAAATAAAAAATTATTTACTATTAGATTTATTATGAAATCTCAATTTTTTAAAAATAATTAAAAAGTTTACTCATGTACCATTTATAATATTTTAAATGACAAATAAAAATACATAATTTTAAATATTGTATACTGTAATATATAATACATTTATTAAAAATATACGATTATATTAATATATTATCTTCATCTTTTGTATTAAATGGCACATCCTTGATTATACTTCAAAATGCTATTTTTTTCCTTAGGATTTGATTAAGAATTTAGTAGAAAAAGTCTAATAATTGTAT
Organism: Dipteronia dyeriana; assembly: GCA_032871835.1. Taxonomy (NCBI): domain Eukaryota; kingdom Viridiplantae; phylum Streptophyta; class Magnoliopsida; order Sapindales; family Sapindaceae; genus Dipteronia; species Dipteronia dyeriana. The sequence continues at coordinate 121,863,397 of CM065296.1, forward strand.
ATAAACTCAAACTATTATGTTGGTTGAAATAAATAATAGATTATCCAACTACGACGGGATATTTAACGAAGTGATTATAATTGTAAAATGGATGGGAGACTTAGATGGAGACTTTCCAAATTGGATAAATTGCTATATTTAAATTTTTTTAATTATGTAAGAGATATTTAAACAATTTGTATTATATGTTATGATTTGATTTTGATACTTTTAAGTAATCTAAATTCAACGTAATATGATATCATGGTGAAAAATTATTTTAAATTTGAATTTTGATATAACAAAATTTGAATTTAAATATATTTTTTCTATTGGGTTTAAAAAGCCTAACCCGATCAACCTAACCTAACCCAACCCGACAAATATTAGATTGGGTTAGGTTGGGTTAAAATTTACGTTGGGTTGGATTGGGTTGAAATTTTTTTAACCCAACCCAACCCGAAAACACCCACCCTATTGTGAACCATTTTAGTTTTCTAAATATAGGGCACATTTACTAACCAGATAATTGAGAAAGGTAACTTGATTCCCAGTGGTTTTCAGAAATACAGTTCCCTTCCCTTATCAGGATTCCTAATTAGTAAATGTACCCACCCATAAGTCGTCAAAATATTAATATAATATTTCAAACCAAATCTTCTAAATCTTCAATGCCCTATCTGGGAATAGGGCACAAACCCAAAATCATGAATAGAGCATTGGATTGGGTTAAAAAATTTCAACCCAACCCAACCCGACAAATATTAGGTTGGATTGGGTTGGGTTAAAATTTACGTTGGATTGGATTAGGTTGAAAATTTTTCAACCCAACCCAACCCAACCCATTGTGAACCATTTTAGTTTTCTAAATATTGGGCACATTTACTAACAAGAGAATTGAGAAAGGTTACTTGATTCCCAATGGTTTTCAGAAATTCAGTTCCCTTCTCTTATCAAGATTCCTAATTAGTAAATGTACCCACCCATAAGGCGTCAAAATATTAATATAATATTTCAAACCAAATCTTCTGAATCTTCAATGCCCGATCTGGGAATAGGGCACAAACCCAAAATCATGAATTGAGCATTGGACTCGTCTCTATTTGAAGCAATATTATCTATGTAACTACTAGAATACATTTGGAAAGGGAAAAAATCATTTAACTTCTTTGAATTAGAAGATCATCATTTTCCTTGCAATGATAAGGCCCCAAAATCTTTCCAGACAGGTGAATTACATTATTGCTGATAAAACTCCTGAAGGATTGGCTAAGTCAAGCCAATCGAACCTTCGAATCAGTCACTCTTGGCGGTAGCTGCTTGTCTTGCCCCAACAGCAAAGAATTCAGTGATAACTTCAAGAGGCATGCCTTTGGTTTCTGGTACTTTCAAGAAAACAAAAATCCAGGAGATGACACACATGACAGCGTAAATGCCAAAGATACCAGCTAGGCCTATCGAACTGAGCAACACTGGCAATGTATAGGTGACGATGATGTTACCAATCCAGTAAACGAAGGCACAGATTGCAATGCAAAGGCCACGGACCCTTGTTGGGAAGATCTCTGAGCACAGAATATTTGGTATTGGTCCATAGGCCGCAACAAAGACACAGAAGTAGATCACAACACAAGCGGTTGAGACACCCGCCCTGACAATTGTGCTAAAATTCACCAATTCACTAATGACTAGTATGATCAGTGCAAATATCAGCACTGGAATCGTCGTAAGCAGAAGCTTCCTGCAAGTAAGGGATAAGTTAAATACAGTTTTTATTGAAGAAGAAGAAGAAGAAGAAGATAAAAGTATTCTCTCAAGGTTACTACTATGCAGCAGAAGCTGAATCAGAAGCAGCATGTTTTCATTTCCTCACAACATACCCTATCATCGATCCATATCAACCTTTATGATAACATTGTTTTCATTTTAATTATATGACAAAATCAGACACTCAATAAAAGCTGAAAGGCAATATGAACAAAAACAGAAAGGTTGTGTGATCCTACAGATAAAAGGATATGTCTTTCCAATGGAAAGTATGCGAGAGACCAGAACTTAAAACACCAAATGGAAAGAGAAAAATATAGAACATAATTACCGTCTGCCTGATATATCCATGAGCCTCATGGCTACACCTATGCAGGGAAGCATCAACAAAGTTGTGGCTGCACTGATAAGGAATGATGCAGACTCTGTACTCAGGCCGAGGCTTGCAAGAAGAACTTCCACTCCTGCGTCTTCAAGAATTTGAGGAGTGTAGTATAGGACCCCATTAATGCCCGAAAACTGCCCATATGTGAAGAACTTTGTATTAACAACTTTACCGTTGCAATCAATCCAAGTGACCAACATAAGAGAAAATTTTAAGGCGTGAGAAGACTTAGACGAATGACTTCACACAAGTTTAGTGTATTCGAAAGAGGATGAAAACAAAAAGACAACTAAGTGAGTGTATTAGAATTGTGCTAACAGGGTCACTGCTTTCAACAGAAACAAAAGCAAAGCAATCAATGAGAAAAAAAAAATTGTATACCTGCTGTAGAAGCTGTATTCCAATCCCAACAATCAGTGCATGCTTCACTCCTGGATCATGAAGAGCGGCAAAAATTGGCCCCTTCGAAGCAGTTTCCGACGGATGAACCATCGCAGGTCCAACTGCATTCTCATCAATGAGTTGCCTGGAATACAGAGCGGGCTGGCTTACAAGAGCTGCAGCCTGGATATAACCTTCTTCAGGTGCTTCATTACCAGGAAGTGAAATGAGAGATCCATGCCGGGAACCTGGGACTCCCTCCTGGTGCAAGTAAATCCTTTTAAAACCTCCTTCTTTCTTTCGATCATCGCCTTCTTTCTTATCCCATTGCCATGCTAATTGCCAACCGCCACCAATGCCTGTACTACTAACTGCATCCCCAGCTCCTTCGATGAGACTTCCATGGCCTCTCATGCTCAGAATACTACCATGAGAAGGAGGGGGGACCATATCCTTCTCTAAGCTTGTTGTCTGGCGAGAGATTAATGGACTGTGCAAATTGTCATCAGAATCCTCCCCAGCAATAGCCTCAGATTCAGAATCATCTCCCCTATGTAGGCTCTCCTCATCCCACTGCTCATCTTTAACATGAGCATCTGCTGTACTGATCATGCTTCCAAAGTTCGGAAAGAGCATACTTCGCATACTTCCCATCTCTGGGAACTTTTCATGGACACTACCAAATAGAGTTACAAGAGGGTCCATGAGTGAGACACTTTGGTTCGCCAGGCTTCCCTGACGAGAGATATGCGCCAGAGAACTCTGTCCAGTAACAGGTTTGGCAACCCACGAGAGACCCTTTTCAGGTCCATATAACCTGATTTTGTCTTTATCAGCAGCACGCTCTTGGCCATCAGCAATTTCATCAGCTGGACCTATTATGTATTCTTCTATAGATGTTTCACCCCCGAATCCAAGACCTTCGACCAGCAAAGCCATCTCACCTGTGGATTAAATAAACGTTAGTTAGACCATCCAAAATGGTGAAAAAAGGAGACTTCAAAACATAAATCAACGAATAAAGAATTATTGGATATCTTCTTGGAGTTAATTTTCCCTTCCATATCAAGTGTTGTAACATCGAATAAATTAGAGTATGTGATATTGTACTATCACTGTCATTTAGTGTAACATAGACATTGAAAGTTTTGCATTGCTAAATATGATTTCTATTGGAAACTATCCTTTCAAACTCAGGATCACGAAGGAAAACAGAGAGACACCAAAACCATTAAAGCAGAACATACTAAAATTTGAGCAGTGCTGAGGAGAATGTATCTTAGCTTTCGATCAGTATATAAAATATCAATTGAGCCTTCATATTTATTAATCAAAGGCAAGCAAATGAGTATAAGAAAATAAAGCATGGGCAAGGCCATCAGTACATCCATTAAAATCAGCAAAGAGAGCAGTCTCTAGGCTAAACGAAAAGTATCTAATCATATACTGGAAATTGAAGAAGGGAAGAAAAAAATTCACAGTAAAAAAAAACCTGAAACATCTTCCCTGCCACGTAATTTCTGGAGAACCCTTTTAGCTTCAACCATCTTTCCTTTACTCACAAGCCACCGAGGAGATTCGGGCAAGTAGAATACTGTTAATGCAAAATAGATCAGGGAGGGAATGGAAAGAACCCCAAGCATTAACCTCCAACTAGGTGAGGCCTCCAATGACATACCAAACACCATACAATACGACAAAAACATTGCAAATGAACCAGTGAGTTGCGGAAGAGTATTTAACAATCCCCTTATCTCTGACGGAGCAGTTTCGGATATATAGACTGGAACAAGAGTAACTGCCAGACCAATTCCAAATCCATCTAACAGTCTCGCTAAGAACAGGACATAAATATTGGGCGACCATAACATTATCAAACCACTAACAAAATAGAGCATTGATGACATTATTAGCATTGGACGCCGACCAAGCCAATCCGATATGGCTCCTGAGCATGTGGTCACAGCTGTGGCTCCAATGAGCGACGTGGCCACAAGAAGACCTTCTATAGTAGTAGTCAAACTGAGGTCCTTTTTGATGTAAACAACAGCCCCTAAAATCATAGAACAAATTATCATAAAAGTGCACCGGTTTACTTATCAACATGAAAAAATTGACATTTAATACCAGCTGATTTAAGCAATTAAATTACCGATGGAAACAAACCACACACACATGAATTGAGAAAAATCAAAATCAAAATATGCTAAAATAAACTTGTAATCTGTGTTAATAGATTTCAAATGTGGAAATCCACATCAGCATATTTTGATCACATTGAACAACAAACAAATAGATAACAACTAAAAATCTATAAGGAAGAAGTACCAGCAATCGTAGCGTTATCCCATCCTTGCAAGAAGTTACCGATAGTAGCAACAATTGCTACAAGTGCAGCTCCGCGCATCTTTCCACCAATGAATTAATATCCAAATACTTCAACAAACCTGCACAAAAAGAAGATCCCAAATTAAAAAACGAATAATCAACCATTCCATCACTAACATAATTCCAATTCACTCATCAATAACCTCTCTATCACTACAATCATTAAATACTTGGTTACTATCTATCAACCAATCCTTACAAGAAAACCAAAAGACCACAGAGTCAAATCCAAAGATTCCCACAATACCAAAATCAGCATATCCACATCCACATATTAACAATGACAAACACTACAATGAAAATAGTACTCAGCTAATAAGAAACTAGGGAAACCACCATCGTCACCAGATTGAAATTTAGATCTCTTAGATAGCTAACCTGTTGAAATCCCAAAAAAGGGTCAAAATCAAATGATCCTTATAGCCACAAAGACAGTGAATTTATAGTACACTATAGCATGTAACAGTTAAGAGTACAGTTTCATCAATAAAACAGAACAAAAATCCGCAAACAAGTGAATCGGCTTGCTTCTCGGATGGAATATAAATGCAAGACAAGAGAGCTTTTCATGAGCAAAACAAAAGCTTTATATATTTTTGCCAAAGAAACGCTTCCAAACTGAAACAACACCCCACCCCACACAACTCAGCTGCTTTTTCTTTTCATCTCCAACAACCCTTCAAACACTCGACAAGTGAACTCACTGCACTCGTTCACTGACTCAGAAAAATAAAAACAAAAAAATCTCTTTTTCTCCTCAGAAACTCAACAACTACAGATTATAAATTCTGGGTCCGGACACAGAAGTCCTACCAGATTCGATTAAATACGAAAGATCAAATTTTTAAAATGAAAAACCTCACGATTCTGTATAGAGAACAAAACAAAACAAAACAAAAAATACAAAAACAAAAACAAGCCACCAACTCACTTAGTATCATATGATAATTCACGTTAAAAAAAATCACGGGAAATTAAGAGACAGTAAATACAAAAGACATGTATGAAAATTAATAATAATAAAAGAGAGAGAAAGAGAATATCAGGAAGCCATTACTGTTTCAAATCTATAGTCACCAAACCAAACAAGCAATTGTGACAGGACGGGTTCCAGTAGATAGTGTGTGTGTCCTTTTTTTTCTTTTCTTTTTCCTCTCTGTTTAGTGTTGGTTTAAATAATAATTGAAGGTGGTGACTGGTGAGCTATGGCTGTGCTGTATTTGTGTTGCTTTGTGTCTGTTGACAGTAACCATTGAAATCGAAAATCTTCCCGGATTTACGGATTCTTTTCTTTTATGTCTTGTTAATTTATTTATTTTATATTATTTTTTGAAGGATTTATCATTTATGTCTTGTAAATTTATTTTAGGGTTAAATACGAACACTATCCTTGCACCTTTAGATATTGTTGGATTAGCTAGAGAAAAAAAAAAGTGTTCATTCAAAAACCTCACTTAATCCGTAAAATCATAAAGATTTCTTTAGAATTGATTTTGAGTTGAGTTTGAAAAAGACTGTTATTACCTTTAAATTATCAAGCTTTTAAATAAAATAATGAAAAACTAAAATAGTATCAACGTTAAAAAATAAAATAAAACTTAAAAACCCGATGGTCAATGGTCGTATCAAATTCCTCCACACTCTCCCAACAAAGTTTTAACTCGTTCGTTTAGATTTAGTAAATATTTATAAAGTCGTTAAGATTCTTTGTATGCTTCACTTTTAGTTGAAGATGAAAAGATTGTTTGCCCATTCCAACTCTAACAAAATTTTACTTGTCATCGGAGAAGTTTTTAAAACACCTTTTTTCTAGCTATCCAATAATAGTCAAAAGCAAAATTTGAGTTTTTGTATTTAATAATCTCTTATTTTATTTTGAAACTGATTCTAAGATCATTTATATTAACTACGATTCGTCTATATCAAGTAATAACAATGCATAATTCATATAGTTACTCTCACGATATAAAAAGAAAATTCCCTACACTTATATATTTTTTAATAAGTTAGGTGTTACTATGATCCTGTAACATATATGGAAGAAAAAACTTATGATTTTTTTGTTCTCTTATGTAACATTGTAGTTAGGGGTAAAGGTGTAAAAATGGACTGGCCCGGGCCATTAGGGATGCCCTGGCCAGTCCATTTATGGAAACAGGCCAAGCGGGGCCGGCCTGTTTCCAGAGAAGCAGGCCCGGCAAGGCACGTCGGCCTGCCTCAGGCAGGCCGGCCGGGCCCCTCTGGCAGGCCGGCGGGGCCAGGCCTAACGGACTTGGTCCGGCGGGTTAGTTTTTTTGTCCAATTTTTTTTTCAAATTACGTTTTTTTTGGATTTAGGGTATAGGGTTTAGGATTTATAGTTTATGGTTAAAGGTTTAGAATTTAAAATGAATGAAGAGAACGAACAATTATTATGATTTGAAATGAATAAAGAGAACGAACAATTTTTTAATTATTTATTTATTTTTCACTTATGGAATTCAGTGATACATATCTACATGATTGTCTCATTTGGACTATGTTGAAACATTGTCACACATCTGATGTTAATTTTCTGGGACCTGATGTTGGTGTAACGCCGAAACCAGAAGGTCCCGCTTGAGTATGGGTCGGTTCTGAAATATCAAATTCATCGTTGAGCATATTCAAACCGTCCAGAAAATAAGGCTGCTGGTTAGGATCCATTATCTGAATAAAAATATGAGCACTATAGTAGTTAATAGTCAATTAAAAATCAATATTTACTAACAGTAATCTTAATTTACTAACAATAATTACTATAACTAATACGACACTTACAATAATTTATTTACTTAAAAAACAAAAAAAATAAACAAAAAAAATCATAATCTACTAACATAAAATTTTAAATTCACTAGTTCACTACTACAAATAAAATTGATAAATTTACTAACATAATATACTAACATAAAATTGATGATTTGAACCACTACTCTTAAATTTACTATCATAATCTACAAATGAAAAATTTTAATTTATGAAAAAAACAATATCAAACGTAATTACTACACTTAACATTCATCATTTACTTATTACAAAAAGTAATTTCAGTAATACAAATTAACTTTCTAAATTTATTAATAACAAATATTAAAATTACTACTAAACTTAAAAATCTTAATAAACTAAACAAATAATATTAACATTAAAGCCCAAAAATTGATAAACTAACTAACGAAATAGATAATGTTTTCATTAAGTAACTCAAATCTAAACATAAACATATAAATTTACTATGAGAATATGTTAGACCAAAAGTAATAACAAAATTGTACCTTTGTGTTGGTGGAAAACGTAGAGAATTTTGTAGAGAGAGTAATAACCAAAATGAATGAAAAAGTTTAGAGAATTGGAGAATATATTAGAGATTGAGATTTGAGAGAATGAGATATTGAAAGAATGATAGAGAGAGTTAATGGAAAATGAAATGGATGGAAGTATTTATAGAAAAATTTGATTTGTGGGTCAAAATGTAATTTAAAAGATTGGAGGGGGGTGTTTTGATAATTTTAATTTCCTCCAACGGCTAGAAATCAATTCCAGCCGTTGGAGGTTTTTTGAAAAAAATAAATAAAAAAATTTGGCCGAACGGACCGCCGGCCGACATGCCTGGCACGCCGGATTGGCGTGCCAGGCGGGCGGGCCGGCCTGCCGGGCCTCCTCCCAGAGGCCCGGCACGAGGCCCGTCCCGGGCCAGGCCGCGGCTTGGCCCTCTTCCTTCACGGGCCGTTCCAAGAACGGCTCGTGAACTCTCTGGGCCGACCGGACCGGCCTGTTACCGGCCGACCCATTTTTACACCACTAGTTAGGGGTAGAACTAGTAAATTTTGTTGGGAAAGTCGATATAGTAAATTAAAATATTTAGGAGGGTCAAAAAAATGCTATAAAAATTAATATTAAATATATGGCTTTTTAAATAATTAAAATTAGATTATTTAATAATTTTTTTTTTTAAAATGTTTTATAAAACTTCTAAAAACGATTATTTAATCATTAATGTTGATCTGACAATAAATTTGAGAAGAAAATAGGTGTTAAATCTAGAAATTGATTATGAAATAATCTTCTTTGAGATTTAATACCAAATTAATTTGTTAATTTAACATAAAAACATTTTTATCCTAACATTTATTTCATATAAATATGTTGCTATTATTTATTATTTTAATTTGAGTTTTTTTTAAATAATTATTTTTAAAAGCTTCGTCAATATCAAATTAGCCCGTGCCATGCAAAACGTGACAAGCATGTTGAAAATAATATTATTTTAGATATAGAAATTTGAAAAAAAAAATCAAATATTAAAACAACAATATTAAATGAGTTTAAGAAAAAAGACAACAAATCTTTAAAAATTGAATCTTCTTTGATGTCTCTTTTCTTCAACTACAATCTATTTATGGCAGGCAATTAAATTCTGAAATTTTAGCTTTAAATGTAATATATTTTATAGTATATAGTTAGTTGTAACTTGTAACACTATAGACTAATTAATTGATAATAATTTTAGAGTCTTTAATTTCTTTCCATGTAAATGACTGTATCAATTAAATATTAATTATTTCCAAATTGTTTTTAGAAAAAAGACAGCATTAATCAAGCCATGCATTCCTTATTCATCTAGCTAGCTAATAACATTGGATAGTAGTATAAAACATGTTTCTTATTCATTTAACTAATCACATAAATCACATTAGATAGTGATACAAAATGAACATCTAGCTAAATTGCTAATCACATGAATCATATTAAATACATATATAATGTAGTTGTCATTATCTAGCTAATAACATCTTAATTTTCAAAAATCGAAACCAGATACCGTGTTTTATGTAAAATAATACAAAAGGGTAAATAAATTCTATCTTTTAGTTATATATCGGTTGAAATTCCAATTTAATAATAAATACGATGGTCACTATTCATACTTTATATATTTATATAATGTCATAAGGAGTCTATTTTTAGTAAAAATCTTGTCACCTACAATTTATTGTCTAGAAGAAAAAGAAAGAGACAAGTGTTTATGTGTTTGTTGAAAAGTACATGCAAAAATAATTGAAGCAGCAAGAGGTAGAGACATGAACACGGTAGAAAGAAAAAGATCAAAAAAAATCTACCTGTCAAAGAAAAAAAAAATCATGTATAGGGTTGAAAAGAAGACCATTAGCTAATGCACATGTGTTGGTTTTCAATTTTGTCACAATTTCTTTATATACATGTTCTTTTGCATGTTATATATATATATATATATGACTTAGATATTATCTCCAATTAATTAATCACAAAACAAACCTCTAAATTCCTAGTACATGTGCATGTGTGCCACCCAAATCGAAATCAATTGATTAATTATTATTATTGCTAATAAATAACTTGTCTTTCACTTTATATTACCTAATCATTATTAGGTACGGAATCCTACATTTTATTTTTGTGCCCTATTATTTTTTTGTTTATAGGACATATGAACAAGAAGGATGTCAATGAAGTTCCTAAAAACTGGGAAAAAAAGTATTAAAATAGAGGCCAACGGTCCAACAACAACAGGTAGGATATGGAAAATAAGATTATTTCAGATAAAAGATGGTAACAATCTAATCCAATTTTGGATTCAAAAAAGGATACATCAACTACTGAAAAAAAAATATAGCTCTTTTTTTTTTTAATTTCTAACTTTTTTTCTTAATACAAACAAAATTACGGATTTAAGTGAGTCCCAAGTTCGAATCCAGCTTTTATTAGGTTCTAGTGATTTTCGATTTACATTTAGTTATCATTAATAAATGATTTTTGTACCTCCTAATCTAATTTAACGGGTAAAAAAAATACTCATTCAATGTAACAATATCACATATTATGTAATCTTCCGAAAATTGAAACGATAGATATTTCGGATAGAGTAAAGGTGGAGCAAATAACATTTTGGTGGTGAGCAAGGGGCGGTATGCAATTTTCCCGCCAAATGAGGCTAGATACGATGCCGTTCCATACCCAAAAAAATAAAAGTGACGTCGTTTTTGTTCTGTTAAAAAGTTAAAAAACTACCTACCGTTATTTTTACATTTTACCCGCGCAAAAAATCAAAATGAAACCTTGCATTGCATCGACTTCTCTTGACATCAATTGAATCACAACCCTTCATTTGTTTTCTCTCTCGCTCTCTCATTCTCAGTACAGTAATCTATAGTGATGTTGGGTGTCTTAATGTTTTTAGTTATAGCACAATGATTAGTGGGTTGGTCTGATTCTGGTCGGATTAATGAAGCTGAAGAAGTTGTTCGATGAAATGCCTAACAGAGATCCCATTTCTTGGATTGTTTTTTATGTAATGGGAAATTTTAGAATTGTATAAAGATTCTTGCTTCAATGATTTGAGATTCCAGTTGTGTTACTAATCAATATTCATTTTCTTGTGTGCAGATGAAGGTGTCTTGTATGGTGTTAAAGAGCATTGTTTTCATCGTTTCGAGAATCGGATCCTGGTATGGAATTTGAAAGCTAAATTGCATTCCATCCAGTGTAATCATTGTATTTGAAAAACTTATAACCAAATTCAAGTAATGATAGACGGGAACTTTTATTTTCCATTACAAATATATCAACTAAAAGCTCACTTACAAGTGCATTGGATCTATATAGGCATATCTTAAATTTATTAGCTAACGAAAATTTAATCTTGATTATTTGGCATTGGTTGTTTGCATTTTCTACTTGTACCCTTTTGTGTTTATTGCCAGGAAGGAGATTTGCAGAGACATTTTCTTACCTTGAAAACTTTATGTCCGGATTTCTCATTGGTTTAAGCCACATATCAGCCATGACTCGCGAGGAAATGCTCCATAATAGGTCATGTCCCTTTATAAACACTCGTTTTCCCTTTTTCGTTGCCTTTCCCAGTCCATATGCCAACAGCCACTGCATAGCAGTTAGCTTCTGCTTCTCAGTATCCCATACATTCCTCTTCTCTCCTGATCGTAGCTTCAGACCTCCTATGTGCAAACTTGCTACCTTCAATCTCTTTTCTTCGTCATACTTGTCCTTGCTGATGTCTGCACGCACTGCATGAACAAGTGCTACTACAGGGCCCCCAACTGCCTCATATCGCCTTATTGGATCCCGCAGCTGCACAACCACTGCTAGTGTTATTTTTGCTGGTTCCTCTGGCCTAGCATCAGAAGTAGTCAAGCTGTAATATTTGGTCCAATCCTCAAGTGAAACAGCAGAAGCAAGGGGGTTGGTCTTGCCGTTGAGTGGAGAAACATCGAAGGGAGCATCCTCCTCGGCCATTTCTGCCTGGATTTTTAAGGCTTCAACTGCCATTCTCTCAATCTTCTGCAAGGAGAATGCCAAAATCTCCTCTGCTACCAATGTATTTTCATTCACATTCCAAATCCCTGTCGAAATCCTGTCTTTCCTGCCTGTACTCATTGCAGTTGCCATGGTTTTCACCGTGGCAATGGTACGGGCAGCACTTGAGCTGGCACCTTCTTTGTTTCTCCCTTGGATGATTGCTGATGCAATGCCTTCGAAAGCTATCTGTTCTGCAGTTTTACCCATTAATTCATCCATGGGCATCAACGATAAGATTTGAGAGCTGAGTTCTTCAAATCCTTCCGCTGCCATCTTCTGAAACATTTCAAACCCACTTGTGGATTCATTTGATGGAAGGACCAATGGTTTTGACATCTGCATTGCCAGTTTTGGAGTGTCTTTCCTTGGGATTACAATGTCCAGAGGATTCATGGCAGCTAAATAGCCTCCGTCCCTTGTTTGCACCACGCAACCTAAGCTTTTTCCAAGATCTGGGAGGTATGTTTCAGTATTCGTCGAATCCTCAGTTCCCTCAAGCTGTAGCCGAGGGATTTCAGGCTGATCAAATTTAAATTCATTGCTATCTTCATCCTCGAGCATTTGAAGAAATTCCTTCGTTACAGTTTCTTCCTCTGCATCTAGTCTTTCTGATTTAGTTTCTTCATTTGCTTTGGCGATTTTATCCTCACCCATCATAGCTTGAAGAGCTTTAATTTTCTGAGTAATTGAATCAAGCTCAGTTAATCTTGCCAGATGTAGCTGAGCATGCACGATCTCCTTAAAAACCTCTCTTGACACTGACCTTCCTTCAGCAGTTTCTTCAGATTCTCCTTCCTCAGCCTCTTCTTTGTCTTGAATCTCAATTCCTTTTTCCACAACTTCAAAGTCTGGGAGATCAAGATCTTCCAACTTTGATTCGGGTTCTTTGGATGTCTGAACAGAAGTAGAGGATGAAGGAACTGGGCCAGGCTCATCAAGATTCAACTCATCAATTCCTTGAAGATCTATTGTTGCAACTCTTTGTGAAGGAGTCCAAGTTGTACCTCGGCTTGACATCTTCGGACTAGGGACACTAAATGAAGTTTTCGATTGCCTACGACCAAACGATGAAGAGAAGTTTCTAGCTTTGTTTGGCTTCAATCCCTCAGCTTGACTATAGATATCAATCCCTCCATCTTTTTCCATAGTTTGAAACCCCAACTTCAGAACAAGCTCTCCTCCTTTTGCCTTTCCTGATAAATTGAGACTTGTGTCCCACTGTCGAACACGAGTCCCTTCAATGCTCTTCTCTACAGATTCCTGAATAAGCTGGCTCAAATCCACAGAATTTCTACCAAAACTAAGTTCCTCAGCATCAGCTGCAAACGCGTATATCCAAAATGAACGGGGCTCAAATTTGATCTGCTTACCATGTCCTGGAGTGTAATACACATGACACTTGACAAACAAAGTTTCCTCAAAATCAGCAGCTCCCTGTGAAACTCTTGAGGGCATAGTGTGAACTGCTCCGTCCTTTGTTTCCTTCTTCCGAACACAAACAGAAAGCCGAAGACCATTCATAGAAGCCGGAAGGCGATGGACAGTTACAACTTCAACAGAGAACAAACAACTCAGCTTGTGCATTCCAATATGCGAAAGAGCTCGAATTGGTTTCCAATTCCAAATTCCTTTCTTTTCTGATGAAGCTGCTCTTTCTTCATTGAATTTCTTGATTTCTGGCTGTGTTGACACCTTCCCTTTATCACTTTGCTGATTTTCAATTCCATCATCAAGCTTTGGCCTAGAAAGCCACGTGGACAAGGACATGCGCCTGGATCGTCCTCTAGTGTTTGATTTACCATCAACTTTAGCTGTAATGATCTCATCATTAGACATGATCGCGGGAATTGAAGTTCGAGGAAGAGTAAGTGAGGCAGTTCTTCGATTAGTTGTTGTAGGGTCGTGGGATTGGTAGAGAGACTCACTAAGTGCTTCAAGCTCTTCCAAGAGCTGACTACTGGAATTCCTCTTGTTAGATTCTGCTGCCATTATCAACAACAACACGGAATTGTAAAAAGAAAAATGGTATTGACACTGAGATTACTTCCAGGAAAATGAAATGAAGATTGAGGAGTTTTTGTACTGTGCATAGTTTGAAGGTTTATGATTATGAGGTCCAAAAAAGGCCAAAAATGATGAATATAAACGCAAACGTTGGTGCTACCGAAACCAGGAAACTTGTCAAAAAAAATGTGTGAAGGATTCAAGAAGAACGTTAGTCTTTCTCTAGAAAAGGATAGGATTGAAAACGTGACTTGAGGCAATGTGTGGTCCCAGAGAATTTTTTTTTTCCTCTGGAAATTTGTGTAGTTAAACTTATTTGCTGCCATGAATTTTCACACACTAACACTACAGTATTTCACTTTTCCGTGGTAGTTTGGTCAGTTAATATGATATTGACAATGATGTACAGGTTTTCTAAGACATGATATGTGTAGATGTTCTGTGTAGCTGGTTGTTTGGTTCATGTCTATGTCACCGCCTTGTTTTTACCTCATCTAAGGTGCAGGTCTTTCTCCAAGTCTGAATGGTTCTGACAAATAAAATCGTTACCGAAATTACGTATTGATGTGAAATTGGTTTCACAACTTTTTAGTTTTGTAATATTATGGAACCGATTCCATAAAACCACATCATTACATAACTTTGATTCTAAAATTATTTTTCAGGACAGATATGATAAGAGAATTATTAATTGGGAGTGACCGGTAGTTAGCAGAGCAACTTGAATCCAATCAGGAAGAGAGCATCAAAGCTGGATTTGGACCTTTTCAACTGGGCTGTATTTCAGATCTGTATATTTGTGTGTACCCATCTAACAAAAATTAAGGCATCTGGCATTTAACATGTACATCCTTCTGGTAGGTCCCCTATCTACATTACTGCAACCAATGTTGTAAAATGTAAAGTAATTGCTAGAAACAACAAATATATGCAAATCTTTCATCTTAAATGCTGCATCATTTCAGTTTTTATGGTCCGTTGTTTTAAAGTGTACCTTTGTATACACGGTTTTTTTTTTTTGTTTTTTTTTTCCGATATTTATTAATTCGAGATATGTATTTTTTTTTTTAAAGCTATTGTCATCGGTAGAATTCGAGTTGCTGACCTCAGACTTATTTACCCAAGTCCCAAGCTCGTTTGCATACACGTTAATATTGATATCTAATTGTCACGGGGTGAGATTTCAGTTAGGCACACCCGTGCGGCACTTACGAAACTTCCGTGGGAATTTGCTAAATAAGCCTTGTAAGATGGACGTTCGGACAAGTTCTTGGATGAATGTTGCCAAGTGTGAAGATGCGGAAGCGATTTAGAATGGGGAGTGTCGGGAGAGGGTTGGAATGGGGAGCCCTGAGGTAGAGGATTAGTGGGACTTGCGAAGGAAGACCACGATGCTCTGGATCGCTAGAATGCTCATAAGTACTGTCAAAGAAAAGAGATGTATTAATGAAAGAATTATAGGATGGTTGTACAAATGAGAGGGGTTGACCATTTATAGGTGGAGTCACCTCCTTAAGAAATGTTCTAGACTAATCTAGTAGAGATTAAGTCTCTAGAATATTCTACCCCTATCTAGAATACTCTACATGTATTCACATGTCTTTACAAAGTTTTAGATTACTCTACACCTATCTAGTTAAGTACAAGAATGGTGTAGAGATGGTTGAGTTGCTAGAGTCTCTCAGAAGCTTGACCAATACTGGAATTTTGGAGAAGTCTCTAGAATCTTTCAGGAGCTGACCCAAGTAAGGGCCTTTATTGGACTCCTTGGATTGTAAACTTGTGGCCCGTGGCATAATGCTTTGAATTTGGATAACAATATTTTTTTTTTTTGGCAAAGCAAATTAATGTGTATTTTTGAATTTAATACGTTATATGTCTTTATTTTTATTTATTCTTACGGCATGTCCAATGGATGCATATAAAGACTTTATTTTTATTTATTCTTACGGCATTAAAATGAAGCAGGAAAAAGGGAACGATGTCCCAAACATGTAAGAGAGAAAGAAGCTTGAATAAGTAAAATATGTGACTGAATTTTTGCAAGCTCTTGGACACAATTTCTTGTATGCATGTATAAAAAACTATTACATTCAAAGCTCATAACAACGACACACAGAGAGAAAAAAAAGTGTCGAACCCGAGTGAACAGATGTTACCAAGTGCAAAAACCCGACAACAAGAGAAAAATGAAACATTGGAGGGGTTGCCAATGGAGAGCAGCCCTTATTTGAAGTACACTGATTTGGAGGATTACAAACGCCAAGCTTATGGCACCCAAGACCACCTTAAAGTCAAGCCTAACCAAGGTGGCGGCGGAACCGACACCCCCACCCTCGCCGGATTTGGCCTCTCTCAGGCCAAGCCGAGGCTGTCGATGCTGCCAACCGCTAAGGCATTCCATGATGATGACGGTTGATGATCTTCTGGAATTGTTATTTCATTATTAGATATATACATACATATATCATATATGTATCTTCTGTTATTCAAGAAAGATTATATCAGTGGATTGTTGTTCTTTTTTTCTTTTTTTTTATGATCATGAAATTTTGTAAATCTTGACATATGTAGAACGATTTGTATTATTATATGTGCAGATTTTACTCATTTCAAAGCAAATTTTGCAAGCATATACAATTAGAAAGTTGGATTAGTAGTATAACTTAGCAAGTTAAAGTAACAATTTAAATTTTATTTACAGCATACTTCGCCGCGCGTTGGAATTTGATTGAATCAGATAAAACTAATATGCATATGATTCTTCGAACGTATTTGCAGAAGTTGAGACTATGCATATGAGAAAATGAAATTGTGATCATGAGATTCTACTTCTTGATTGTAAATTTGTAATGGGTGGACTGTATAACATCAACAATATGACGAGTATCAATTTTCTTATAAAAGAGACTTTCCATATATAATTTTAATTGGATGAGATGATGTTGGTTTTATAATAAATCTCTCACACATGTAGCTTCAAATCCATATTCTTGAATTTATAATGTAATAATTTTAAAAAAATATATATTTTAATTATTACAAATTTAATAAAATATAAGAAGGGGACGTAACACGAACCTGAATAATTTAATAATCGATTACCGATTATTGGATCAACTCAACTTTTGTTAATAGCAGTTGGATTATTTATTAGTTTTCATTAAAAGAAAACAATTCATCGGCCTCTAGCTAGCATAATGGGCCGACTCGTTCAGGCCCATAAGATTCGTGTAGAAACAAACAATCTGCAAAACAAAAAACAAAAGCTTGGTGTGAAAATCAGGAGAAAAAAAAAATGGCATTCATGAGAGGAGAGCCATTGGTGGCGAAGCTAGCAGCGTTGGCCAAGTTCGGGGTTCTTCCTGGAGCCATGATCGCTGCTCTCATCTACTCGCCTCCTGACTACTGCGAATGGTCTTCCAAAACCGATAAAGATAAATCTCCCAAGTAGAAACTCGGTTCGTATCTCTATCTCTCTCTTCTAGGTTTTTTTTTGTTTTTTTGTTTCGTATTTCGAGATTGAATTTGAATATTTATGATTCTTTTATTATCTGGGATTTGCAATTTCGATCGTGGGTATTGGTATTGATTTGTAAAAAACGAAACTTGTCAACGATTTGTTTCCGTTTACTGCTGCTGCTGCTTTGTATTGTGTATTGTGTATTGTACTGCTGAGATTTATTTTCTTCTTGGAAATTATAGGAAGTTGAATCTATTTGAGGGAATTGAAACTTGTAAAATTCTATGTGCATCAGTGATTTCTAATTTGTGATGCTTTATTAGTTCTTTGTAGGACCGTGAAGTAGGAATATCATTTATGTATGACTGATGTTTTTGGGCTGGTCTAAGACATTTGTACTCTGGATCTCTGGCTAGATTAAAAATCCCGGTCTTCGGACTTGTGAATTATCAGTTAGCTCTCTGAAACCTTGAGATTTTTGGTTGTATTGTTGCTTCTTAGATTTTTTCAAGTCGTTGATGGTAATTGATGCCCATTTAGCTTATATAAGAGAAAGATTTATCACTTGAGTGTTCTATACTGTATCCCCTGTTAGCCTATAACCATCACAAAAATTTGTTGCTCATGAATTAGAATTAGAATTAGATGTTCAGGCCTTGAGTCTAATTTTTGTTTTCTGCTCCAATTAGTTTATAGATCATCACTTTGTTTAGAGTATTTAGTAGACAATCAATGTGTATGCATATATGTCCAGTTAGTCTGAATTTTTTGGATCTGTCTGCAAGTATTAAATGGTATCTTGCGAATTCATATTTTTGACACTTAAAAATGTAGTTGATGACTTAATTTCATAGCAGCTGAATGTTATTTGTAATTTGGCTGAGTTTTCTTATTTCCGGTCCCTTTTCCTAATTATTATTGTATGCAAAGACAGGCTTCTTTGGTTTCAATTTTTAAACTGATGGGGTATTTACATTTACTAAACATCAAACACCTGAATGTCCTTGAGAAGGCTCTACCGTTATCAACCAGCTATTGTAACTATCTGGCCACTGGCCACTAAATAAGTTGTAGGGATTCTCTTAAATATGCTTGTTACAAGAAGGTTTATAACTGTTGTAATTAATGTTATGGGTACTATAAACTGGCTATGCTACTGTTTGGTTTCTTGTGGACTCTAGCGATTGATGATATACAGATTACCAATGTATTATGACTAACTTTTTATATTTTCGGCTTGGTACAGGGGCATCTTGATCGCATAGTCTTGCATTTTAGATAGTGCACTCGTGTTGATGTAATTGGGTATGTGATAAACCCCATGACCGAATAATCGCAAGTTATGTTATGTAGTTTTGTTGAATTAAATGTTTACAATGAAGAACTTATGAGTTGTGAAGCTCTTTTCTTTAATAGTCTTTGTTGAAATAAAATGTCATTCAATTTGTGCAAAGATCATTTTACATTTGTGGAATGGATAATGCAGAATACTTGAATCCACTAGTCTTGTTAAACATTAGAACTTTATTTGATGAGCATTTTCTTTGATGCCGAAAATATTTCTCCATATATTGAAACCAAATCAGTCGTCATCAGATATTGCAAATTTCTTTCAGAATTGTAACCCTTTGCGATAAGAGTTGAAGCTTGAAATTTGAAGCCTTTGTAAGAGAACTGGTATTGAACCAGAGACTGCTCTGCATTTGAAAAATGTATATGACTATATGAGGCAGTTTTGATGAATCTGATGACTAGTTAATATTATTATTATTTTTGTCACGGTTCTCTGGATTGAAAATAGAAAAATGAACACTCTGATTTTGATAGTTGTCTTCTTTTAGTAGAGTAGTAGTAGTAGCTGTCATTATTCGTCCGTGAACATGGTGGTGGGCATGATTAGCGTGAAAAATATGGCCCCTCTTGAATGATTCCATGTCAGGAACTCAAACCTAATCCAACCCCAACAAGTCTCCTCTTCATGCTTTTCCAGTCTTTGTTTACATACAAAATACACCAGAATGAAAAAAGCAAGCTTTATACAGAAAACTGGGGATGGTATTATTGTACGAATATCTTCCATGGTTTAACTAGCAATGATGAATCTATGCATGGCAAGATCATGATCGTCCATCATGATGACAAATATATCTCATGTGTGTGTGTGCTTTTTTATACCAAAATCTAAAATCAAAATCCTTGTCTCTCTACAAAAACAGAGGCTCCTCTGCTCTGCGCTGCTTTATATATATAGGGCTAGGGTTGGTCAGGACGGGCCCCCCACATCTGAGCCAGCCATGCATGCAAAAAGTGGGGCCCAATCCAATCCCATCATCAATCATAAATATATAAAAAGGATGACGTCAAAATATCATCAAAATCCCATCGTTGATGTCACATCAAACGGTGACCTTTTTCTGCTCACATTTCTTCTCTCACAGTCGCAAAAACAATTATCGAATATCCAACTCAATCAAAACCAAAAGAAAAAGCAAGCCACCTTTGTACAACAACAACAACAACTCTTAAAAAAAGTCTTAATAAGATTGCAGGAAATCTTCAATACACAACAACATAGATAGATACGTGCATGGATATATATTGCACTTACTCTACATTTACAGAGACGACAGTGGACGACAACACATAATAATAATAAGATTCTATATATAAATATATATGCATATAAATATTTGAATAGAGAATAATATATATAAATATATATGATCTTCTAAGCATCCAACGGCCAAGATTCTCTGATGGGTTGTTGATGATCAATATCAAACATGACTTGAAAGCCAGCTGCCCTGTTGAAAGCGGCGAGTGAAGTGGACATGTCATTGACACCAATGCTACTAGTCATGGCAGCTGTAGTAGTGAACCCTTGTGATTGTGAAAGCCCCGTAAAACTAGAATTGTCCATCTCAAAAAGCATCTGCTGGGGATTATTGTAATGAAATTGATAAGGGTTTTGTTGGATTTTGTCCATCCAGCTCAAGTTGGTAGTATTAGAATCTAATGGCAGTTGAAAACTGGAAAAGTTGGCCTCTGTTTTACAGCAGTGCTTGGGAATGCTACTACTACTATTAGTGCCTTGTTGTTCTTTCAAAGTGAAATCTTGATGTGAAAGGAGAGACTTGAAGAGCATTGATGATGGTGATGGGTGGTTGTTGATGTTTGTCGTCGTGTTTATTGGGAAGAGTTGTGATTGGGAGACAACTGGGATCAAGCTTTTGAGGTCATTTTCATGGTGGTGTTGATGAATCACAAAAGGGTTTTGAAGAGTAGTTGTCTCTACCATTGAATGATTTGGGTTTTGAGATTGATGACATTCCAATAATGCTGTTGTTTGTGTGTCCATATCCAGAGCAGCCTCAAACAAGTAACTTTGTGAAATATTCATCTTCTTCTCTCCAGCTTTGTGAAATATTCTACAAATCACCCATTCCTCCTACAACAAAAAACAAACTTGATTAATTAAATGTACGTTTTGCTTCCAGTTCCAGGTATTGAAATGAAAAAACAGACAAGCTTTTCACATCAAACCAATCACATCAAAAACTACCCAAAAGGTTAAAAAAAAAAAACTCAAAAAATGGAGTAAAATAAGTCAACTCAAAAAACGACAAAAACACCACATTTGCACGTGTGGTGTTGGCGGTGGGTTCCAATTAATTTACCTTACACGTGTGGCGATAGGAGAAGTCGCCATCGAGACGGTACTCGTGCATGACCCACTTGGTTTTCTCTCCACGTGGGGCTCTGCCTTTGTAGAAGACAAGAGTCTTCTTCATGCCTAGTAGAGCTCCATTGGAGGCACTACAAACTTCTCTGTCTTTCCCTGTGGCTTTCCAGTAACCAGCTCCGGTGGCTCTGTTCGTTCTCAGACCAGTTGGGTACTTCCTGTCTCTCAAGCTAAAGAAGTACCATTCTCTCTCACCCATTTTCGCCATATCTATACAACAACAAACAACAAACAAAGAATTAAAGATTAGATTTTTATTTATGTTTTGTGCTCTGTTATGTTCTGCTCTGCCAAAAATGCAGCTACATTAAAATCGTAAAATGAATGTGGTTTTAATTTTTGTCAGGAAAAATTGGTTTAAAAAGGAATATTGTGTGTATCATACTCAAGTGTTTGACAATGACAAGAGCTCATGTTCTACTATATATGTAACTAATATAGCATGATTTCAAGTTTCTTTTCAATTTTTTCTCTTTTTTTTGGGTTGAAAGCTAACCAGAGACTGTTAAGGTTCAGTTTGGGATTTCTGGGTCCTTTTGTTTTTTTAAGTACAGTTACATGAAGTTTGTAAATACCTGGAAATTAGTACATATTAAATGGACTTAATTATGAGATGATGATGATGATGATGATTAGGTTAAATTTTTGTCAAGTTATTCACTTTCTACAGGAATCAGGATCATTTCAACTTTTGATCATCATAGTGGAAATATAAAGAGGGCACGCATGATCTTCTCAAACTCATGTTGATTATGATGATGGAGGTGTAGAGATTTGCAGTTGTTTGATAAGAACAATAAAGTGTTTGATGAAATTACAAAAGCAAGAAAAACAGATTGGAGCTTCAGATTGTTGTTGTTGTTAAAAATGTGATTATGATGATGATCAAGTTACAAGTATGTATGTATGCATAAAAATACCTGGCAGCTCCCAAGGCTCGCATCTGTTGAGGTCAACTTCAGCGATTTCAACACCACAAAAGGTGCCATTAAAGACCTTCGAAGCCAAATAAAAAGTGATCAGCTCTTCATCAGTTGGGTGGAATCTGAACCCAGGAGGCAAACCTTGCTCGTTCACATCTTCGCCACTTAGTTCACTCAAAATCTCTTCCAATGCCAACATCATAATATATTATATATGATCTCTCTCAACACACACAAACAAACAGCGAGAAAATTAGAGAAATGTGTTGGTTTAGAAACTACAAAGTAAAGAGAAGGATATTATTATTGATGGGGTTTGTTTGTGGTAGAAACAAGAAGTAAATATATATTTATATATATATAGGAAGAGAGTGGTAGCAAAGCAAGCACTGAAACCAAAGAAGAAGGAGGCAACTATTGGATGGATAGATGGATAGATAGATTTGGGATCATAAATGCGATTGTGGAGAGAAGAAGGGGACCTACAAAAGCGCACCTGAAAGGGCTACTCTTCTTCCCAAAACATGCAACAGATAAATTTTGTTTATATTGACGTCTTATAAAAGTGATGATCAGATCAGAGATATATATATATCTATGTAAATATTGTTTTGTTTGTAGTTAGTGACAAGTGAGAGTGTTGTTTTGTGTGGTTGAGAGATGGCAGTACGTAAATGCAAAAAAGTTGGTTGTATAGAAAGAGAGATTTATGCGTGCGTGTGTGAGCATGTTTTTAGTGATAAATGATAGATGATGAGTCAGATTCTTCTCACATATTAATGGATAAAATTACCACTCCTGTAACTACTCTCAAACAGTGAGATCATCAACTCTAATCTCTAGGATCAGATAATAAATGTTTTTACAAATACCTATTCACATAATAGAATATACCAAAACTGCACTGTTCTAATTATATGGTTATAAAATGCCTATAAACATATTTAAAATTTCTATAGATGACACTTAACAAGTAGGGACGAAGTCAGAATATATTGTTTGAATGGATTAAATTAAGATTTATTTTTTGGTATATAATTACTGTACAGTAACTCGAACAATGATAATAATTATTATCAAATCACACAAGTTGATAGTACAATATTTAAAAAAAAAAACACTTTTCAACTTTAGCTAATAAAATCGGAATTTGAAATTTATTTCTTTTATTTATAGAATGATAAAAGAACAAACAGGAAATGAAAACTTTAATATGATTGTATATCAATAAAATATATATCGAATATATCAATTGTCAAGTAATGATTATCTCAATTAAATTTAAATCATATTAAAACATTTTTTTTTATGAATCATCAATTTATTTATATATTTTTAAAATAAACTCTTTAATATTATATTATTCTTTTTTTATAGAAAAAGCTAATCCGGACTGAAATCGAGACTAACTTCAACATACTTCCGCCCCTGGCCGGAAGGACCCTCCATTACCCCACTTAATTCTTTTTTTATGCGTAAAATATGAATAGTCTATAATTTACAGAATAAGATTTCCTATAATTATTAAACTTAGCTTTATCTCATAACTATTATATATTTCTCACAAGTCACAAACATAAAATATACTCAAATGAGAGTTTAGAATCAGTGATTTAATAAAATTGGAAAGGAGAAGAAAATTTAAGCTTTTGGGATTGCTGTACAAGTTTCCTGTTACACACTTTGACAGATTACACTTTTTTCTAGTCTTTCATGTCTTTAGTAATCCTATATGTTGTAAACAGCTCAACCTTTCACTTTTACTAAAATGTTACCACTTCAAGTCTTCAACAACATCAATTACCCAACAGAGGTAAATCTAGAACCATTGTAGCTTCTTCTTCAGTCTGCTAGCTGTGATTTTTCTTTCCTCAAAATATTAACTTTCAAAAACTAACTTTAAAAAAAAAAAAAAACAAACAAAAAATGTAAGGTCTTTTCTGTCTTATATATTTTTCTTGAATTCACGTACGGTACACATACATATTCAAGAATGTAAGCTGTACACAGCATTCATTTCCCATATCTTACAAAAGAGGTATTTTCATTACTTATTAATTAATCTTTCAAATATCTATCTAAATGTCTAATTACCATCTTCATCATCAAAAGAGAATTGTGGTGGGGGTGGGTCCTTGGTGGTGGTGGGCATTAATTGAATAAGGGATGTTAAAAAATTAAAATGTCGGCGTTGCACGTGTAATATGATCAGGTAAGAAAAAGAGGTTGTGACTTGTGTTGTGTCTTCCTAGTAGCTAGCTAGAGCTGGACCAGTGATCAGGCTCACAGGCTGCTGCTGCTAGCTGCTGCATTATTTATATGAGATATTTAACAACTAAGCGTCCATCTTCTAGATCTTAGTGACTCTTCCAAGTAAAAGATCACAACACTCTGCAATTTCTTATTTCTCCACAGATCTACTATTCTATTATTCATATCTACTCTTTTTTACACCCTACTCTTTTTCTCTAGACTTACATAAGCCTATACCATTCCTCTACATTTTCTTCTTTTTATAATTTTTGTTACCCTTTGTATTATTTTAGTTGATACTGAATCTGCATTAGATTCTCAAGATAAAATTTCATCCATTTGCATCTTTTTTTTTTCAGATGAATATCTATCTATCCATACCCAACAAAATTAAGCAATACTAATTCGGTTTGAATAGTTATTTTCACGGTATAGGTGAAAGGTCTCACCACACCTAAGAAAAGGAAAAAATGTACAAACAATTAATAGTTTGTGGATGGAGAGTATTATAGTATTATACCCTGTAGCTTAGGTTTTGGTGGTTCATAAATTGATCCAGTATATTCTGATCATTTTTCTGACAAATTATTTATAAGGGAAGAACAACAACTCGTATATAATCATACGCAATAGATTGCCTCTGCTGGTGCATGCTGCCTCGTTACACCAAACCCATCAATCATGGCCGTCCGTTCTTATGATGATGATGATTCTCAAAATGCAGATTAAATAATAATATTTACTGGGGATAGGAGTAGTAAAATCTAAAATTATCATATATAGAATAATAAATAAAAAATACAAATGAGATAAAAATTAAAGAGGAGGGAATTAATTATTAGGTGTGTGTTGGTGGATAAGGGAAGAAAAATAATAAATAGCCTGGAACTGGAAGGACCTGCAAGCACCGACCTGTACCACCACCACCACCACTCTCGACTACAACGTCGGCCCTAGGACAAGGAACTCTCTCCTACGACAGGGACATCTCAAACAACCAAAACTCACTGCTCCTTCCATTATTATTATTATTATTTCAATCTAGGGTTTGGTTGTGTGTACGGAGATGATCAATATCCACGTTGGATTCTTACAGTCGGAACATTGGACTTATATGTCGATAGTTCATTGACACTTCAAATATAAGCTTCATAAACAGGGTTCAAAGTTCAACCCCTGATAGCAAATATCAAAAGTGTTGGTTTAAAAAAAAATAGACTTATGTTATACATTTACAATGATAATTAATGTTCAAATTTGTGTGTAACTGGTTTGATAGTAAGTTTCTCATGTCTATATCAATATAAACTTTGTACAATAAAATATATGATTGAGAGATGAAAGATATTATTATTATTATTATTATTATTATTAATTTATTATAGTAGGAACACCATTATTCAATCATACATGTATAGGAGGCCTCCATGTATATGCAGACTGCTGTGGACCCAAACGCCCACTTTTTTCTTTATTGATCACCGTACATGGTGTATTTATTATTTGGAATTTTCATATACTCAATTTACTAGAACAAAGGTGGATGAAAGAGGGGACCAATATCATTGTGGTAGTTATATTTGATAATAACTACTACAACTGATTTTTAAGTAAATACAAATTTTCTTGCTGATAATTAATCGCAATATGATATTAAAACAATATATAAATACCCCAAAAAAGAAATGTTTAGGATGTTGATCTTTACAAATTGAAAGCTATTATTCCAAAAGTTGTAATACCGAATTGATTATGTGTTAAGATCGTTAGATTAACATACCTTATATTTTATTGTCAAAGTAACTATCAAATATATTTTTATGTATCATTCAATCTAGATAGATCCCAATAGCATACTGTTAGATTAACATACCCTCTAGTTTGTTATCAAAGTAACTGTCTGATATGTTTTTTTTTTTTTTTGAAAGTCGATATGATTTTGTATTAATCAATCTAAATAGATACGAACAACAAACCATTAAATTAACAATTAACGATGCCCTTTATCTTATTATTAAACCATTAAAGTAATTATCTGCCATGTTTTTTTTTGTACTGTTAGATATGATCCAGATTGGCCTAGACAGTGGATTAATCGGTTGGATTCCTCTAGTTGGTGCACGCTGTGGTGAAAAGGCAAAAATCGGTCATATTAGACCAATTAATCGGTCAAGTCGGCTAGACGGAGTCAAAATCGTTGACTCCACCTAGCCCCTTTTTTTATTTTGAAAAAACTACAAAATTATTCAATTTTGTTATTATTCATAATTATATCAGTATTTATTTTAAAACTTATTTATCATTTATTCTTTTAATTTAGTTCAATAGTGGAAAATATATGGATCTCAAACAATTAATCTGCAAAAAGTAGCAATTAGGATCCTCTTTTTAACCGGTAAATCATCTGGATGCGAAAGAAATTGAAACACTTTTGAGAGGGTAGTTCATAATTGACATATTTATATTTTATAATTTATACTATATTTATGTTTTATATTTTATTATATATTGATTTATTTTACTTTTATATTATGTAAATACATATGAAGCAAATAAATGGAATAGATATGGATCGGTTAAACAATCTACTATATGTCAAATTTAATACTGAATTGATGAACATATTCAAAAGGTCAAGAGATCGGCAGAAGAAAGTTAAGGTGTTAGTAATGCACAATAATGATTTGTTGATGAGGAAATTGATGCACAAGTGTTGCTAGAAGCAAGTGATGTTAGTAATACACAAAAAGCTGATGAAGAATGTGTCGATATCCTTGGAGAAACAAAGATTGAGAAACTTAAATAGTTTCTTCATTTCCTGTTTAATAATTTACATTTTGAATGTTGTGAATTTGTTGATATTTGTTAGAATTTAGAATTTGGACTATGTAATTTTGATTTGTTTATGTCATTACGATTGGATTTGGATTGGCTTGTGATTTCATTTGTATAGGTGTTTGAGGATTTGGATTGGTTTATAATCAGATTTTGATAGGTAATTTGACATTTGTGGATTTAAAAAGAATTGTGTTTACATTTGAATCATTAAAATTTGTTAGTGATTAAATTTTTATACATGAAAATTAAAAAAATTAAAAAATTCAACACCGACTAATAACCTACTAATCTTCTTGGGTGCGTTTGGCACCAAGATGGGATAGGACATGACAGGATAGGACGAGACAATTGTTCCATATTATATTTGGAATATCTGGAACAGAATCATGAACTGTACTATTATACGTTTGGTATGACTGAGATATGACAGAACAAATGGTTCAAATTATCTGAGTGTCCTCAAGTCGGTATTTGTTTGATTTTATTAAATAAATATTTTTATATATCATATTTAACATTAATAATAATATTGTAATTGAAAATTATTTTTGTATGGAGTTGGTTGGATTTCATATAGAATTGTATGAAATTTATTCATTTAATGGATTTATAAAAAATAGAAAATTAATGAAGAAATAAAAATAAATATTTTTTTTTGGAGTTCTTCCCCAGATCTTCCCATTCTTCTTTTCTCAAGAGAAAAAAATTAAAACACAATATTAATAATTTCTTCTTCTTCAACCTCCATTATCCAGAAATCTTCTCTCCACAAACCTGCAAATCACCCAAATACACATAAGAAATTCAACTAAAATGCCTAGGTCATGACACAATCTGATTAAACTAATTAAATCTGATTAAACCATTCAAAATCTGTTCTGAAATCAATTAATTCCACAAATCAATTTCACAATACAAATTAATATGTTCTTACAAACCACCAACAAATCAATTCCGCCCAGTCAACACCAAACCACCAACAAATAAAAAACAATTTGAAAACAAATATGAAAACAATTCGAAAACAAATCAAACCAAACCCAGTCAACACCAAACCACCATCATCGTCGACCAAACCAAACCACCGTTCACAACCAAACCAAGCTTCAATCAAACCAAACCTAGTAATCAAACCAAACCCAACTTCAATCAAACCAAACCCAGTACCGTCCACCATTGTAACAACCACCGCTCAACACCGAACCCAACTTCAATCAAACCCAGTACCGTCCACCACTGTAACCACCACCGTTCAGCACCGAACCCAACTTCAATCAAACCCAGAACTCATCGGATTCAACCATTGATTTTGTCGACGATGAGTTACAGCGGTTTGGAGAGAAGAACGTTGATTGCGTTGGAGAGAGGAGAGAAGACGAGAGATTGAGAGAAAGAAAGAACAAAGAAGAGTGGTATGGTTTTAAGTTATATAGTTGTAAGTTTTTTTTTTATAAAAAGAGATTAAAAATGTATTTTCCAGACTTGTCCCATGCATGGGATAAACCTGGGCGAGGGTCTGAGATGAGACAAGATTTTATGGTTTTTGTTCCATCTTATCCCGTTCTGTCCCATACTAATTGTCCCATACTAATAGCGCACCAAACGTAGAATAAGAGAAAGTTATCCCGTCCTGTCCCGTCCCGTCCATCGTACCCAACGTGCTCCTTAGATGTTATGCGTTGGATCTTCGTTCGACTTTTGCCTAACACTTTCTGGAAGGTTGAAATAGACAGGTCTCAATACAGCTTTGAAGTTACCAAAACTCTAACCCTAATATACAAATAGTGTATTTACCGACTATGAGACTATGAGAGGAGAGGAGATAGGAGGAGGACAACACAGTCACACACACTCGTGGGGCCTATGGATATACAGGTAGGGACCAGGCTAAACTTCGTCGGTTTATGGAAAAATGATAGAGGTTTGGCGTTATTAGCTTTATACTAGTTACTAGTGTGTAGTACAAAAATCTATACAAATATAGAGGGACCAATCACCGATGATAAATTTGGTTGCTTTTACATTTTGCGTTTGTGTGCAAAGCCCAATGAAATGAAATATGAAACCATTTTTTCATGGCGCAATTATTTTTTTCTCTTGTAAACCGCTAATCAGTTAACTGTTTTAACCTTTTCTCTGTCACAGTCAGGTACATGAGCTCTCTCTCTTCCCCTATCAATTATGTATTATTGCACCATCTAAATAATGTGCTCTTTCTCTGTAATTTTAGACTAGGGTCCAGCCTATTTCCTACAATTAATGCAGAGGTGTTAAATGGGCCCGACTCTACTTGTTTTTAAACTTCTAAGCTTGTTTACAAGTCTGGCCGTTTGGTCTTGGACGCAAACTTTGCCCTCAATTTTAGGGCTAGTGTGCTTGAATCGGGCCATCCGGCCCATTTGATATTTCTAATACTATCAATATATTTATATAATCATTTTCTTCTTAGTACGTACTGATATAACTTACATCAGTACGTTGTATGTGGGTCACTGTTTATTGAAAAACTTTGATAAATACATACACTCTGAGTAAAAGTATATAAATCTAATGGTCCACATCCAACGCACTGATGAATTTATATCAGTGCGACTCCCTTGAATATATATATATATATATAAATTTATATTATTTTGTTAAGTGATTATACGATTCATTTTCCGTAAATGTAAAGGGGTTTGAGTTATGTTTGATCATATAAACATAATATGACGAGACTTCTTTCATATACTATGAAAGTAATTATCTGAATTATACTAATGATGTTTGATTTTGATAGATACCGACACATTTTTAATCCAATATCCTTTTCTTAAAGAAAACGAACTATTCAATCACCCAAACAGAAACGTGGTCCGAATTGCTTGGTTTTTTGGATTGGGTGGCCTCAAATCTCAATATTACCACAAACTTGGGTCATAAGATACGGCCCAAGTTCTTATTAACATTAGCAAAAAAAAAAAAAAATATCAGAAATCATTACATTTGAAAATTTTGAAGACTACAATGAATTTCTTCATCATTCTTGAAAATTTTATACGTGTACAACTGCCCTACCAATTCACCAAATATATATTATGTCAGTATGTCACACACTACATTATATATATATATGTGTGTGTGTTAAAAGCTTAGATTCAAAGCAATATAGCTAGAACAAGAACCAAGCTTTAAGACTCACTATATTCATTAAACAAATAATTCCCACTAACTTTGCTTTAAAGCAATGCATGAAACACAATCTATATAAACCACTTCATGGCTCTCCTTTTCAGATCACAAAAAAAGAAAGAAAACAAACCCTAAATGAAAATGGCTCTCTCATCATCTTCTAAGTTAGTTTTGATTGCATTTTCTATTTCTTTGTTTGCTTATTCATCTTTTGCTAAAGACTTCTCCATCGTTGGCTACTCTCCGGATGACTTAGCTTCGAACGATAGGCTCTTCGATCTCTTCGAGAAGTGGTTGTCGAAATTCGAAAAGGCTTACGAGAGTCTCGAGGAGAAGTTGGAAAGGTTTGAGATCTTTAAGGACAACTTGTTGCACATCGACGAGACTAATAAGAAGGTCGAAAACTATTGGCTTGCATTGAATGAGTTTGCAGATTTGAGCCATGAAGAGTTCAAAAAGATGTATTTGGGCTTGACTATTGATCAGAATGATTTGTCTAGAAGAAGGGAATCCCATGATGATGATCAAGAAGATGAGTTTACATATGAAAATGTTGTGGATTTGCCCAAGTCAGTTGATTGGAGAAAGAAAGGAGCTGTTACTCCTGTCAAAAACCAAGGTTCATGTGGTAAGCCTTTTATAAATACGTGGATCCGACTAGTTTATTTTTTCGAATACTTTAAGAAAGGTTTATGACGAATTTCAGAACCACGTATATTAAACTGTCGCTGATTAATATTATACGTAGTATCCTAATTCCTAAGGTAGTCGGTAAAATTTAGTGTTTGAATTTCGATTGATGTATGTATGCATGCAGGGAGCTGCTGGGCGTTTTCGACTGTGGCAGCAGTGGAGGGCATTAACCAAATTGTCACCGGAAATTTGACTTCATTGTCCGAGCAAGAGCTGATTGATTGTGACAAAACTTACAACAATGGCTGCAACGGAGGTCTGATGGATTATGCATTTGCTTACATTGTCTCAAATGGTGGACTTCACAAGGAAGAAGACTACCCTTATATCATGGAAGAAAGCACTTGTGAGCTCAAAACGGTACAGATAATTTATGCCACGAGTTAAATAGATGGATATAATTTTTTATTAGAACACATAAAACTCATGATTGATTATTATCACGAAAGAAAGTTAATCTGAATCATCTTTTGATACTAAATAATTAGCTAGTGATGAATCTTATATATTGATTGTTTGAATCATATTTTTGATCATCTTTATTTTTATTTTTATTTTATTTTTTTCAACAGGAAGAATCAGAAATAGTTACCATCAGTGGCTACCGTGACGTGCCCCAAAACAATGAACAGAGCCTCTTGAAGGCACTTGCTAATCAGCCTCTCAGCGTTGCCATAGATGCCTCTGGCAGAGACTTCCAATTTTACAGTGGGGTAAGTTAATTAATTAATTAGCATATCCGTGACAAACGGAGTTAGTGATTCTACATAGAATTATCAAACTAAATGTGTGGATCGTCTTGACTTGAAAAATTGTACTGTGCGATGAATATTTTTGTATATAGGGGGTTTTTGATGGACACTGTGGTACGAGTCTAGACCATGGAGTGGCAGCCGTTGGATATGGATCAACGAAGGGATCGGATTACATCATAGTGAAGAATTCATGGGGATCGAAATGGGGAGAAAAGGGTTATATAAGGATGAAGATGAAAACAGGAAAGCCAGAAGGACACTGTGGAATCAACAAAATGGCTTCTTATCCAACTAAACAGAAGTGAAACTGGACTGGCCCCAACATTTGTGCTTGGTTTCTCAACTGTCTTGATCATTTTCTGGTTTCTATACTATGTTTAAACAATGTGATTTCTTTTATATTCTGATAATCATATAAAAAATGTCTTTATATAGTAGAATTGTGTCACAATTTCTTTATTAATTTGACTCTTTTATTCATGACATATAAATTGAAGAATGTTACAAAATCTCTTAAAACACTGAAACACAAAAGAGGTAACAACACTCATCGTGGTTTGGTGGTTTAAAGAGCTTTAACTTGAGAATGTCTCGGGTACAAAATGATCTTACCATAATATACATGGGATTGATAACAAATCAAGTAATAAACACATTACAAATCTTCACTGTCTATATAATATACAAAGTTGTGAAGCTTCTAGCTGACGGGGACACGTTGTTGCAGTGTCGTCAAATATGATTTAAGTTCGGTCTCGCAAGGGCGCAAGTCACAGAGACTAGCACATCGGCAAGCAAGAGATCGATCCACAGGGAGGTCATTAGACATGCCCACGGTTCCGGTTCCGGACGGAGACAGAACCGGAACCAGAACCATAGATAGGCGGTTCCGGCGGTTCGGTTTTTTTTTTTTTTTTTTTTTTTACATTTTTGCTTAAGAAAATAAAATAAAAAATAAAAAATAAAAAATAAAAAATTGGAACCGGCGGTTCCAGAACCGGAACCGAACCGCCGGTTCCTGGCCGGTTTTTTTAGGAGATGAACATGAACTGAACCTTCGCCCCCACGGTTTCGATTCCGGTTACGGTTCATTTCACACGGTTACGGTTCGGTTCCACGGTTCGAACCGAACCGTGGTCATGTCTAGAGGTGGGATTCACTGACCGTCTCTAATTCTAGCTATTATTACAATACTCCAAGCGGACTCGTGTGTTGCGTGTGCGGAAAAGTGAATAATAATATAACTAAATAACTTATATAAATTATATATACAATGATGGATGGAATGGAGATATGCATGAAATGTGGTTACACTAGGGAAACGACTCAACCGTGACAATCCTCCTAATTACGTTCTAGACTCACCTAATCCTCAAATGTACAAGTATACATAGGCTCGTATCCCCTTAATTAATCTCTAATCTCTCTCGATGTCTTAGAGATAGTATCCATATATACCCGAAATCTCTCTCGAGCAATTCGGACAATATATATGAACCCATTAAGCACGTGGAATACAAATCGAACCCTATACGCTAGCCTAGTGGTTCTAGCACTTTTTAGTCAAGCATAGTGAATGTTTATCTAAGCATTGTTAAACGCGTCTCCTCTCGGTACATAGCATCTAACCATGAATCAATTACAAAGTGATCAATTAAACAAAGACGTTAAGCACTCAAAATATCCATATAACAACACAAGTACAAAAGAAATATCGGTGGTCATTACTTCTAAGTCAAAGATTCGGTTTAGTCAACTCGCTAGGATGGCTAAACATGGGAAACAAGTTTACCTAACAACTACATGCAACAATGTGATTTTTATATCATTAAGAACATTCAATTTAGGTTAAAGGTTCATCCTCTTGATTAAGAAATTTTCCCACAATCAATTCATCACCCAATCCTATCACGTGGATGAATAATCGTATCTTAATACAGATACCCATTAAGAACAAGGATATGAACCAATGTCAATTAAGCAACTAAAAGTCTGAACTGAAACCTTTTCTATTCTTTGGGGCTAAAATCCCTATTACTCAAATTACTCAATATATGGAATTTCAAGTCATCTATCAATCAATCAACAATCATGGGTATCTAATTTTTACTCTAAATTATAACTACTCCTAAACCCAATCATGGACACATTGATTTCTAACAATTCATACACATACATATCATATTAAGAGCATAAAAACACATATATCAAAGAGTAAAGCAAAACCCAAATAAATTTAAGTACAAAAATACATATATAGTACATGTGAAAGGTTTACAAATTCCCAAATTCGGTGTTACACATCAAAGACAACAAGAAATATAAAGAAATGAGCAAATAAGAGCAAACCATTGAAGACAAGTCCTCCAAAGATGCTCCTAGCCTTCCTAGCTTGAATTTGGCTCATAATTCCTTTGTAATCTACTCTAAGATGGATAGAGGAAGTGTATAGTGGTGAGGTGGAGGTGGAAGTGGAGGTGTACGATGAGCTCCCATGGAGGAAAAACCTCCATGGGAGCAAGAGGTGAAATAAAACGGAAGAAGAAGAGAAGAGGCATGAGAAGGGGAAAAGAGGGGAAGAGATGTCTTAAGAATGAGGAGAAAAGGGGGTATTTATAGTGTGGGAGGTTAAGGCAAGACTTTTGGGTGAAAAGATAAGAATACCCCTCTGAAAATGACTGAAAATGCATTTATGCCAAGATGTGCGGTACGATGTGCTGTACGCATCAACACAGCGAACCACACATCATTTTTGGAGCTTGCTGCCCTTCTACGCGGTACAACATACGGTTTGCAATTTGGTCTCGCGCGGTTGCGTATCGCACTTCTCTGCGCATTATTACAAAAACGGTAATAACTTTCTCCAAAAACCTTAGAATTGCGATCTGTAAAATGCGTTGGAAAGAAGACTTCCGGAGATTTTCGAAAAGTGGTTATGGGTGATGTAATTAGATCGGATGAGGGAGATATGACCTTTCAAATTTGGGATGTTTGCACAAGTTATTTCAAATTCTGTGCTTTAACTTTCAAAACTCTTCAATTAAGCTCAAACACCTTCCGTAGGGAATATGTACCTATACAAGACTCACAAACACATAATATACCAAAATATGCACGAAAATGAGAACAAAAGCTAGGTAATGGGCACCTAAAATAGGTATATAAATCGTTCCGATCACTAGCATATTTAATTCTAACTGTATCTAGGTTTTTTTTTTATAATATAACTGTATCTAGGGTTCTTATTATCTGGTTAGGTTGATTTTTTTTTTTCAGAACAGAAGTTACATATATTTTAAATTAACTGTTTAGCTACATAATATTATAGAATTGATACATCATATAGTTTACAACTCACATGCCACATCATTTAGAAATGAATTTGGACAATTATTTTTAGAAAGTCTAACATTACTCGTGTATTATTTTAAATGACTTGCATTTATTATTAAACCAAAGAAAACCTCTTAATTAGGGAAATGGGAAGATTATTCCGGTGGTTTTGTTCAAGCCCAATATATGGAATCTATTATTACTTTCTTTATTTCGGCCGAATTTAATGGCCAAATTCAAATCCAATTCAATTACATTAATACCCTAATAACTATGGTGATGTTTGATTACTATGGTAAAATGATATTTCTACTGTCAAATTAACTAAACATTACTATATGAGAATGCTATTTCACTTAATTATCGATGAATACAAACCACACTTTGACCATATAACGTGGCCAAGTGAACTAAATGAATTGGCGTAACTCAAAAGTTTCCATCTCGAGTGATTGGAAACTTTGACTCTGTCCCAAGCTGGGACAGAAAAAGATCGAGAGGAGTAGAACATAATAGTAGAACAATTATGCAAGTGAAGAGAGCAAGATTTGAAACAGAATGAAAACTCATTTGGATTGTGAATAGGAGACAACAACAAAAAATAGATAAAAATCTCTTGTAAGTAAACTAAAAACCTATTTATATTAAACTAATTCTATAAAGATTTGGAATTCTTATTAAAATAAGAAAACCTCTAAGATAACTGACAATGACAATAACCCATCTTGATCGTCTTGTAAGTAAAAAGTAAAAACCTATTTATTTTAAACAATTTTGGATTTCTTATTAAACCAAAAAAAAACCTTTTAATTAGGGAAATGAGAAAATTATAATTATTTTCGTGGATTTATTCAAACCCAATACATGCAAACTATTATTACTTTTTTTATTTGGACTCAACTTAATGACCAAATTCAAATTCAATTTAATTACATTAATACCTGAATAACTATGGTGATGTTTGGTTACCATAGTGGAATGATACTGCTACCGTCAAAATCAACTTATTTTGAACGCGGAAGTGGGGAACACTTTATTCCTAATTGTAATCTTCATAACTTGACAAATATTAGTATCTTGATGGGTTAAGGAAGTGATTCACTGACACTACAAGGGCCGTACATTCCAAAGGTTTCTACTCTATCATATTTGCAAGCCGGTTCTCGATTTGTCATTGCCAATCTATGGGATGTGACATCGTACATTTACCGATTTGAAATCAACATTCTTGCAGCTTGATGTGGAGAAAGTAAACTTGTGGGTTGAGACAAAAGGCCGAAGTTTGTTGGATCATCCATGGGTCAATCTCCTAAAAAATGCAAGTTGCCTTTCTTGAATGGGTCTGTCACGGTCTGTTATGACATCCCAACTGGTTTAAGAAGAAAATATGATAGTCCTTTAATTCGTTTCAACCAATTGTGATGGTCCTTTAATTTGGATCACCGAAAAAAACTTTATATTATATATATTGTAAAACCCATGTATTTCAGGCCCAATTTTTTTTTTTTTTTTTTTAAATTTGGATAAGCGTAAAATAGAAAAGGCATCAGGTGAGTAAGCCTAGGTGATTGCATGGCTGACAGGCAGTTGTGAGCTTAGTTAATTAGCTCACAACTTCAGCTGTGTCCTTCCATATATATATATATATTGGAGGATAAACGTTGAGAGCTAGAAAGCAGTAGAATCCAGCGGAAGAAAGGAAAGAGGACGAAGGGAACCTAGCATATTCAATCTGAATTAAGCTTGACTTCTAAATTGTGAGTGAATTAAGTTTCAGTTTTGTTTTTAACTCAAGTTTACAGTTTTATGCTTTAATTGCTGTAAATCATTTTAAGCTTTTTGTTGCTTTTTATGATTGATGGTGAGTATACAGAGAACCGAAAATATATATTTTATGCTTATATTAGCATTCAGAATCAATATATTATTTTTATGAATTATCACGAAGAGATTATGATTTCTATAAAAGCACCATGTATGTACCTTCCCAGTTATGATTATGGTTGGCTTTTGGGGCCGTTCTATACATGTGTATGTAATGAGTCGCTCTGCACGTGTATTGACCAGAGAAAGAGTAATTGAGTCGCTCTGCACGTGTATGACCAGAGAGTCGCTCTGCCCGTGTATTGACAAGAGAAAGAGTAATTGAGTCACTCTGTACGGGTATGACCAAAAGTTATTAATGACTCTGCGTTTGCCCAAAGTATTTCGGCTTACGTGTTGAAGATATCCCCGGTACGAATTTGGTGCAGATTAAGATTTTATAAAGTATTTATTCTTGTTCAGCAAAGAGAAGCATTCAGTTTATTCAGCACGAAAGTAGATATATTATCTTATACCATGTATTACTGAATGCTTATTGTAAAGTGGTTTAGAAAAGTGTTTTTAAAAGTTTTCATTCACCCACTAGGCGTTAGCGCTCATCCTTTCACTCTTAAATATTTATCCAGGTAGCTGCTCGGTTGTGCGGACTCAGAAGTTTTGAGGTGGGCCACTCGATGACATCATGAAACATAAAAGTCATGCATTTTAAATTTTCATGTACATATTTAGAAACATGAGGTAGGCATGATCGGGACTGTAGGCATGGTCGAGACGGTAGGCATGGTCAGAACGTGGTCAGAATTCTACTCGGTCTGTTCGGCCTACTCGACCTACTTGACTTATTCGGCCCACTTGACCTACTCGGCCCACATGGCCTATTCGGTCCACTCTGCCTACTCGGGTTTCTTACTCGGCCTGTTCGGTTTTCCACTCGGGATGGACTGGTTACTTACTTTTCAAAGTGGTCGATTTTTAGTCCGATCGGTCATTTTTGACAAACTTTTTGTAAAGAACAAAAATATATGAAAAGAAATTGCAATTATGTACATTTTGCACTCTCCTTACATTTTATTTGTTTAATAGCAAGTATTTCCTATGTAAATTTCAGTAGAAAGTCTTTTTATCATGCTAGTAAATGTAGAGCCCACCGGGTTTCCCTCGTACTCAAGAGAGGAGTCGGGGCAGCCCATATGGCCTCCCTCGTATTCGAGAGAGAGGAGTCGGGGTGGGTTCTGTCAACTTGGTATCAGAGCATGGTTTATAATTCTTTAGACCACATTAATTGTTTGCATTTAGTTTCATGCATTTAAGCATAACTTTGGTTTTGTAACAACATCATGCGTCGAGTTGGCCGCCTACGCACAAGACCAGTAGCTGACCTTGGAGAGAGAGTGATAACCAAGGTGAAAACGAGATAGAATCACACCCTCAACCACCTATAGCTCAACCTCATGTACCGGAACCTAAGGAAGAACCAATGGATAGGATTGCAGAACTGTTGACTGCGATGGTCCAGTACCAAACGCGAGTGCCTGAAAATTCAATTGAGCGTGTACGAAAGTTAGGAGCTACAAATTTTGATGGAATTGGAGATCCAGATAGTGCTAGTTCTTGGTTGGATGAATTAGAACGTGTATTTGAAGTTATGAGGTGCACCGATGAACAGAAGGTTTCTTTTGCTACGTTTTTGCTAAAGGAAAAAACATATGATTGATGGGTCTCAGTTCAACGAAGAACTCCTGAAGGAATTACTTGGGAGGATTTTAAGAAGCAGTTTAATGATTATTATTATCCCCGTTTCTATCATGATTTGAAAAGAGCTGAATTGTTTAAATTAGTACAGGGATCTATGACAGTAGAAGAGTATGAGAAGAAATTTACAGAACTTTCGAGGGTTGCTCCGTATGTAGTCGCTGATGAAGAAAATAAGTGTAGAAAATTCGAAGATGGACTTCGATCGGAAATTAAGACAATAGTGACTTCTTCTGGACATGTTGAGTTTGGTAAGTTGTTTGAAGCTGCATTGAGAGTAAAGAGAGACCTTAATGACTCTCGCAGATTTGAACAACAGAAGCAAAAACGCAGTAATTGGTCAGCAGAGGGCTCTTATGGCAAAATGCCTGAGGTAATAGGTAGTTTTTCAGGTCAGACTAGTAATTATAAACATAGTCGTGGACCTGGTTCTAGCCAAGCCTCAGTCCAACAACCAATGGGTAGTCGTCAACAGAGTGTTAGTATGGGTAGAGGTTGGCATCCTCTATGTAATACTTGTGGAAAACACCATGATGGTGAGTGTTATTTAAGGAGATCAGGTTGTTATCAATGTGGGCAGCCTGGACATTTAAAAAAGGATTGCCCCGAGTTAGTTCAGGGAGGCAATGAAAAAAGAAAGATAGGTTTTCAACCAATGCAAAGTGGTGCTGGTCAGATTCAAGGACAAAGGGGATCCCGGGTAGGAGGATCTACAACTACAGGGAAAACCCAAGTTAGTACAGTAGGGGTTGGAGGCAACCAACAGAGAGGTCAATCGGGTAGACCTCGTACTCAGGCAAGGGTTTTTGCTATGACTCAGCAAGATGCCGAGACCACTCCAGATGTCGTTACATGTATGTTAACAATTTTTGGCCACGATGCTCATGTTCTCATTGATCCTGGATCTACTCATTCATTTGTATCTCGATCTTTTATGGTGTATGCGGATGTAGAATTAAGACCATTGGATTCTAGTATGATAGTGTCTATACCAACTGGTGAATCTTTATTGACTGAGAATATATATAGAAACAGTAGGGTCATAGTCGGTAAGCATGAGCTATATGTTGATATGATTCCGCTTGATATACATGATTTTGATATTATTTTGGGAATGGATTGGCTGGCTATACACCATGCTACTGTAGATTGTTTTTGAAAAGAGGTAAAATTTACACTTCAAGGAGAGTCGGATGTTATTTTCTGTGGCGAACGTCGGATTCTTCCTTCTTGTGTTATTTCTGCTATTGTTGTCCGACAGTTACTCAGGAAACAATGTTCAGTTTATTTGGCTTATGTAATTGATACTCGGGATAGTGAGGTAAGATTAGAAGATATATCGGTGGTAAGAAAATTTCTAGATGTATTTCCTGAAGATCTTCATGGATTACCACCAGATAGAGACATTGAGTTTGTGATAGATTTGGTCTCAGGCACAACTCCAATTTCTATTCCACCTTATAGAATGGCTCTAACCGAATTGAAAGAGTTGAAGATTCAATTAGAAGAATTGGTGAACAAGAATTTTATTAAACCTAGTGTGTCACCATGGGGAGCGCCAGTTTTGTTTGTTAAGAAGAAAGATGGAACGTTACGTTTATGCATCGATTACCGGCAATTGAATAAAGCAACGGTGCGTAATAAATACCCACTCCCACGTATTGATGACTTATTCGATCAGCTTCAGAGAGCAAATGTATTCTCCAAAATAGATTTGCGAACAGGTTATCACCAATTGAGGATTAGAAAATGTGATATACCAAAGACGGCTTTCAGAACTCGTTATGAGCATTATGAGTTTCTAGTTATGCCATTTGGATTAACAAATGCTCCAGCAGATTTTATGGATTTGATGAATTTGATATTTCATCCTTATCTAGACAAATTTGTTATCGTGTTCATTGATGACATTTTGATTTATTCTAAGGATGATGTGGAGCATACAGAGCATTTAGAGATTATTCTACAGGTCTTGAGAGAGAATCAACTTTATGCCAAATTTAGTAAGTGTCAATTCTGGATCGATAGAGTTACATTTTTGGGCCATGTGATTTTTGGTGATGGTATTTATGTTAATCCTCAAAAGGTTGAAGCTATAGTAAATTGGGAACGACCAATCAATGTGACAGAAATTAGAAGTTTCTTGGGTTTAGCAAGTTACTATCGAAGATTTGTAGAGGGATTTTCTAAATAGCTTCACCATTAACAAGATTGACTCAAAAGGATGTGAAGTTTGAGTGGTCAGAAGCTTGTGAAAAGAGTTTTCAAAAACTCAAGGAGAGATTGACTTCTGCTCCAATACTTGCTCTTCCAACCGGAAGTGATGGATTTGTTGTTTACAGTGATGCATCTAAACATGGTTTGGGTTGCGTTTTGATGCAACATGGGAAAGTGATAACTTATGCATCAAGACAATTAAAGAAGCATGAAAAGAATTACCCAACCCATGATCTAGAGCTTGCTGCAGTGGTGTTTGCACTGAAAATTTGGAGGCATTACTTATATGGAGTTACTTGTCAGATTTATACAGATCATAAAAGCTTGCAATATCTTTTCACTCAAAAAGAACTGAATTTAAGACAAAGAAGATGGATTGAGTTGATTAAAGATTATGACTGTACGATTGAATATCATCCTGGTAAGACAAATGTGGTGGCAGATGCACTCAGTAGAAAGTCTTCAAGTTCTATGGCTCATTTGAGGATGAATTGGAAGGTAAATCATCTTCAGTTTCCATTATTAACTGAATTAAGAATGTTGAGAGTTAAGCTAGAAGCACAAGATTGTGGAGCATTACTGGCTACCTTTCAGGTTAGACCTATTTTGATTGATCGTATACGGGAATTGCAAATTCAAGATTCTTATTTAGTTAAATTAAAGGGAGAAGTGCAGAAAATCTTATGAGCTGATTTTGTAGTGAAAAGTGATGGTACGTTGGTTCTAAGTAACAGACTGTTTGTATCAAACATTAAGGAACTTAAGGATGAAATTTTAGAGGAAGCTCACTCTTCAGCTTATGCAATGCATCCAGGAAGTACTAAGCTGTATCGTACTTTGAAAGAACATTACTGGTGGCAAGGTATGAAAAGAGAGATATCAGAATTCGTCTCTAAATGTTTGATTTGTCAGCAAGTCAAGACAGAACATCAGAAACCAGCAGGACTATCACAACCACTTCCTATTCCCGAATGAAAATGGGAACATGTTACCATGGATTTTGTGATAGGACTCCCTCGTAGTCAGAGTGGTCACGACAGTGTATGGGTGATCGTTGATCGACTTACAAAGTCTGTACATTTTCTGTCAATCGGTATTACTTACTCTCTTGACAGATTAGCCAAAATTTATGTGGATGAAATAGTTCGTCTTCATGGCGCACCAGTATCTATAGTATCAGATAGAGATCCTTGGTTTACATCTAGATTTTGGCCCAGTTTACAAGAAGCTTTGGGAACTAGATTGCATTGTAGTACTGCTTTTCACCCGCAGACTGACGGTCAATCGGAACGTACTATTCAAACATTAGAGGATATGCTTCGAGCTTGTGTGATGGATTTAAAAGGTAGTTGGGATGTACATATACTTGTGATAGAATTTGCCTACAATAACAGTTATCAGGCTAGCATCGAAATGGCACCTTATGAAGCTCTGTATGGGAGAAAATGCAGAACACCGGTGTGTTGGGATGAAGTAAGCGAGAGAAAGTTGTTAGGTCCAGAACTTGTTCAAGTCACGACAGAAAAGATTAAAATAATCAAAGACAGACTAAAGGTTGCTCAAGATAGGCAGAAAAACTATATAGATAAGCAGAGAATGGAACTTGAATTTAAAGTAGGTGACTATGTATTCCTACGAATTTCGCATTGGAAAGGTATACTTCGATTTGGAAGACGTGGTAAGTTAAGTCCACGATACATTGGTCCGTATGAGATCATTGCCCGAATAGGAGCAGTGGCATACCGTTTAGCTTTACCTTCCGAGCTTTCAAGAATTCATGATGTATTTCATGTTTCTATGCTTTGAAAATATATAGTCGACCCTATGCATGTTTTAACCAAACAACCAGTGAAGTTAAGAGAAGATTAACGTATGAAGAGGAACCTATTGAGATTCTAGATAGAAGGGAACAAGTATTAAGTACAAAGGTCATTCCTCTTGTAAAAGTGTTATGGAGAAATCATGCAGTGGAAGAGGCGACTTGGGAACATGAAGATCAGATGCTGGCTCAGTATCCCCATCTGTTTCGGCTAAGTGAGTAAATTTTGAGGACGAAATTCTTATATGGAGGGGTGAATTGTAAAACCCATGTCTTTCAGGCTCAATTGAAAGGCCTAATTTTAAAAAAAAAATTGGATAAACGTAAAATAGAAAAGACATCAGGTGAGTAAGCCTAGGTGATTGCATGGCTGACAGGCAGCTGTGAGCTTAGTTAATTAGCTCACAACTTCAGCTGTGTCCTTCCATAAGTATATATATTGGAGGATAAACGTTGAGAGCTAGAAAGCAGTAGAATCCAGCGGAAGAAAGGAAAGAGGACGAAGGGAACCTAGCATATTCAATCTGAATTAAGCTTGACTTCTAAATTGTGAGTGAATTAAGTTTCAGTTTTGTTTTTAACTCAAGTTTACAGTTTTATGCTTTAATTGCTGCAAATCATTTTAAGCTTTTTGTTGCTTTTTATGATTGATGGTGAGTATACAGAGAACCGAAAATATATATTTTATGCTTATATTAGCATTCAGAATCAATATATTATTTTTATGAATTATCACGAAGAGATTATGATTTCTATAAAAGCACCATGTATGTACCTTCCCAGTTATGATTATGGTTGGCTTTTGGGGCCGTTCTACACATGTGTATGTAATGAGTCGCTCTGCACGTGTATTGACCAGAGAAAGAGTAATTGAGTCGCTCTGCACGTGTATGACCAGAGAGTCGCCCTGCCCGTGTATTGACAAGAGAAAGAGTAATTGAGTCACTCTGTACGGGTATGACCAAAAGTTATTAATGACTCTGCGTTTGCCCAAAGTATTTCGGCTTACGTGTTGAAGATATCCCCGGTACGAATTTGGTGCAGATTAAGATTTTATAAAGTATTTATTCTTGTTCAGCAAAGAGAAGCATTCAGTTTATTCAGTTTATTCAGCACGAAAGTAGATATATTATCTTATACCATGTATTACTGAATGCTTATTGTAAAGTGGTTTAGAAAAGTGTTTTTAAAAGTTTTCATTCACCCACTAGGTGTTAGCGCTCATCCTTTCACTCTTAAATATTTATCCAGGTAGCTGCTCGGTTGTGCGGACTCAGAAGTTTTGAGGTGGGCCACTCGATGACATCATGAAGCATAAAAGTCATGCATTTTAAATTTTCATGTACATATTTAGAAACATGAGGTAGGCATGATCGGGACGGTAGGCATGGTCAGAACGTGGTCGAAATTCTGCTCGGTCTGTTCGGCCTACTCGGCCTACTCGACCTATTCGGCCCACTTGACCTACTCGGCCCACATGGCCTATTCGGTCTACTCTGCCTACTTAGGTTTCCTACTCGGCCTGTTCGGTTTCCCACTCGGG
Organism: Dipteronia dyeriana; assembly: GCA_032871835.1. Lineage (NCBI taxonomy): Eukaryota > Viridiplantae > Streptophyta > Magnoliopsida > Sapindales > Sapindaceae > Dipteronia > Dipteronia dyeriana. The sequence continues at coordinate 121,908,000 of CM065296.1, forward strand.
ATGGACTGGTTACTTATTTTTCAAAGTGATCGGTTTTTAGTCCGATCGGTCATTTTTGACAAACTTTTTGTAAAGAACGAAAATATATGAAAAGAAATTACAATTATGTACATTTTGCACTCTCTTTACATTTTATTTGTTTAATAGCAAGTATTTCCTATGAAAATTTCAGTAGAATGTCCTTTTATCATGCTAGTCAATGTAGAGCCCACAGGGTTTCCCTCGTACTCAAGAGAGGAGTCGAGGCAGCCCATAAGGCCTCCCTCGTATTCAAGAGAGAGGAGTCGGGGTGGGTTCTGTCATATATGCTTATTAAACCAAGCAAAAAACCTCTTAATTAGGGAAGTGAGAAAATTATAATTATTTTCGGTGGTTTTGTTCAAGCCCAATACATGCAAACTATTATTACTTTCTTTATTTGGACTCAATTTAATGACCAAATTCAAATTCAATTCAATTACATAAATACCCGAATTACTATGATGATGTTTGATTATCATGGTGGAATGAAACTGCTACCGTTAAAATCAACTTATTTTTGCTACGGAAGTGGGGAACACTTTATTCCTAATTGTAATCTTCATAACTTGACAAATATTAGTATCTTGATGGTTTAAGGAAGTGATTCACTTACACTATAAGAACCGTACATTCCAAAGGTTTCTACTCTATCATATTTGTAAGCCGGTTTTCCATTTGTCATTGCCAATCTATGGGATGTGACATCGTACATTTACCAATTTGAAATCAACGTTCTTACAGCTTGATGTGGAGAAAGTAAATTTGTGGGTTGTGACAAAAGACCGAAGTTTGTTGGATCATTCATGGTTCAACCACCTAAAAAATGAAAGTTCCCTTTTTTGAATGGGTCTACTACGGTATGTAATGGCATCCCAACTGGTTTAAGAAGAAAATATGATAGTCTTTTAATTCGATTCAACCAAATGTGATGGTCCTTTAATTTGGATCACCGAAAAAAACTTTATATTATATATATGATCATAACAATGTCTAAGTTATCAGATCATTTTGTAGAGAGTGGCACGGTACTTTATAGAAAGGGTTTGGTGCTAGGTTAGACCCTTTTATTTTTGTACGATTTGGTTCACGTCTGAGTTTAGATTCATACTTTGCCAACCCAATGGATTTCAGTCAACGGAATTAATAAGATTCTATAGGGTTGTTCAGTAATGGTTTTTTTGTTATATATTTTCATTTGAAAAAAGAAGGTTGATTTTCAAAAAAAAAAAAAAAAAAACTAAACATTACTTTATGAGAATGTTTTTTCACTTAATTACCTATGAATGCAAGCCACATATTGACCATATAATGTGGCCCACAATAAACCTAAATGAGTTGGCTTAACTCAAAGTTAACATATACCACCTTCTGGTAGGTCGACTATCTACATTACTGCAATCAATATTGTATAATGTAAAGTAATTGCTAGAACAACAAATAATCAAATATATACAAATCTTTCATCTTAACATGGTTTCACTTTGTATGGTCGGTTGTTTTAAGACGTGTCTTTGTATACACTTTTTTTTTCACAATATCTATTAATTTGAAATTAGATATTTTTTTAAAAAGTTTTTATCATTTTTAGAATTCGAAGTCTAAACCCCAAACTCGTTTGCATACACATTGATAATATTGATATACGTTATGAATTTGGATAAAAATATTTCTTTTTAGGCAAAACAAATGAGTGCGTGTAATTTTGAATTTGATACGTTATATGTCTCTTCACAAATGTCCAAAGGGTGCATGTAAACACTTTTTATTTTTATTTATTCTTGTGACATTAAAATGAGGCAGGAAAAAGGGAACGATGTCCCAAACATATAGGAGAGAAAGAAGGTTGAATAAGTCAAAAAAGTGAATGAATTTTTGCAAGCTCTTGGACACAATTTCTTGCATGCATGTATAAAAAACTATTACATTCAAAGTTCATTACAACGACACACAGAGAAAAAAATGTCGAACCCAAGCGAGCAGATGTCACCAAGTGCAAAAACCCAACAACAAGAGAAAAATGAAACATTGGAGGGGTTGCCAATGGAGAGTAGTCCTTATTTGAAGTACTCCGATTTGGAGGATTACAAACGCCAAGCTTATGGCACCCAAGGCCACCTTGAAGTCAAGCCTAACCAAGGTGGCGGAGGAACCGATGCCCCCACCCTCGCCGGAACTGGCCTCTCTCAAGGCCAAGCCAAGGCTGTCGATGCCGCCAACCGCCAAGGCATTCCATGATGATGATGATGATTGATGATCTTCTGGAATTGTTATTTCATTATTAGATATATACATACATATATCATATATGTATCTTCTATTGTTCAAGAAATATAACATCAGCGGATTGTTTTTTTGTTTTTTGTTTTGTTTTTTTCGATTTGTATTATTATATCATTATATGTGCAGATTTTACTCATTTCAAAGCAAATTTTGCAAGCATATACAAATTAGAAAGTTGGATTAGTAGTATAACTTAGCAAGTTAAAAGAGTTGTGACAATTTAAATTTGATTTATGGTTTATTTCACGCTTGGAAATTTGATTGAATTAGATAAATCTAATATGCATATGATTCTTCGAACGTAATTACAGAAGTTGAGACTATGCATATGATCATTCTTGTCATATATCTATAATAAGCTACAATGGTGTTTTCTTTGGGACAATGCAAGAAAATGAAATGGTGATCATGGGACCCTACTTCTTAGGGAAATGAGAAAATTATAATTATTTCCGGTGGTTTTATTCAAGCCCAATATATGCAAACTATTATTACTTTCTTAATTATTTGAACTCAATTTAACGACCAAATTCAAATTCAATTCAATTACATTAATACCCGAATAACTATAGTGATGTTCGTCAAAATTAACTAATTTTAGCCACAGAAGTGGGGAACACTTTATTCCTAATTGTAATATTCAGAACTTGACAAATATTAGTACCTTGATGGTTTGCGGAAGTGGTTCACTGACACTACAAGGGCCGTACATTCCAAAGGGTGCAACTCTATCATATTTGCAAGCCGGTTCTCCTTTTGTTATTGTTAATCTATGGGATGTGATATCATAAATTTTCCGATTTGAAATCAACATTCTTGCAGCTTAGTGTGGAGAAAGTAAACTTGTGGGTTGTGACAAAAGATCAAAGTTTGTTGGATCATCCATTGGTCAAGTACCTAAAAAATGCAAGTTGTCTTTTTTGAATGAGGCTGCTACGGTCTGTTATGGCATCCCAACTGGTTTAAGAAGAAAATGTGATAGTCCTTTAATTCGCTTCAACAAAATGTGATGGTCTTTTAATTTGGATCCTCCGATAAAACTTTAAATTAAATATATGATCATAACAATGTCCAAGTTATCAGATCAGTTTGTAGTGAGTGGCACAGTATTTATAGAAATGGTTTGGTGCTAGGTTAGACGTTTTTATTTTTTTACGTTTTGGTTCATGTCCGGGTTTAGATCCACATTTTGCCAACCCAATGGATTTCAGTCAATGGATTAATAAGATTCTGTACAGCTGTTCGGTAATATTATTTTGTTGTTATATATTTTCATTTGAAAACGAAAAATTGATTTTCAAAAAAAAAAAAAACAAACAAATTAACTAAACATTACTTTATGAGAATGTTTTTTCACTTAATTATCGATGAATGCAAACCACACATTGACCATATTACGTGGCCACAATGAACCTAAATGATTTGGTATAACTCTAATGTTTCCATCTCAACTGATCACAAACTTTGAATCTATCCCAAGCTGGACAGAAGAAGACTGAGAGGAGTACACAATTATGCCAGTGAAGAGAGCAAGATTTGAAATAGAACAACTACAACCCAGGACTGTGAATAGGAAGACAACAACAGAAAAATAGGTAAAAAAAAATCTTGTAAGTAAACTAAAAACCTATTTATATTAAACTAATCCTATAAAAATTTGGATTTCCTATTAAACTAAGAAAATCTCTTAGATACAGACAAGGACAATAACCCATATTAACTGTCATTGTAAGTAAAAAGTAAAACCTATTTATTTTAAGAGTAATGTTATATATTCCATTTTTTTTTTCAATTTGTATCCCTAATGATGTGACATGTGAGGTTTAAACATCTTATAAATCAGAAAATTATATGGTGAATGATGTGATATTGACAGCTCATATACCACTTCATTTGAGATAAAATTTAGAAAAAAAAAATGGGAGGTCTATTATTTTTATTTTAAACGAATTTCTTATTAAACCAAAGAAAACCTCTTGGATTAGGAAAATGAGAAAATTATTACTGTTTCTAATGGTTTTGTACTTTTGATCAAGCCTGATATATAGAAACTATTATTACTTTTTTTTTTTATTTAAACCCAATATAATGACCAAATCAATTCAATTACATTAATACCCTAATAACTATGTGAGGTTTGATTACTATGGTGGAATGATAATTACAATAGAAAAGAAAAGAAAACTATCTTTTTTGTTAGGTTGAGATTTTATAATTAGTTTCTGAATCAATATTATTTTGTTTGATTAACATATGAATGAAATTAACTATATTTTCATATAAAAAAATCCCTAATCACAAAATCTTATTTTTTTAATAAGAATTATCATTAATACAAAATCTTTTTTTTAATCTTTCTTTTTTTAAGAATTAAATCCCACCGTTGATTGAAATGAATGGTGATAATTGAATGTCTTATGTTTTCCTTATAGAGGGTAGATATTGTCACCCAAAAAATTTATCTGTACACCCATTTATTTTATGGGCTCATTACACAAACTTACAGTTATATACATAATTATACTAAAATGGGTAAAAACAATAATAACAATAACACTAATTATTATACCTTTGATCCATTAACTAATGGTTGACTAACCATTATCGATAGTTAACCACTAACCATTAAAGGTAATTTAGGATTTTTAAATGTTATTAAACAAATGAAAAAAAAATGTCAAATAACATATCACCACATTAACCCTGACAATTTATCAATTAAATATAATATTAATAAAAACAATCTGCTTTATCTTCTCATTTAATTTTGAGATACCAAATCACAACCCAATACAAAATCTTCATAATGGAGAATCTGGATCTCCTTTATTTTTGGAGAAGATTTGGAACCAAAATCCTCATTAATAGAGATATGAGATTTTAGACTTTATCTAATAGTTTTTTTATTATTCCATTTAAATATTTGACTTTTATAAAAAAATAATAATTTAAAAATCTGATTTATTTTCAACGGTTACTTGATTTTTTTTTATATACATATTTTTTATTTTTTAATTCATTAATTTGTTTAATATAATTAAAAATTGTCCGAGCAAGAGTTGATAGATTGTGACAACACTTGCAACAATGGCTGCTATGGAGGTCAGATGGATTATGCATTTGCTTATATTGTCTCAAATGGTGGACTTCATAATCATAAGGAAGAAGACTATCCTTACTTCATGGAGGAAAGCACTTGTGAGCTCAAAAAGGTAGAAATAATTTGTGTGCGCCTTGAAATTTAACGTGTTTAATCAGATCTTTTACTTATATATATTTTGAACTGTAAAACACATTTAAAACTCGTAATTGATAATTATTTATCACAAAAAAAAAAATCTGAATAGTCAAATCTTAGATATTGATTGTTTGAATTATATATTTCATCATCTTATTTATATTTATTTTTCCACAGGAAGAATCAGAAATAGTTGCCATCAATGGCAACCATGACGTGCCCTAGAACAATGAACAGAGCCTCTCAGCATTGCCATTGATGCCTCTGGCGGATACTTCGGTGGGGTAAGTTAATTAATTAATTAGCATATCCGAAACAAACAGAGTTAGTGATTCCACGTAAAATTATAAAAATATATAGGACCTGAGATTTATACGTTAAGATAAATATTTTTGTATATAAGGAGTTTTCTACTGGCACTGTAGCAGGAGTCTCGACCATGGAGTAGCAATCATTGGCTACGGATCAACAAAGGAATCGGATTACATCATAGTAAAGAATTACTGGGGATCGAAATGGGGAGAAAAGGGTTATTTAAGGATGAGGATGAAAACAGGAAAGCCAGAAGGGCTATATACGTGGAATCAACAAAATGGCTTCTTATCCTACTAAATAGAAGTGAAACTACTGGCCCCAACATTCGTGTTTGGTTTCTCAGCGATCATTTTCTGGTTTATATATATATATATATGGAATCAACAAAATGGCTTCTTATCCTACTAAATAGAAGTGAAACTACTAGCCCCAACATTCGTGTTTGGTTTCTCAGCGATCATTTTCTGATTTATATACAATGTTAAAACAATGTGCTTTCTTGTGATCATATTCTGATCATCATATATATATATATATATATATAATGTCTTTACCCAGTAGAATTGAGTCAAGTTTTTTTCTTAATTTGGTACTAAAAGAATGTTACAAGATATATTAAAAACATATCCATCTGATATGATTCGATGGTTTATGGAGCTCATTCAACGTGATAATGTTCGTGTATCAAAATAATTTTACCATGTATACGTGATTGAAGACGAATCAAGTAATAAACCTATTACAACATCTATACAGAAAGTTGTGAAACTCTATTACAGTATCTATACAGAAAGTTGTGAAACTCTAGCATTATAAAACAACAATGTATCTAGGGAATTCTCTGGTCATGCTGTTCCAAAAAAAATAATAATAATGTAACTCGATCCTGATTTATTTTGGAATGATCTGACTAGGGAATTATTACCGTGTATATCTAAGTCACAAAATCTTACAAGCATCACAGAATTTGTTCTATTAGAATTATACAAGGAAAGATTCAGATGCAGAACTAGCAAGTTAGGCAGCAATATTTTGTTCACTGCGGGACGAATGTGTCCGCTGACCAGAATCTGTAAGACATCTGAGAAAACAAAATTGACCTGAATCATCATCTTCTTCGTTTTCATTGTCTTCCAATGACCTCCCCATGGTTTCGAACGTGAAGAAATATGTCACCACGAATCCCACAACACAAACCCCACCAAGAATCATCAACGTAATCGTCATTCCAGTTGCATTCGGTTTCCCACTCTCTTCGTCTCTTGAAGCCCACAAGAACCCTAACGACCCAATTATCGCACCGATTTTCCCGACCGCCCCGGAGATTCCGTGACACGTTGATCTGAACCTAGCCGGGAACAGCTCTGCAGGGACAATGAAAGTGGTCGTGTTGGGTCCAAAATTGGCGAAGAAAAACGTGAGGCAGTAGAGGAACATGAAACCCATATTCGTGTTCTTGTCCCAGTAAAACTTAAAAGGTATACCTGTTAGAGAACCGACATGTGAAACTAGAAAATATAAGAATGAATCTCATATCATATGGATGGATGTTAGACTATATATGTACCACTTCTTATAAAATAAAATAAAAACACATGCACAAAAATATAAGTATAAAAACTCAACAATACCTATGGCGAAGTACACTAAGGACATGAAGAAGAACCCTAGAAGTTGGATTTTGACACGTCCGATGCGATCGATGAAGATGACAGTCACCAAGTAGCCCGGAATCGTGGAGCAGATTGCGACGATGGCCTGGAGTTTGGCGACTTGGAAGGCTTCGTCGTAGGCATTCAACTTTTTAGTCCCGTGGTGGTCGATGAAGCTGTGGTAGATTAGAGATTGGAAGAGGTTGCTGCTGTAGAAGACGACATCGACTAGGAACCAAGTGGCGGAGCAGGAGAAGAGGTCGCGGCCGTGGCGGTGAAGGAATTGTTTAGAGAGAAGAGAATACTGTGGTGGTTTTGGCGGCAGAGGGAATTCTTCAGTGATTTGTGACATTGAAATGTCCAACACTTTCTCCATGTCCTTCGCTGCTTGCACCACATTTCGCTCCACCAGGGCTGTATATCTAGTAATCATTACGAGAGAAATGAAACTTAATTTATTGATTTATGATTTCAGTGTTTACTAAACATAGTTAGGAATTAAATTACATGAAACTTACACAAATCATAAATTAATTTCAGTGAACTTATTTCTCTTTGTAATTTTAGTTGATTCTTTTGGATTTTCTATCACAGGCTCTAACAATTTGGCATAATAACAAGATTGTGTAAAAAGTAACATAATAAGAACATCATAGGTGACGAATTAGATGCAATCTCACACCAACAAGGCAACATATTATATATATATATATATATATATATATATATATATATATGGGCAAGAAATTTAAGATATTTTTGGTTGAAAACATAATCACATGTTACAAGTTAAAGGAGAAAAAAAAAAGGTGACGACTGCAATAGTGAACACAATGGACCCAGCAATAGACTTATTAGGCAGTGCCACCCAATAGCATTAGTTGATGATCACGATCCATCATCACTTTTGTTGGTTAGTTACCATCAACGGTAATTCATTTTTGATTGTCTCTTTTAATTAGTTTTCTTCTTCTTTCAAAAAAATATATTAATTAATTACTTTCTTGCCTCACCAACTCTTTCCAACAAGCAGAGATAATACTTTTCAAATAATTATTTATATTTTTAAAAAATCTATTCGATTGAAATTTTTTTATATTCAAATCGTTCACATTTCTTATTAAGACAATTTGCTACTATTTATAATGTGTACACTAATAATTTTGATGATATTATCAATTAAATTTGCTATTAATTAACATGTGTACGTCTAGAGATAACTAATTGATGGTGACTATAATTGAACTTAAAGAAAATACCTTGCAGTTTCGGGCATCATCATACGCCAATAATAAGTCAAAGCTGCCGGAATAGAACCCAACATCAGTATCAACCTCCATGCAACGTCGGCCTCAGGCGGCGTATGATCTACCGATACGGTCGCCGACGATTCCTTGAATATCTTACAAACCACCATGGTCACCATCGAGCTCACCAGAATCCCAAACCCTTGCATGGAAAACACGGCAGCTATGAACGCGCCACGCGTCCTCTTATTCGCAAACTCCGACATGATCGTCGCCGACAACGGGTAGTCTCCGCCGATTCCGACACCCAACAAGAACCTGAAGAACCCAAGACTTCCCAGAACACACTTCTTCGTCGTACATATCGAGAAACCACACCCAACAGAGCTGAGCACCATAAGCATCAATGCGAGGCCGTACACGCGGCGCCTCCCGATAAGGTCGCCGAGCCGGCCAAAGACCAGTTGACCGATCACAGTCCCCAGAAGAGCTAAGAACAACATGGTGGAAACGGCCTTTGAGGCGTTGTCGTCGCCGTAGTATATGCGGCCGATTAGTCTCATGAGTGGAGGGATGCAGAAGAGATCGTAGGCGTCGGTGAAGAGGCCCATGCCGGCGATGACGATTGCTTTGAAGTGATAGTACTGTGTTTTCGAGGTGTCGAGGGCAGAAAGGACTTTTAACGTCATTGTTGGTTGTAAATGTTGGGTTTGTGAAGTTGATGATGTGGGACTACAATTATATATAGAGATTAGAAAGGGGGTGTGCAAGGTAACAATTTCAGGTTTTTATTTTTTTAATAAGAGGTCAAATGATGGAGAACAAGTGACTGAGTCATGGCTTTATGATACCATCCTAAATCCAAGAATAAATGACTTTAATTGAAGGAAATCGATGAGATTTTCTGAAGTCAACAACTTTAGTGTTGAGACACGACTTTTTTGACCAAATTCCATCGTTTAGACCCTGAAATCGCAGTTATTTCCTTTTTAAAAAAATTTCATTTTAGTTATAAGTTGACTTTAACAAGTCAGAATCGTCTACCATTAATTCCGACTTGTTTGTGGTCATCAGTATATTTTATTTCCGTAACTTTTGTGATTTCGTTAATTTTGGTAGTTTTTGCTATTTTATACAGCTTTTAATATGTACTCTCGTTTTCTTGTCCAACAAGGATTCGAGTTAGGGATCTTTCATTTTAAATAGCCTTATAAGTCGAAAGACTCATTCATCTTTTATTCAATAAAAATTTAGAACTTTTTTCTTAATTTTTTGGTGGATTCCAGTTTTAAATAGAATTTATACGTCAATCTAATTCTTTTTACGTTGTCACTGCGTCATCAAAGTTTATTGGAACCGATTAGTTTAAGCATTAAACATTATGTCTGTTTCCCATGTAATTATACATGCAAAATGAAGGTTACAGTTTGTCGAGACTTGGTGAGATTAAACATAATAATTACGGTTATGATAGTTAGATGTACAACATGAAGAAAAAGTTTGTCTCCAATGCCGGCAAGTGCACAAAATGAAGGTCAAATCTGTCGAGACCTGATAAGGTTAAACATTATAAGTAAGGTTTAGATAGTTGGATGCACAACATAAGTGAAAAGTTTGTCTCCACTAAATGTGTAGGAGTTTGTCGAGAGCTGATAAGGTTAATCACAATAAGTAAGGTCTAGATAATTAGATGTACAATATAAGAAAAATATATATATCTCCAATGCCAAGAAATATGCAGGAGTTTATTGAGATTTGACAAGGTTAATCAGAATAGTTACGGCCTAGATATTTAGACATACGACATAATGGAAAAGACTGTTTCCCATGCCAATAAATGCACACACAAAAAAACTCCAACAATTACCGTAAGTCTATAAAAATGAAAAGTTTGTTCCCTTCCCTTCAAAAGAAATTTAAAATTCATTTAAGAAAATTAAAAAAAAAATGTTAATTCTTTTCACTTTGGTCCCTTAAAAATTTTGGTATTGTATAATGGCACTCCAAATTTGAAATTCTGACTCCATCCCACCCTAAACAATCAGCTAAGACACTGAGTTGTTAGTACTAGAGAATTTCGAAGGTAGTTAATGTTTAACAAGAAATTCTTGAAGTAGTTTCGTTGATTATGAGGAAATTGATGTGATGGGAAGGTTGACCAAAGAAATATTGTTCGAGGTTTTAAGAATACATGATTCATGATTCTATGAATATGCGAATCCGTTTTAGTTTATCGACTTGTTTTCGAACAAGTCTCTCTCTGTCTCCATTTGTTTATCCAAGTGAGTTGTTTTTTTTTTTTAATGTTGTGAAGAGATTAGATTCTGAGTAAACCATTCTTCGTACTATGATTTTATTTGTTGTTGTATGACAGCTTTTGTTGCTTGTTTTAGGACGATAGTGTTCTTCAGTTAGGTAAATGACACCGTTAAACATACAAGAATTATCAAACACGGTTTCGTTTAGATTTGTTGAAATTCGGATTTTCAACCGTATAGTTGAAAGTGATGAATTAGATGTTTATAAATATTTTGTACATATTAAGATAGAAGAATCAATTCAGAATATTCTTTATATCTAAACGTTTGAAGGAGATAATGAATGAATCAGTCATCTGAAAGAGATGATGATCCATTCACGACCAAAATTCAAATGAATCTCCTTAGTAAATATACAACAATTATCAAACACGGTTCATTTGGTCTTGTCAAGAGAACCGACCTTAGTAAATACATGACAATGATCAAACGCGGTTTCATTTGATCTTAAATACAGAGGGGACAAACAAAATTGAAGTCCATATATGGAATGACCTATTAATTTTCTTGTCACTTGTGTAGTTCGTGTGGACTGAAAACTTAACAATGTCACTTCATTGGAATAGAATTCAAATTATAAGAGGACCAGAAAATCAAGCAACCAAACCATCAAAGACATTCCACAACACAATTACTCTTATAGTTGACTAAAAGAATAACCAGTGCCTGTAAAATGAGTCAATTGACTACCACCACAAGGCAGCTCCAGTTTTGCTGAAAATTCAATCACAAATATGCGGCTTGAAACCAATAGCAAATCTGCATCAGTTGTACAAAATGAATAAACAAAAACAGAAGGGGTCAAGATATTCCTGTATTCTACCTTCCGTATGTATTTTACGGAACTGTCTGTTGGATTGGCTCCTAACCGAACATCAAATTTCATTTAGTACCTAAGAACATTAGTACATTACACCACGTACAACTGAAACTTACTCAGAAATTGCAAACTGATGTGTATATACCGCTATGTCTACACACATTCTATCCCTAAGAAAATGCTCACAATATTCGGTGAAGAACACCTCTACAAAAAAGGGGAAGGAGGCTGGATACCAGCAGCCATCTCAGGAGTATTGTAAGGAAATTTACGTTTCCTAACAATGACCTCCAGGATACCGTCAGGGCGGTAGGTGGAAGAAAACATGCGGGGGTCAACTTGACCTGGTAAGGAGAAGGAAATATTGAATGGCCCCGGTGGGCACATTTTCTCGACTTTCATCTGGAAGACAGTTGACGAGTTTTCCAGAAAAACACAGTTCGCCATAACTCCTTCGATATGAACCTTTCCATCCCGTTCGATCTCCAACTTCAAGTTACCTGTCAAGACAGGCATTATCTATGTTGGTCATCTCCTGCTTCTTACTATTCAACAGGTAAAACCTAGTACATGACACTACAAAGTATATATTTACAGCAATTACAATAAGGTTGTTATTTGTGGTTCACTAGTTTCACATGCATTGCCCATCTCACATGCCAAATGGGCATTTATAAATTATAACTAAAGATTGGAAACTTTTAATCCTATATGATTCAACGACATACCCTTTTGAACTCCAGGAAGCGCAACCCGGAATAGGTAAGCACCTTCACTAACCCCGATGTCAACAAGACCGACAGGTGGCCCACTGCAACTTGTATTTGCAGTTCCATCCAAAGCAACGAAAGGCTTCAGTTGTGGATGAGCAGCACGATTTCCCGCATCCATGCCTTCAAATCTTGCTTAATTGCCTACATAATGACAATCCCACAAACAGATGATAAATCTTAATGAAGCATAATATCTTAATTCAGTGTACATGTGCTATCTACAGATCAAGAAAACTTGCTTCTAGCAAGCACTAGTTGCCACATACTTTACGTGTTCACTAAAGAAGGAACTTCCAAACTTAAAATCTGTATGTTCCATCAGATTGCGTTTTAGTACGGTTAATCCACCAACCATTTAAAGCATGCTAACGACAAAAACAATAATCACTTATATTAGCAATTGGATTAATAACCACACAGAATACTTCAGAAAAAAGAAAACACAAGTAATCAATTTTGTAGCTACGACACAATCTATCCAAGTGACTATAGTTGCTTCCACATCAAGTCGTCAACACATTCCACCATAGTTGGAGTTTGAGAACAATGTTAGCCGGCTGTGTTAGAATAATTGATAGATTTAATTCTTCGATGTTCATTTATATGGAACGATAAATGATAAATCTAAGAAGTACTGTCCCACTTCCTTATGAAAGCATTACCATAATTTCCACATATCAATAAATCTACATGATTAACTGTTTAAAACAAAAATTTCATTAACATGTAGGACATATGGAGATGGGTACATTAGCTTAGCTCCACAATGAGATTTGTCAGCAACTACAAACAAATACACGAAATCTTTACACAGCCCATCTACCCTATCTTTCTCAAGAATCTAATCGAAAACTTTAAGCGGTTAACTCGTTCTAAGAAAAGCTAAAGACTTTAATAGATTTACAATCAATGCGTGAAAGATTATTTACATCAAAATAAGAAAACAGTCAAACATAGATTGCACTTTGTTCGATACTTGTACATATTAAAAAACCCATTAGCAAGAAATAAAAATCGAACATAAAGAAAATAATAAAAAATAAAAATCAGGCAGTTCTTCAATACAATTGTAGAGATAATATCAATAACTAAAATTGAGAATTTAAACAAATAAAGTCGAACAATGAAGTAATAAAATTGATAAAAACAGAAATTCGAGAGAGAGATAGAGAGCTATTACCGACAAGGGTTCCGGTGGAAAAACGACGCCGTAAGTAAAAATCGAAGCTTCTCGAGCTCTGTCGTGACGATTGTTGATTCTCTCAGTCTCAACTTGCAGCTTTGGATTGTTCTTCTCAACTTTGCCAAGTACTGTAAGCTGACAAAGCTCAGTGATGTACTTGCACGACAGAGAGTATCCAATCAGGAAATACCACGTGTCTACCAAATGACATAATCATCGACATTTATGGGATGTGGGCTTTTTTATTCAATTGGGCCGATTATGATTGCTCCCCATTGGGCCCACATCGAATCAGGGCCCACATTATGAGACTTTCGAACCTGGAATTTATTTACGGAAAATACTTCAATACCAAAGATACGGATGAAGTGTTGATATGTAACATTTTCTCTATCACTTTTTACATTTATTTCGTTGTATTTTTTTTAAAACGGATCAGGTGTCAACACCCTATAACCGGTCCGTACCTAAACATAGTCCTTTACTTATATAATTGTAGAAACGGGCAAAGCTAGCTATGCAAAATGAATCCACATAAACTAAAGGGGTCAAAATATTACTGTATTCTACCATCCGTGTGTATTTTACTGAACTGTATGTTGCATTGCTAGCAACCCAACATCCAATTGGATATATAGTACCTGAGTACATTACAGGACATTATTTCATAAAAAGAACAGTACATTAGAGGACATACAACTGAAACTTATTCAATAATCGAAAACTTATGTGTTCCATCCCTAAGGAAATGCTAGCAATATTTGGTGATGAACACCTCTACAAATATGGATTAGGACGCTTGATACCAGCCATCTTGGGACTAGTATCAGGAAATACGCGTTTCCCAACTGTCACCTCCAGTATACCGCCAGGGAGGTAGGTAGAAGTAACCATGCGGGCGTCAATTTCACCTGGTAAAGTGAAGGAAATTTTGAACGGTCCAGGTGGGCATATTTGTTTGACATGCATCTGGAACACAGATGATGAGTTTTTCAGAATACCACTGCTTGGCATAACTCATTTTATATAAACATGCCCATTGCGCTCCATCCTCACCACCAATCCATCTGTTAGGACAAGCATTATCGACTTGGTCATTTCCTATTTATTACTATTCAACATGTAAAACCTAGTACATGAGAAACTACAATAAGATTGTCATATGTGCCTGTACTAGTTTCACATGCATACTCCATCTTCTCACGTGTCAAACGGGCCATATATAAGTTATAAGTTATAACTAAAGATTTGAAACCTTTAATCCTATCTTATTTAAGGACATACCTTTTGTAACTCCAGGAAGTGCAACCCGGAACAAGTAGGAACCTACACTCTCACCGATGTCAAAAGCACCAAGAGCTGGCCCAATGCAACCTGAATTTGCAGTTCCACTCAAAACAACGAATGAGTTCAGTTGTGAACGAGCAGCACGATTTCCCACATCCATGCTTTCAAATCTTGCTTATCCGCCTACATAATGACAATCCCACAAACAGATGATAAATCTTAACGAAGCATAACATCTTAGTTGAGTGCACATGTGCTATCTACTGATCAAGAAAACATGCTTCTAGCAAGCACTAGTTGTAACATACTTCAAAAGTTTGTGTTCAATAAAGGAGGAACTTCCGGACACAAATTACTTTCTCAAGTCATTATGGTAAATGAAAAACAAAGATTTGCACTTGAATTAATAACCACACGGAATACTGCTGAAAAAGGAAAACATGAGTAATCGGATCGGAATCAATTTTGCAGCTACAACACAATCCAAGTGAATAAATTCACTTCCACCAAATGTTTAAAAACAAAAACAATAATAACTTAGATTAGAATTTGGATTAACAACCACACAGAATATTTCTGAAAATTGAAAATACAAGTAATCAGATCATAATCCATTTTGCAGCTACAAAACAATCCAAGTGAAAACAATCCAAGTAATCAGATCATAATTAGATTGGCTTCCACCCCGACAAAAACAATAATCATCTAGATTCACACTTGGATCAATAACCAGACAGAATACTGCTGAAAAAGGAAAACACACGTAATCCAATCATAATCCATTTTGTAGCAACAAACACAATCCAAGTGAATAGATGCCACGTCAATACATTCCACCATAGTTGGAGTTTGAAAACACTGTCAGCCAGCTGTGTTAGAATGATTGATGGATTTTGTTCATCAATGTTTATTTATATGGAATGATAAATCTAAGAAACAATATTACATAAAGGTTATTTTCATGTTCCTTGTCCTACAATTAACTGATCGATAAATCTTCAAAATTAATTGTTTAAAACTAATATTTCATTAACATGAGATTCGCAAGCAACTACAAATAAACACAAAATCTTTCTCATTCACTCATTCTAAGAAAAGCTAATTACTTT
Source organism: Dipteronia dyeriana (assembly GCA_032871835.1). NCBI lineage: Eukaryota > Viridiplantae > Streptophyta > Magnoliopsida > Sapindales > Sapindaceae > Dipteronia > Dipteronia dyeriana. The sequence goes on from CM065296.1 coordinate 121,924,243, forward strand.
AATAGATTTACAATCAATGTGTGAAAGATTATTTATATCAAAATAAGAATAAAAATCAAACATAGATTACACTTTGTTCGATACTTGAACATACCAAAAAAACACCCTATTAGCAAGAAATCAAAACCAAACCTAAAGAAAATAATAATAATAATAAAAAAGGTAGTTCTTTAATACAAAGATAATATCAAAACCAACAATTGAGAATTTAAATAAAATCAAACAATGAAGTAATAAAAAGGAGGGAAAAAAACAGAAAATTCAGAGAGAATTATTACCGATAAGGGTTCCGGTGGAAACGATGCTGTAAAAATCAAATCTCTCAATCGCAAGCTCGCAGCTACCAGCGTTGGTGTTTTCTTCTCGATTTTGAAAGTATTGTAAACTGATAAAGGGCAGTGAATTACTGGCACGACAAAGAATATCCAAAAAGAAAATACCGTGTGTAAGAAAAAAATGACAAAATCACTAGACATTTATGGGACGTTAGGTGAACTTGGGCTGGTCCGAATTGAGCCCAAACAAAACCATTGTTATGTCCCAGCCCATGTCACCATCAAGACAACACAGTTTTCTCTGCAACCAAACACAAAATTAATAATAGAAAACAAGAGTTTGTGCCTCTCTCTCACTCTCTCTGCTCCAAATCGAACGAAATTTAAAATTTTCTAGATTAAGTTATCAAGATCCAATTTCATGTAGTACCTAAGAACAATACACAATGTACAACTGAAACTTACTCAGAAATTGCACACTGATGTGTATATGCTGCTATGTCTACACTCATTCTATCCCTAAGAAAATGCTCACAATATTTGATGAAGAACACCTCAACAAAACAAGGGAAGGAAGATGGATACCAGCAGCCATCTCAGGAGTATTGCAAGGAAATTTACGTTTCCTAACAATTACCTCCAGGATACCGTCAGGTCGGTAGGTGGAAGAAAACATGTGAGGGTCAACTTGATCTGGTAAGGAGAAGGAAATACTTAATGGTCCCGGTGGGCACATTTTCTCGAGTTTCATCTATACGACAGTTGAAGAATTTTCCAGAAAAACACAATTCGCCATAACTCCTTCTATATGAAATGAACCTTTCCATCTCATTCGATCTCTAACTTCAAGTTACCTGTCCGGACAAGCATTATCTACTTGGTCATCTCCTGCTTCTTACTATTCAATAGGTAAAACCTAGTACATGACACAGTACAATGTAAATATTTACAGCAATTACAATAAGATTGTCATTTGTGGTTTACTAGTTTCACATGAATAGTCCATCTCATGTGCCAAACGGGCATTTATAAGTTATAGCTAAAGATTCGAAACCTTTAATCCTATTTGATTCAGGGACATACCCTTTCGAACTCCATGAAGCGCAACCCGTAAAAGGAATGCAACAAGACCAAGAAATGGCCCACTGCAACCTGCATTTGCAGTTCAATCCAACACAACGAATGGCTTCAGTTGTGGATGAGCAGCATGATTTCCCACATCCATGCCTTCAAATCTTGCTTAACCGCCTACATTATGACATTCCCACAAACAGGTGATAAAGCTTAACGAATCATAATAACTTAATCGAGTGTACATCAGTACATGTGCTATCTACTAATCAAGAAAACATGCTTCTGGCAAGCAATAATTGCCACATACTTCAAAAGTTCATGTTCACTAAAGTAGGAACTTCCAAACTTAAAGTCTTTATTTTCCATCAAATTGCACTATAGTATGGCTAATCCACCAACCGTCTAAAACGTGCTAACGAAAAAAACAATAATCACTTCTAATCTTATGTTAGCATTTGTATCAATAACAAGTAATAAAATCCGAATCCATTTTGTAGCTACAACACAATCCAAGTGAATAGAGTTGCCTCCACGTCAACACGTTCCACCATAGTTGGAGTTTGTGAACACTGTTAGCCAGCTGTGTTATAATAATTGATAGATTTGGTTCATCTATGTTTATTATATGGATCGATATATCTAAGAAACATTGTCCCATGGTTTCCTTATGAAAACATTACATCAATTTCCCCAGATCGATAAATCTTCACAATTAACTGTTTACAACTAATATTTCACTAACATGTAGAACATATGGATATGGGATTATGGGTACATTAGCTTAGCTCAATAATGAAATATTTACAATCAATGTAAATATTACTTTAAACAGCCAATTTACTATCTTTCTCAAGAATCTAATCGAAAACTTTACGTGATTAACTCATTCTAAGAAAAGCTAATTTCTTTAATAGATTTACAATCAATGTGAGAAAGATTATTTATATCAAAATAAGATGAAAAAAAAAATCAAACATAGTTTACACTTTGTTCGATACTTGTCCATATCAAAAAACCCATTAGCAAGAAATCAAAGTCAAACCTAGAGACAATAATAATAAAATAAAAAATCAGGCAGTTCTTCAATTCAAATGTAGAGATAAAATTGAGATAAAATGAAATTAAAAAAAGAGGAGAAAAACAGAAAATCGAGAGAGAATTATTACCGATAAGGGTTCCGGTGGAAAAACGACGCCGTCAGTAAAAATCGAAGCTTCTTGAGCTCTGTCGTGACGGTAGTTTGATTCTCTCAGTCTCAGCTAGTAGCTTTGGTTTGTCCTTCTCAACGTTGAAACTACTCTACCATGACAATTGACAAAGGTCAGCGAAGTACTTTCACTACAGAGAAGATCCAATAAGAAAACACCACGTGTACTAAATAAAATTACCATAATCGCCCTAACTTTTATGCATCATTTCTGAGCGGAGATATACATTTTCCCCCTATCCCAATTCCCATGTCCCCATCCTATTTAGGGATTTTTTATTATAAAGAAAAATGGAAAGTGGGGGCAGAGAGATGGGGATGAATTCAAATATGGGTTTCCATTTTCCCACAATTATATTGAAATGGGGGTGGAGATCTCGTATATATTATTAATTATAATATATAATAAATTAATGGTTTTTATTTTGTATTTCTAATAGGATGTTTGTTTTTTTAGTTTAATTTATAATTTTTAATTAAATGACGAAATAGAGAAACGGAAAAAAAAAAAAACAAAAAAAAAAAACAGAAATAAATGAGGAAATGGAGACCTATTCCTTAAATGTACATCCCTTTACCTTAGTTATTTCTTGAATCCTTGGTTTAGGCCGAAGAAAGGCCGAAGAAACAATGTTACTCGATTATTATCAACCCGATTGCTATCTTTTCCTGTTCTTAAGGGCCAAATTCAACTCGAGTCCTAGATTGCAACTCATGACATGACAACCCATGGAATATTTTTAAAATAAAACATTAAAAAAAAAACTTTATTCATTTTTTAATCCTACCTGCATTTTACTTGATAATTTTTTTATTTATGATCAACCATTTACTCTTTGGATTCAATGGAGAGTATATGGTGTTTATTTTTTAATTAGTGCATAAACAGTCAAAAGGGGTCAAAATATTCCTTTATTCTACCTTCTTCATTCTTCATGTATTGTAATTAAAATGTTAAATTTTGATCATACAATTACAGTGTATTGTAATTAACGGTCATACAATTAAACTATTAAACTTTGAGTTAATAAATATAACAGAGGAGGCGTTGGTGATGTAAGAAAAATAATCGTTGATGATGTAAATTTTTTTGGGTTAAACTGAAGGTGAGAATTGAATTAAAAAAATTGGATTAAAAATAATTAAATAAAGACGTCGGTCAATAATTTAGAGAGTAAAAAAAAGATAAGGAGGCTTTGGTCGGAAATGTTTTTAGAGTATATTCCGATCCATTCTCCTTGAATATAGTCTTGAATATAATCAAAGATATGATCTTTTCCGATCTATTGGAGATGCTTTTAAAACTTAAAAGAGGTGGGGGTCCTTTCTTTTTTACACTTACTAAGTATCGGTTTTGTTTGTATTAGTTGGTCCCACAACTTTAAAAATGAAAATGTAAAATAAAAAGTAAAAAATCATACTATTTGATACTATTCAAAATCACAGTATTATATATATAATATTTTCTTCCTAAAGATAACATATTTTCAATGTTATTAATTAGTAAGACAATCATGGTCTTGTACTTATTAAGAAGAACAAATCATTCTATATCTACACATTTCTATTAAAAAATATAAAAACATAATTTATTCGATCTCAATTAAAATAAAATTTAGAAAATCTTCATTATAGCTTCATAAATAAGAATATAAATACATCTAACTAAAAATAAAATTAAACAAAAAAAAAGGAATAGATAACTTCCACCTCCTCGTGTTGGATTATACTGTTTACAGGTTTACCAGTGCCAAACAAATCAAATAAATAGAAAATAATTTATTATTGTTTTTTTTAAAAAACTACTATCAGTGGCGGCCACTAGGAGTTGGGACATTTCAAGAGGAATGAGCAAGTCATATTAGGCTATGGTTCCAAGGTTCGATTATTTGCTAGGTGAGGAATGAGTAATGTTAATATAAAACATAGAATTTCTACTAATTGCAATATAATCGTGAATATTGTGCATCTTATGTTAATTGAGGATAGTGAAGACAAGAATACATCCCATCCAAAAGGTAATGGAATCACTCTGCATTCTTCCTTCAATTCATTAAAATTCTAGATAGGAAACATCCATCAAAGAGCAAGTAACAAGTTCTCATTAGGTCTTCATACATAGTTAGGATCCTCTCCTGTACTTTCTCAGGGAGGCATTTATAACAATACAAAACTTTGAGAAGCCACATACCACTAATCCGCATAGTTGACAAGGTACCAGTCCAAACAACTTTCTGCTTCTATTAGTTTTTCTCTACTATATATATAGGTTTCTATTTTTATATAGCACTCTTTCTAAGACCATTGATGGAAAAGTCACCAAGTTAATAAGGAATATCACAACTTTTGTTTTTACTTTTTTTAAAAAAAAAAAATTCTCTCTTTCTTCCTCTCTCCTCTGTTTTTTTTTTCAAATACCTTCATTGATGGATCAATGGAAGTCGAACAAACTTCCAATGGAGGTCGTCGAAACGGTCAATTACATTGGAGGTTGTTTCGACGACCCTCGACCTCCATTAATTTTTTTCTAGAAATAAGTCTGGAAAGCTGGTAATAAGTCTCGGGTATCTAGAAATAAGTCTTGAGTATCTGACAATAAGTCAATGGTGGCTGACAATAAGTCTCATGTAGCAATAAGCCTCGATTAGCTGGAAATAAGTCTTAGGTAGCTGACAATAAGTCTCAGGTGATCTACCCTAGAATTATTGTTGAGACTTATTTCCAGATTTGAATTTTTTTTTATCTTCTTCTTCATCGACCACCAATGGAGGTCGAGGTCATTTCGACCTGCATTTGAGGTCTGTCCGACCTCCGTTGATTCTTTGATAAAAAAAAACAGAGGTGAGAGAGGAAGGAGGAGAGAGAGAGCGAAAGAGGGAGAGAGAGAAAGAGATTGAGAAATTTAAAAAGTAAAAAGAAAAATAAAAGAATAAGTTAGGGTATTTTAGTCTCACCATATATTTTGATGCTAAAAAATATAGAATTAATAACTTGTTGATATTCCCACAAAACCAAACCCATTTGGTGTTATTTCCACCTATTCTCTCTCTCTCTCTCTATATATATGTATGTATGTATGTGTGTGTGTATATATATATAGTGGTTCTCTTGTAAAGACGGTCCTGATATAATAGGTAAGGACGTCCAACCATAGTCGTACATTGGGTATAAATGTGAGTATTTATTAATGTGGATGTATGGACCCACTGTGAACGTGTGATTGTGGTTGAAGGTCCTGATATAATAAAACCCTGACGGTTCTGATAGGAGAATTATTATTATTATTATTATTATTATTATTATTATTATTATTATTATTATTATTATTATTATTATTATTATATATATATGTATATATATATATGGTGCAGAAACCCATACTAAAAATTTGTGTGAAAAATCAATAATAATTCTAACCGGTTCATGATTTATTAGGCTTTTTATAGCAAAAATGTTCGTAAAAAAATATGATATTAATCAAAGTGAAATTTTGTTGTAAATATGCTAAGTTAAGATTTTCAATGTAATAGTTTCAGAATCCAATGATTGTGTCAGTTTTTTCCTTGCCCATATTTTTCCAACTAATAGTTGTTATCGGAATTCATGTTTTGATCCTTAATACGCTATGCTTTATAATATTATAGAATTCACGTATGTTTCAGGTTTTTTTTAACAGCAAAGTTTTATTCATTGAGCCTAGAGGCTGGAAGAAAACAAACAACAGAAAACAGAAGCAACCAAAAAGCACAATAGCCAAAAACAAACACCCAAGAAGGCACAAACCCAGAGTTGAAGCACCACCGCAGTAGGACCTCGGAAAGGAAATCGTGGCACACCGCTGAAAGACCAACACCCAAGCCACGGACCAAAGGCGGACAAACCTCTGGAAAAAATCACGGTTGGACAACTATAAGGGAACCGTGGTTTGTCCAGAGGCCAAACTGTGGAACAATAACGAAGAAACCTCTAGAGAAACTTTGTCAAGTCCCACATCGCTAGCGAGTGAAGTCCATGGTTTGTATATAAGCCTTGGTCTCTCCTAACTAAGTAGACGCGTTTTGGGCCATGGGTGAAGGACGTTTGCATGAAGCCCATGATCCAAAGCAAATCCATGAGGGTGAAAGACGCGTGCATGAAGCCCAAAGCGAACAGTATCTATTTGGTGGGTCTGGGCTGTTACAAATGGTATCAGAGCAGACTCGTTACCCAGTGTGGATGTGGATTTGGATTTGTGATTGTGTTTGGACCCTCACGAGGATGCGAGGCCTGAAGGGGGATAGATTGTCACATCCCACATCGCTAGCGAGTGAGGTCCATGGTTTGTATATAAGCCTTATTCTCTCCTAACTAAGCAGATGTGTTTTGGGCCATGGGTGAAGGACGCTTGCGTGAAGCCCATGATCCAAAGAAAATCCATGAAGGTGAAGGACGTGTGCGTGAAGCCCAAATCGGATAATATTTACTTGGTGGGCCTGGGCTGTTACAAATGGTATCAGAGCAGACTAGCTACCCAGTATGGATGTGGATTTGGATTTGTGATTGTGTTTTGACCCTCACGAGGACGCGAGGTCCGAAAGGAGTAGATTGCCATATCCCATATCGCTAGCGAGTGAGGTCTATGGTTTGTATATAAGCCTTGGTCTCTTCTAACTAAGCATACATGTTTTGGGCCATGGGTGAAGGACGCTTGCGTGAAGCCCATGATCCAAAACAAATCTGTGAGGGTGAAGGACGCGTGCATGAAGCCCAAAGTGGACAATATCTACTAGGTGGGCCTGGGCTGTTACATATGGTATCAGAGCAGGCTTGCTACCCGGCGTGGATGTGGATTTGGATTTGTGATTGTGTTTGGACCCTCACGAGGACGCGAGGTCTGAAGGGGGGTAGATTGTCACATCCCACATCGCTAGCGAGTGAGGTACATGGTTTGTATATAAGCCTTGGTCTCTCCTGACTAAGCAGACACGTTTTTAGCCATGGGTGAAAGACGCTTGTGTGAAGTCTATGATCCAAAGCAAATCCGTAAGGGTAAAGGACGATTGCGTGAAGCCCAAAGTGGACAATATCTACTTGGTGGGCATAGGCTGTTACAAATGGTATCAGAGCAGGCTCGCTACCCGGTGTGGATGTGGATTTGGATTTGTGATTGTGTTTGGACCCTCACGAGGACGCGAGGTCCGAAGGGGGTAGATTGTCACCTCCCACATCGTTAGCGAGTGAGGTTCATGATTTGTATATAAGCCTTGGTCTCTCCTAGCTAAGCAGACGCATTTTGGGCCATGGGTGAATGACGCTTGTGTGAAGCCCATGATCCAAAGTAAATCCATGAGGGTAAAAGACGTGTGCGTGAAGTCCAAAGCGAACAATATCTATTTGGTGGACCTGAGCTGTTACAAATGGTTTCAATAGTAGGCTCGCTACCCGGTGTGAATGTGGATTTGGATTTGTGATTGTGTTTGGACCCTCACGAGGACGCGAGTCTGAATGGGGGTAGATTGTCACATCCCATATCGCTATCGAGTGAGGTCCATAGTTTGTATATAAGCCTTGGTCTCTCCTAACTAAACAGACGAGTTTTGGGCCATGGGTGAAGGACGCTTGCGTGAAGCCCATGATCCAAAGCAATTCCGTGGGGGTGAAGGATGTATGCGTGAAGCTCAAAGCTGACAATATCTACTTGGTGGGCATGAGCTGTTACAAACTCGCTACCTGATTGCTACTTGAACGCTGTAAATTGGAACCTCAGACAAACCAACGCTCGAGCCGTGCTAAAAAAGCGTACAAACCGTGAAAATAACCAAAAAGACACAAACACATGACACTCAAATATTCTCATTGTTCTACTTCTTCCTTTAGATGAATTTACACTATTTATGTTTCTTGATTTATAGTTGAACGGTGGCAAGCTCCATGTTCTAGTACTCTGGTTGTGTTTCATGCATTACTATTTTGTGTTATCCTAATATCAAATAAATTCAAGAAAGAAAAAAAAAACTCTAAATAAATTCCCAAGGGGAATGTGATTTCTAATATTGAACTTGTTTATCAACATTTGCAAATAAAGTTAATTGATAACTTTATCCATAAACAATAAAGCAATTAGTAAAGCATGCTAACATATAATAACATCAATTTGCACATAAGCTTCAATAGAAAAACTCCCCCAACTCAACCTTCTTCTAGTTATTTATTTTTTAGGCCTAATCTCGATCCCTTAGATAAGAAGGTGTTCCTTCCAACAAGTTTTCATAGTCATTGACAATTCACCCTCTTCATCACCTCCATTGAAAAGTTTACCCGATTCACTTTCCAATAACCCATATGCTCTCTTTTTCAGGAAGAAGTCATCATCGTCTCCATCTAGATGCACCCGGTGAAGATAAATAGTTCGATTAAGGCCATTATTACTCCCAGCAGGTCCAACAACGACCTTTGCCGGCTCATTATCCCTGTTGGTAATTGTTCATAACAAAATTAGATGAAGAAAACTATAATATCTCACCGTAAACACTGTTTACAGTAATATATTATAGTTTTCTTCATCTAATTTTGTTGTGAACGATTATCACGAGTTCATTCTTAATAGTTTAACTCGAACTTTTAAAGTGTGACTTGAAACTTCAAACTAAAATATAATTTTTTTGGCACAAAGGCTCCCTCAAGGCCTCCAAGAAATACAACAGAGGAAGATATTATGCATGGGTCTATATTTTTTCATTTGTGGTGAAACAGCTAAGGTTCACTTCATGCCAGAATGTTTGTGCTATATTTTTCATAATGTGAGTACCTTTGAATTGGCCAAGTGAATTATCTTCTTTAAAATCATCACCAAATGTGCTTTTACTTGATAGAAGTATTTTCTTTTTTAGTAATACCTCAATGTATATTCAGTTGGCATATGACTTCCATGACCTTTTTGTTGGAATGTTAGCATTGTTACAAGAGAAAACATTAAACCTTCTTATGGTGGGGATGATGAGGCATTCTTACGAAAAGCTATAACAACCTTTTACTGTGTAATTGTTAAGGTACGTTTGAGAACAAACGAACACTATCCTCAATTATGAGTTTTTTTTTTAATATATTTATGTGCTTAAAAATATTATAGGAAGCCAAGAAAAGCAAAGATGGGAAAGCTTCTAACACATTGGTGCAATTATGACAATCTATATACTCTTACTTTATCGCTGCAAATTGAAAACCATGTTGTTTGATTTTGGATCTCTTTATACTTGAGTTAAATTGGATCGCTTTGTACTTTACTCGAGAAACGAGCACAATTCTATAGGAAATGGGGGCAAAAACATATATCGGACTGTTGCGATCATCAAGTTTTGGCTGCTGCTGTCGGGAAATTACTCAGCGATACGCTTGGCTAGTTTTTATCTTAGTTTTAGATTCAGTTGTATTTATTTTATATGTTAGAAAAAATGTGTTCTTGAACGGATTGAAAATGGAGATTTGCATTTGATAGGTCCAAATGAACGAATTGGGTGGAGAACTGGGACTTCTGGACAAGGTGTGTAGGTAAAATTTAAAAATTTTCAAAATTTCAAACTAGAACCAAACCAATCAATTTTCTATTCTAATAATAGTATGTAATGTGATTCAATATTTTCATGGATGCAGAGATTGCAGATAATGAAGACATGAAATTTAGTCCTTGTTGATCCATTGAACCGTGTTAAATGGCAGAATTTCAATTTTCCAACAGATGTGATGCTCTGGGGACAGAGATTGAATGTTGCCTCTTGCTTGACTTCATTTCCAAGCCATTCTATTGCAATTTACACTTTTGAGATTCAATGTGATAGGATTGGTTTGTTCTTGCGTTCAGGGAATTGGAACTATTCGTACTGGGAATTCAATCCTTCAAAGAACAGGAACATAAGTTTCGTTGCATTGGCAACTAACGCGGTAGAGATATTCAATGACAAAGGCAAGAAAATTGCTCAGGTTTCTATACAAAGATTGCATCCCTGTGATTTCTAGCTTTGGGGAACAACACTAGAAACTTGGGGGTGTGTTATTACTTTATGAATCAGGAGAATTTTCAGGCATCGTTTCAAGCAATTAACGCGACTTGTGATCTTCCTCTGGTTTGTAAGCATATTGCAATATGTACATCTTCCAATGCTTGTTCTAGTATTGGGGTGTTAAAGGTGAAAAAAAAGACTAATTCTGATTATGGTGTAAGAGGATGAGGAGTAGGAATTGTTGATGGGTTCTGTGGTGGTGGGTGGGATGATCAAGTGGAGATGCTTGAGTTACAAGGCGTGAGTTCTGTTCTGAGGAATGCTCACAAAATGGTTAATATAAGCAAAGTTAAGTGTGTAGATTTGTGCATCAATGATTGTAAATGTGTGGTTACATTGTATGCAACGGATCAAGAGTGTTCGGTTTATGGATTGGTTATGAGTGTTAAGCAGGTTGAGAAGGAAAACAGGTTGAGTTATCTGGTGAAGGTCCCCAAAAAAACGCAGAAGAATCATGAGAAATCTAATGTGAAGAAATGGGTGTTGATTTTGGTTGCAGTGGTTAATGGTTTGATTATTTTGCTTGTTTTTGGTGATCTTGCTTATTATTTGATTCAAAAGAGAAAAAAGAAGTTACTACTAGCAGCTACTAACAAGAACACAACTTGATATATTGTAGAGCTTGGAGTTTAGTTTTGTCATGGGAATTCAGTATACACAAACTTATAATTCTGTTTCTTTTCTTTGTTATTTGTCTGTTTATTTATAGAGATAAGAAAACACAATTTTGATTGGTTTTGACAGGATTATATGTTCTGAAGAGAAGAGTTATGAAGTTCAAATGTAAGAATTTGTTTCGATAACATATTATGTATATAGATTGAGCACTAACGAGCACCATTTTTTGCCCTATTTGGAGATGTTAGTGAAACACCCCATATTTCATGGCGGACCCACCGCCTTTTCGAGGTCGACCCCAGTGATCACATTAGTCGATCAATCCAACTCTTGGTCGACCACATCAAATGAAGGCATCCACCAAGGTTTCGATCCATAACACTTAACAATACCTTATATTGACCTAACCATTGTTCGAACAACTTTGACTTGTCGAATCCCTAATGAATCAATTTGCCAACATCAACCCCTAGAGCCGATCCAACACGATAGACCAAAGAACTCGATCCAAATAATCGAGCATTACGGTTTGTTATATCTTATCTTTCTCGCTTGTCAAATTTTATACTGACTAGAGCGTCAGAGATTCCACCAAAGGAAATATCCCCATCTATGGTCTGCCACCGCTCATTTGTTTTGCAGGTTACCAGTGCCCACATCGACGAACAAAGATTAATTGTAGACCCGATCGACTACAGTTTGGTGCCTACCATGGGGCCTTAGAAATTTCTTTCTTATTAAGATATGACATGATCCGAATCGATAACCATGACTGACTCTGGTGATATCGAGACACGACTCGCAGTCCTAGCTATACAAATGACGGAAAACGCAACCAGACTATAGGGCCTCGAAAAAGAAAACGAAGAGGTATGAGCTAAGAACCTAGAGTTGAAAGCGAGGCTCGATCTGATATCAGCTATGTAGACAACAGAACAAAACACAATCGACGGTCGACTACATGAGCCAAATGGAGATCTAGAATCGAGCACGAGGCGACAGGAAAATCGATCCACGAGAGTATCGTTTGATCCACCACTCGGAAATCTTAACGAACCAATACTGGCGACGGATGCAAACGCCACCATAATGAATCCATGAATCCATGAATCCATCAAAATCACGTGAACACTGACATGGTAAAATCAATTTTTTTTCTAACCCTTATGTTGTTCGCAAGTTCGCAGAAATGGAAGCGATGATCCAAATGATCTTAGGAGTGCTTGCTCCCATAAAGCGTAGTGCAGCAAATAGCTTCGCTAACTCATCTTTCATGGATGAGATCGCGTTGATGTAGATGTTAAAGAAATTCAGTTTCCCAAGCATGATATAATACGACAGATCCGAACGACCATATCGCGCAGTACAAACAACGCATGTTCTTAATAGCTATTCCCAGAGATCAGAGGGAAGCAAGTATATGTAAAGGGTTTGGTTCAAGGCTCACCGGCCCTGCACTATAGGGGTACACAAACCTTCTAAACGACTCAATTGGATCTTTCACCCAGCTCACTGACACATTTATCGAACAATTTACGAGCAACAGAAAGCTGGAGAAACAATCAGACAACCTCTACATCTTTACACAGTGGAGAGGGGAAAGACTGCGAGCTTATGTTGGTCGATTCAACAAAGAAAATGTATCTATCCCTAACTGTAACACTACCACTGCTATGTCTGCTTTTAGAAAAGAGTTACAGTATGATTCAGACTTGTACAAGGAGCTGATGAAGTACCCGTATCAAACTATGAAATACGTATTGACAAAAGCCTGAGCCTAAATAAAGTGGGAAGAAGACGAAGCAAAATATCGGCATCAATCCAACCTCTAAAGAATTACATGTGTGATCAACGTATAGGCAGAAGGTCGAATGATCGATGAAACAATGAGCGAGATGGGTCAGATGATATAAGATGACCATATGATAGAGCACCTCGAAATGATGGCAGACAAAGGACACGAGTCCCCAAGTATATTCTGAACATCGAACCATCAGAGGTGGTGAACGTCCTACGTGGTATGAGGAACACAGTGAGATGACTGGCCAAAATGACCTTGCATCAAAAGCATCGAGATTCGAACAAATGGTGCAAATTCCACGGGGACCACGAGTATTGAATAGAGGAATGCATCACTCTAAAACTTGAAATTGCTGAATTGCTAAAGTAGGGATGACTGAAAGAGTTCCTAACCGATAAGGGGAAATCAACTCTAGCACAACGAGATGGGCGACTAAAAACTATAGGGAATGATTCACCACCAAGACCACCACGTTTGAAACGTATTGTCAACTTCATATTAGGTGGTTCTGAGGTAAGTGGAATATCATATTCTGCTGTAAAGAGACACACTCGACAAGTATCTAACCCAGAGGTGAGACCTTTCCATCAAAACGACCCCTTGGTCGTCATGGTTATCTCATTTAGCACAACCGATAGTTCTAGTTTGTTTTCACCTCACCACGATGCACTCGTGATTTTTTTTGTATATCGCTAATTGTCTGATCAAGCGTTGCCTGGTCGATAATGGTAGTTCCACTAACATTCTTTTCTTAAGTGCGCTAAGAGAAATGCAGATCGATGAATTAGGAATCACTCACCATTAAACTACACTTGTAGGATTCAGCGGTGAGACCGAGAGTACAGTGGGAGAGATTTTCCTTCTAGTGTACGCTGAAGAAGTGAATGTGGAAACAAAGTTCCTTGTTCTCTATTGTTTGTCGGCTTAAACGAGATTGTTAGTCGGCCATGGATCCATGAACTTTGAGCTGTCCCCTTGACCCTCCATCAGACGATATGATTCCCAACATAATGTTGTGTATTAAATACACAAGAACAAAATTTAGTATAGGGAAATAAAAGTTCCGAAGGAAAGGTTTATTTTTCATAAATTCAACATAACCTCAATCCATTTACAATTCAACTATTTATAGGCTGATTGTTTGAATAAGTGAATAACAACAGTAAGTAGTAAATTAATTTAGCAAAGAAATAGGAACATGATCCATCAGGTGTTTGTAGGTGATGATACTTACTAAAATTGAGGCCATGAAGTAATCATGGGTTCCCTTTTATGTGCACACTAACAATTAGAATCACAACAACTGACTACAATTTCTATACCACGTGACCACATTCTCATAATCCAACCTTTCCTTCAGCATGGTTTGTTGCATGGTGTGCCTAATGCACACATCATTTTGCCCGCTTTCAATTATTATTTTCCACAAGGATAATTCCTGATAGTCTCTCAATGGATGTTTCTACGGTAGCCTTGTAGGCAAAGACCAACCGATATGAATAACGCATCGTTCTTGCACATTGGAGCAGAATCCGACAGTAAGATCGCTAAGTAGGACGACGTCAGGCCATACAGAGGCTCCGTCACAGACAGTGACCTGTCCAGTGAGTGACACGTCCTAAAGAAGTGTTCATACTCTCAAGTATAAGAGTGTCAAAGTAATAAATTAACAGGTAAGACCGGGTCGAACCACAGGGAGGTTGTTCACTTGTCCTTGTAAAATTAATTTCTAGATTAATTAATAAGCTTGTATAAAATGTAAATCAATTAAAATTAATATTGGGGCTAAGGGATCCACTGTTGATATTTCGAATATGATCTAATTATTTATATTTAGTATAGATTAATGGGAGGGTATTCCACTCCACTGACCACTCTCTAATAAATATGGGTAAAAGTACTCACTGTGCTAGACAATATCTGTCTATCTACAGTGAGTCAAAAACTCCACAAAGATCAGAGGGGAGAAAGCATAAAAATAATAAACTTACCAAAATTGGATCATATTGTCCATACAAACAGTATCACCTTTGGCCTCAGCTATATAAAATTAGCCAGACATAATTTAACTAGAAAATAACTATTTTATTTAAACTAAGAATTTGAGAACAAAAGAGAGAGAATTTCATAAATCTAACATCAGATTTGGATTCAGGACATCAAAATTAGGGGGGAGAGACCCCCTATTTATACAAAATACGGATGAAAATTGACCATCGGATGAATTTAGAATAGAGCGTCCAGATTTTGCCACGTCATCAGTGAACAGTTACAGTGAACAGTAATCCATCCATGAGTGAATAGTAACCGCATCAATGAGTGAACAGTGAAGGTCAACTGTGAATAGTGAATAGTTAAAATTACGAAAATACCCTTCAGTGAACAGTGAACAGTGAACAGTGAACAGTAACCCATCCATGCGTGAACAGCCCCCCGCATCCGAGAGTGAACAGTAACTCATCGTGAGTAAACAGTGAAAGTCACTATGAACAGTAAAAGTCAACTGTGAACAATAAAAGTCAATTGTGAACAGTGAATAGTTAAAATTAAGAAAATGCCCTTCGTGGTCTTCTTAAGGTTTTTTGACGTTCTAAACTTGAAAACGATATTTGTTTTGCCATCTGACATCTCCATGAATTTGAATTGACCGAATTACCTCTGCAATACAAAGAAAAATACACTGATTACTACACAACACATTTATTTAAGCGAACGAACGAAATTATGCCTAAATTTAGGAATTAATCATATTGGAAGTGTAAAATGATGATACCCTTAGTAAACATACACTTTTCAGTGTTAATCACACCCCCCAACCAGCTTATTGCTAGTCCCTAGCAATTAAAGCGAAAATAGTAAAGACTCAAATTCAAATCTCTAAACTACCAAATAGACAAACTCCCCCATACCTCTTTTTTCACCCTTTGACAACCAGTCATCAATTGAGTTATTAGTCAAACTTTCTTGTGCTCAATAAAGATCAACACGATAACTATGAGATTCAATTGAAATCAGTCAACATTTTCATTCCAAAATCTCACCAGGGCTTTTTCCTTAGGCAAAAGTTTATTCTTTTTTTTTTAATACAACAAAATTGGAAACAAACATTCCATCTTTAATCCATGTAGCAAGCTTTAGGCCAATGACTCCCAAACCAGTTGGCTTTAGGGCATTAAGTGTTAAAACACTCCTACGGGCTTAATTACTCGGATTGCAGATGTGTTTTTTTTTTTTGTTTTTTTTTGTTTTTTTAGTACAATTCACTTAAGCTTTCTCGTTAACTCGTGTAACGAGTTTTGGGTCAATGACTCCCAAACCAGTTGGTCTTAGGGCATTAGGTGTTAAAGCACCCATCGGACTTAATTGCTCGAGTTAAAGAGGCTACGGAACTGCACTTTATTCTTACCCAGACTCCACCGTTTTATGCGAACACTCTATGCTTACTGAGGTATAAGGCCCGGTTACTAAGTAAGAGTTTTGGTCACAACACACAAAATTATTATTATTATTATTACTATATAAAATTTTAAACAAGACCATTGTCTTCGGTTGCTACCCTTGAATGATGTTTCAGAACTCAATATCGTAAAATCTCAACTTACTGCACATAATCACGTGTCAATGTGCGTGTGTGTCTAGAATATTTCAAAAAAATTCTCAAGATGACTTAATGAACAAAAGGATTAGTTAATGATATCACAATGGAGAGTTTATAAATTTGAATAGTCAGAAGAGAGGAAAAGAGAAAAAGAAATACATCAGAACTACAAAGATGCGTCTCAGAATTATCTAAATGATCTCCTTACTCGGCCATCTTTACAAAAAAAATGGTCAAAAGTTAGTTTTTTTTTTTTGAAAAACAAAAGTTATTGAATCAACTATCTCCTCCCCCCAACCAGAATGAGATATTGTCCCCAATGTCTTTAGAAAGAGTTAAGGTTTAGAAGATATCACCTGAACAACTTGAAAGACAACAAAATCCTGCAAAACAACAAAAGAAATACAAAATAAAGGAAAATAAAATGCATAAAAACCATAGGACAATCACAAACTGAGATTCAGATCAATTATGCGTTTCTTGTTCTCTTCATCAGTGGACCAATCAATTTTGGAGGTTGAAGGATCTGTCACATAATTGAAAGCTTGTAACTGATCAATCAGCTCATGAGGACTTGAAGCAGATATAAAGATTTTTCGGATTGAATGTGGAATGTAATAATTTTTTTGAGCATGATCAAGAAATGAAAGCAAACCATCATAAAATTTATTAACATTCAACAAACCGATGGGTTTCTCATGGATGTGTAGTTGCGCCCAGGATGTCATTGTAAAGATTTCTTCTAAGGTTCCAAAACCACCTGGCAAAGCTATAAACGCATCAGCATGATGTAACATAGCAGTCAATCTTTCAGGCATACTTGAAACAACTAGCTCTTCGCCGTTTGTCTTTCCGATGATGTCTGCTGCGGCCATAGGTTTTGGGACAATACCCAGAACTTGACTACCTCCGTCTCGTGCAGCTCGTGAAACACACCCCATTAATCCCAAGTTACCTCCTCCATACACTAGGTGTATTTTTTGCTCAGCCAAAACCTTACCAAGATGAGTTGCAGCATCAATAAACTCTCTGTACTTCCCATAATTGGTGCCACCAAACACACAAATATTTGTGAATCGTTTAGTTGAAGGTGACGCCATTAATTCACTCTCTGAATTTTTCTTTTGAATGTTTATGAGTGCTTGAAGCAAAAAGGAAAACAAATGCTTGTATTTATAGATCCTGAAAAGGTAACACAATGATACACCTATATGTATAGGGCGGCATGTTTGTCAATGATATTAGATCCAAATGGTTCAAAAATCAAAAGTAAACAACAATAATTACAAAAGACATTAAATGCGGAAGGAAAAAGATAATAAAAACAAAAGGATATTTATTGGTAGTTGTGATTGTGGCTCACATTTTCCTCTGGTTTTACGTCCAGAAACAGTTTCAACGCCCTCTATGGGTCGGGGATATGCTTCCTATCCAATTTTCTTATAAATTGGCAAACAGGGTCTTTTAAAGCAGATTCCCAAGACTATATTGTGCATATTCTTTTTGAAATTGCGGCCATAATCGGTCAATTGCCATTTGCACATATCCACTAGGATGTGCATCAAGAGTCATTAGGATATTATCCAGTGACTCCCTACGCAAACCATACCTAATGAATAAAATTTTATCGTCCCGATTATTAGACACCATTCCTAAAGAACAACAATGTGTGTTGCAAGTTGTACGTGCACATTTGTGATAAGTAACCCCTAACTTTTTAGCTCTTCATTTTTTTGCAAGGTTACTTCTTCCAAAACCAGGCATGTAAGATATAAATGAATCAGCAGACTCACCTATTAGACGTACCTTAGCTTCGATCAACCAGCGAATTTCAACAGGAATGTTGTTTATCTTCAGTAAGCGTAATCTTTCGGAACGTGCTTTGTAAATCTTTTTCAGAACATTTTAGGGCAACGATGGGAAATGTTTTCGCAGGTTTGTAAAAATTTCATCCATGCCTTATTTTGGGGATCAGTTATTTGGGAAACTGAATTAAACCGACTGGAATTGTCACGGAGTACCGTTATCCGCCACTTAACCGGGGTTATATAGCAAAAACACACCAAGCAAAAACTGAACCTAGAAATTAATCCTGTAAAAATTCAAAACATAAAAGCAAACAAAAACAAAAATAATAATTGCAAACACAAATAAAGTCAGAAGCAAAAGATTTGTTTACTCACCTTTGTAACAAGGGTCAAAAAAGACGGTAGAGTCTTTTTGAAAATCTGTATTTTCTGAGAATGGTTTCACACGTTGTCCATTTACTTTAAACACATTACCATTCCTAGGATTCTCAATGTCAAGGGCACCATATGGATACACGTGTTTCACAACAAATGGACCACTCCATTTCGATTTCAATTTACCAGGAAATAAATGAAGTCGAGAATTATAAAGCAAAACCTTTTGACTAACTTCAAATGATCTTCTTAAAATTCGTCTGTCATGAAAGGTTTTAGATTTTCCTTTAAGAATTTTTGCATTTTCATATGCATCATTTCTTAATTCTTCAAGTTCATTTAATTGCAACTTGCGCAATTCACCAGCATCATTTAGGTTAGAACTGAAAGCTTTAATGGCCCAATATGCTTTTTCTTCAAGTTCAACAGGTAAGTGGCAAGGTTTTCCATAAACTAAACGATAAGGAGACATACCCAAAGATGTTTTGAATACAGTGCGGTAAGCCCAAAGTGCATCATTTAGTCTAAGAGACCAATCTTTTCGATCAGGGGTTACCGTTTTTTGCAAGATATGTTTTATCTCCCTATTTGCTAACTCAACTTGACCACTTGTTTGAGGGTGGTATGGTGTGTCAATTTTGTGTGTGACTCCATATTTCTTCATTAAAGACCCAAAAGGTTTGTTACAAAAGTGTTTGCCTACATCACTAATAATGGCTCGAGGGATTCCAAATCGACTCAAAAGATTTTCTTTTAAAAACTTGATCACTGTTTTGTGATCATTATTTCGATAAGAAATTGCCTCGACCCATTTTGACACATAATCAGCAGCAACTAAAATGTACAAAAATCCAAATGACTGTGGAAATGAACCCATAAAATCAATTCCCCAATAATCAAATATTTCAATGACAAGAATGGGGTTTAAAGGCATCATGTTTCGCTTGGAAATGGATCCTAACTTTTGACATTTTTCACAGGTTTTACAAAATGCATGTGCGTCTTTAAATAAGGTGGGCCAATAAAATCCACACTGTAAGATTTTTGCAGCCGTTTTCTTTGATGAAAAATGACCACCACATGTTTCAGAATGACAAAATTCAATGACACTACTTACCTCATTGCCTGGAATACACCGTCGAAAAATTTGATCAGGACAATACTTGAATAAGTACGAGTCATCCCAGTAAAAACTTTTTACCTCGGTCAAAAATTTCTTTCTGTCCTGTGCATTCCAATCGAGTGACATCATTCCTGTTGCAAGATAATTAACAATGTCAGCATACCAATACAAAGTTGTGATAGAGAATAAAAGATCACCAGGAAAAGAATCATTGATGGGTGCTTTTTCTTCTGGCTCGTCATCTTTCTTTTCCAATTTTTCAAAATCTAAAGTGTCTCTTTCTTTTTCGGCAACCTGCAAACAATTATCAAGATGTGAATGCGAGCTTGATTCAGGTGAATTGATCAAACAAATTTCAGATGAGTTAAAAGAATCCTTTTGAACATGATCTTCAACAATGGTTTCAACAATGTCTACATCTTTATCTTCATTTTCATCATCAAATGGTTCATTAAACATGTTAAAAACATTAAGCTTAATTTCCATATTTCCAAAAGACATGCTCATTATTCCATTCCTGCAATTAATCAAGGCATTAGCAGTAGCCAAAAATGGTCGTCTCAATATAACAGGAATTGATTTGTGCTCATTAACAACAGGTTGTGTTTCCAAGACAATAAAATCTACTAGGTAGATAAATTTATCGACTTGTACTAACACATCTTCCACTATTCCTTTTGGTATTTTAATTGACCTATCAGCAAGACAAAGTGTGGTTGAAGTCGGCTTTAACTCACCAAGTTTAAGTTGCTGATAAAATGAGTATGGGAGCAAATTTACACTAGCACCTAGGTCAAGTAAAGCATGCTCAATTTTACGGTTACCAATTGTGCAGGAAATAATGGGACAGCCAGGATCTTTATATTTCAAAACATTTTTATTAGAAAGAATGGAACTTACCTGTTCAGCCATAAAGACTTTCTTTCTTATCTGATGCTTCCTTTTCACAGTGCACAGATCCTTCAAAAATTTGGCATAAGAAGGTATCTGTTTGATTGCGTTCAACAAAGGGATATTGATCTTTACCTGTTTGAAAATTTCAAAAATCTCTGGGGAATGCTTCGATTTCTGTAAATTTTTAAGAGCCTGAGGATATGGAAGTGTAAGTGGGGATTCAATTATTTCTTCGTCAACAGTGGTTCCCTCAACCCCTTCCTTACCCTTGGAAAGTGACTCATCATCATTTTTACCAGATTCAAGAATAGGTTTTTCGATGACCTTACCACTACGAAGAGTGATAATTGATTTGACTTGATATGGGCATTGGTTATTATCATAGGAACTTGACTGACTCTTAGGATTTGGTTGTGGTTGAGATGGAAACTTACCTTTTTCGTGTGTGGTGAGTGTAGAAGCAA
Source organism: Dipteronia dyeriana (assembly GCA_032871835.1). Classification (NCBI taxonomy): domain Eukaryota; kingdom Viridiplantae; phylum Streptophyta; class Magnoliopsida; order Sapindales; family Sapindaceae; genus Dipteronia; species Dipteronia dyeriana. The sequence continues at coordinate 121,945,516 of CM065296.1, forward strand.
TCTTTGCCAAAGTATCTTTAACATCTATCAAGGTTTGTGCAGTTTGGCTGTTAATGGATTCTTGCTTCTCAATGAATGAGTGTAAAGTGTCTTCAAGGTTTTTCCTATATGGTGGGACATAAGGTGCATAACCTTGAGGGTTTTGGAAATTCTGATGTGTTTGTAGATGTGATGGACCTGGTGGTTGTGAAGACTGGGCTTGATTGTTGTTCCTCCAACTAAAATTTGGGTGATTTTTCCAACCAGGATTGTACGTTTGTGAGTATGGGTTGGAGTTTGGCTTGTTGAAAGTGTACAAAACATTGGCTTGTTCATGAAGGCAATCTTTTATGGCTGGAAAAGTTGGACAACTATGAGTGATATGATCATCAAAATCACATACATGGCATGTGATTTCTTGTACAGATTTTACATGTTCACTCTTTTTAGTTTCTAAAGCTTTAACTTTCCTAGCTAGGGATGCGAATCTAGCTTGAAGGTCATGATCTTCCCTAAGATTGTACATGCCTCCACTAGATGGAGATGGTTGTGGTTTGCTCATGGACTCATAGGAACCAATGGTGTCCCAATTTTGAGCACTTTTAGTGATATGGTCAAGGTATTCAAGTGCTTCTTCAAGACTTTTGTCACTGAACTCCCCATTACACATCATTTCAATGACTTGTCTACTTTGGGGTGTGAGTCCCTCATAGAAATGTGACACTATCCTCCATGTTTCAAAACCGTGATGTGGACAGACATTTAACAACTCTTTGAACCTATCCCAACATTGGTAAAGTGTTTCCCCAGGTTTTTGGGCAAATGAAGTGATTTGCCTCTTAAGAGAGTTTGTTCTATGAGGTGGAAAAAATTTCTTTAAGAACTATTGTTGCATATCATTCCAAGTTTGGATTGATCATGACCTAAGGTTTTGTAACCAAGTTTTAGCTTTATCTTTTAAGGAAAAAGGGAAAAACTTAAGCTTGATTATATCCATGCTAACATTTTGGTCAGTGCAAGTGTTACAGACTTCCTCAAACTCTCTAAGATTCAAATATGGATTTTCATATTCAAGACCGTGAAAATTGGGTAAAAGTTGAATGATTCCCAGTTTAAAATTAAAGTGTGTTGCATTTGGTGGGAAAGATATGCATGAAGGTGCTCCAGTACGTGTGGGATTCATGTAGTCTCTAAGAGTTCTAGATGGATTTGGGTTAATGTGTTGGTCATGGTTAACATAAGGTAGATGGTTGCTGTGTTGAGACACGTTGTCAAGGTTGTCTAAAAGGTTCTCGGCTTGGTTTGCTGCTGGATGTCTGAGTGGGTTTTCAGCCATGTTGTTGGTAAATATGGGTTAATGGAGATGAAAAACACAAAAATAAATAAAATAAAATAAAAAGTGATAAAAATAACAAGATGCAAAATTCTAGGGGTATAAATGCAAATATGTACAAGTATTGGGGTAAAAGTGAAAATAATTAAAAATATAGGGACTAAAGTGAAAATATGATAATTACAGGGATTGGTATGCAAAAATGAAAAATAATATGACCTATATGCAAATGCAAACTAGATCTAAGCTAAAATGCAAAAGTACAAGGACTAAAATGTAAAAATATGATTAAAGATAACAAGTGTTTTTTTTTTTTAAGTGGATGAAGTTTATGATTGAGATAAGTGATGCAAAATTAAATACAAAATAAAAATAAAGAGGATAAAAAAAAATTAGCATAACTAAAATAAAATTAAAAAAAGAAATTACTACTACAAAGAAAATGCGGACTTACCTCCCCGGCAGCTGCGCTAAAAACTTGACACGTCCTAAATAAGTGTTCATACTCTCAAGTATAAGAGTGTCAAAGTAATAAATTAACCGGTAAGACCGGATCGAACCACAGAGAGGTTGTTCACTTGTCCTTGTAGAATTAATTTCTAGATTAATTAATAAGCTTGTATAAAATGTAAATCAATTAAAATTAATACTGGGGCTAAGGGATCCACTGCTGGTATTTCGAATATGATCCAATTATTTATATTTAGTATAGATTAATGGGAGGGTATTCCACTCCACTGACAACTCTCTAATAAATATGGGTAAAAGTACTCACTGTGCTAGACAATATCCGTCTATCTACAGTGAGTCAAAAACTCCACAAAGATTAGAGGGGATAAACCACTCTCTGATAAATATGGGTAAAAGTACTCACTGTGCTAGACAATATCTGTCTATCTACAGTGAGTCAAAAACTCCACAAAGATCAGAGGGGAGAAAACATAAAAATAATAAACTTACCATAATTTGATCATATTTTTCATACCAACAGTATCACCTTTGGCCCCAGCTATGTAAAATTAGCCAGACATAATTTAACTAGAAAATAACTATTTTATTTAAACTGAGAATTTGAGAACAAAAAAGAGAGAATTTCACAAATCTAACATCAGATTTGGATTCAGGACATCAAAATTAGGGGGGAGAGACCCCCTATTTATACAAAATACGGATGAAAATTGACCATCGGATGAATTTAGAATAGAGCGTCCAGATTTCGCCACATCATCAGTGAACAGTTACAGTGAACAGTAACCCATCCATGAGTGAATAGTAACCGCATCAATGAGTGAACAGTGAAGGTCAACTGTGAACAGTGAATAGTTAAAATTACGAAAATACCCTTCAGTGAACAGTGAACAGTGAACAGTAACCCATCCATGCGTGAACAGCCCCCGCATCCGAGAGTGAACAGTAACGCATCGTGAGTAAACAGTAAAAGTCACTATGAACAGTAAAAGTCAATTGTGAACAATAAAAGTCAACTGTGAACAGTGAATAGTCAAATTTATGAAAATGCCCTTCGTGGTCTTCTTAAGGTTTTTTGACGTTCTAAACTTGAAAACGATATTTGTTTTGTCATCTGACATCTCCATGAATCTGAATTGACCGAATTACCTCTGCAATACATAGAAAAATACACTGATTACTACACAACACATTTATTTAAGCGAACGAACGAAATTATGTCTAAATTGAGGAATTAATCATATTGGAAGTGTAAAATGATGATATTATCCTTTAGTAAACATACACTTTTCAGTGTTAATCAGTGAGCATAACGTTGGGAGCCACATAGTAGTCCACCGCAGATTTCGGGAGCCACTGACCCAGTGAAATTATATGCCTCAGACCTTGGCAGTACCACTTCACTCTATCTGGAGATGGCATCACCGTTTTGGTGCTAGATGTTGTCGTAGCTGTTCTGTCGTTGATGGAATTTGTAGGGAGAGAAAGAGAGGTGTTCAGTACTGAGATTTTGGACAGATCCCGTTGGTGCGAGGATTCAACTGGAGTGAAGGGAGTAGTTTCGGTGTGGGTAGTGTTCTGGCTATGAGGGATTCGTATGGATTGAAGCTCACTAAGAATTCTTTGGAGAGTTGTATTAATTTGAACGAATATAGACTTGTGTCGAGCTAGAATCTTGTAAACATTGTTACGGAATTCAGCATCTATAAGAACCGACCCAGACTCTGATACCAAATGTTGTGTATTAAATACACGAGAACAAAATTTAGAAAAGGGAAATAAAAGTTCTGAAGGAAAGGTTTATTTTTCACAAATTCAGCATAACCTCAATCCATTTACAATTCAATTATTTATAGGTTGATTGTTCGAATAAGTGAATAACAACAGTAATCAGTAAATTAATTTAGCAAAGAAATAGGAACATTCCATCAGGTGTTTGTGGGTGATGCCACTCACTAACAATGAGGCCATCAAGTAATATTAGGTTCCCTTTTATGTGCACACTAACAACACTAACAACACTAACAATTAGAATCACAACAACCGACTACAATTTCTGGACCACGTGACCACGTTATAATAATCCAGCCTTTCCTTCAGCATGGCTTGTTGCATGGTGTGCCTAATGCACACATCAGCGTGCAAGTGATAATTGGTCTGATGTTGTCGCGTGGTATTCTGTTGAAGGACCCGTAAGTTCTATCATTGATCCAATACTCTCTCAGCTCTCGATGAACACGCTTGCCTATAATGATGGGGACTAGCGTCGAACAGGCTCTGAAATCACATTCAATCCTGGTTCGTATAGGAAATAGTCTTGAAGAGCGGCTTTGATTACAGGAGCCATTTCGTTGAAGTATGAATCAACTGTAAATCCACCACCAACATCTACGACGTACATTTTAGGCATTCCAAGAAGAATTGATGCGTCGAAAAATCGCTTTAGTTGTAGCTATAGCTTCACGGTATGCACGTGAGTCTTTGGCAGCGCTTCCAATATGAAATGCAACACCAACGACATTGAGTCCCAAACCTTTGGTTGATCTCAGTAGAGGTAACACTTCCTCATTGAGAGCGCCAAACTTGGTAATCAATTCTCTTACATCTTTGCATTCTAGTGGAGGTTTGATTCGGGTCAATAGCTTACATTTCAGATGCCACATCTGCATCTTATCGAGTTCCTCTCTCGAATCAAACGTTGTCAAATTGACACCAACTCTCGCTGCGTACTTGATATGAGACCCGGCTTTACACAGGTTGGCGAAAACGATACGGTCAGGTGAGACCCCGAGAACCATGATGGCTTCAATCTCGCCATTGCTGGCGCAATCAAAGTTGGAGCCGAGAGCCGCGAGAGCACCCAAGAGTGCAGGCCCCGGGTTGGACTTGACGATGTAGAATGGTTGAATTATTGGAAGATTTGGAGTCCATTTTTCGTAGAGGGAAATGATAACTCCCATATCGAGTACGTAAAATGGCTACATCATTTCCTGTGTTTTGACAATAATTGACTGTATGAATTCAGTGAACCCACCTTTTGTTAGTTTTGTGGCATTCTTTCCCTCAACTCCTGGGAAACTCAAAACCTTTTGGAGGCTGTTAGGGCTAAAGATTCCCATGGAAAATTAATGAGAAAAAGAATAATGAATAGTCGAATAGATGATTAAGGTTTGCAAAAGCTTTCGTTTGCGATGTTGCATTGCATGTTTCACCTTTTGATGGTTTATATAGAGATATTCTAGGAGATGGTAGTGTACGCGGCAACGGCACCGACAAAGGTAGATACCAATTAATAAATACATGTTTACATTTATTAAATAGATTTTGATTTTCTACATAACCGATCGATAATACATTACATTTAAAGATAATTAAAGTGAAATAAATCTTAATAATTAATTATATATATTAGATCTATATAATTCAAGAATAATAGATAAAGATCCGTTCAGAAGATCCATATTCCAGTCTGGTTACAGGCTACAGCCATGCTTGTTTATTCAAAAAAAAAAATATTATTAATATTAAAAATAAAAACTATTAAAATTATTTACTTTTATTTTATAATTGATATTTTACAATTTTAACAAGGTAATCCGCTCATTTAGCCTAAAAGATCTTAGTTTTGAGTCGTTAATATTAACAAAGGCGAATGTAAGGGGGGGGCCTATAGGTGCCATGGCCCCCCCAATCAATAAAAAAAAATATTTTATATAAATTAAAATATAAATTATAAATTAATTAATAGTTTTTGTTTCCATAATTTTATTAAACAGATAAATAGAAAACAAAACCTGTCCATTTTAATATTTTAATTTCCTATTATTTTTTATATTATTATCTAATCTAGTATGTATTATATATATATAATATAATAATACTATATATCATATCTAAAATCTCAACTTTTACATTGCAGCACATGTGACAGCTGGTATGTCAATTTGTAAGTAGATACACGTTATGATAATTTATCTCACTTATATATATATCTACTCACCGATTGACACACGAACTGCAACACGTGTTGTGATAAAAAAGTTGTGATTTTAGATATGATATTTAGCATTACTCATAATATTATTATTTTTTAGATTTCTCAAATACAATCTAAGTAAATATTGAGCTCTTATAACGAGTATCTATTTTAATTATTTTGCTAGGTTAATTATTAATATAATTTTGATATATTTATTTTATTAGTTTATTATTTAAATTTTATTCAAAATTAATATAAGTTAATGTGGTTTGACATGAATATTATAAAATTAAATTACAAGTATGTAAATAATTGTGAATTAAATATATCAATAGTATAATGATATTTTTATTAAGCTACTGAAATTTATATTTTATAAGCCATAAACTGTTAAAATATTATTATCAGTTATACAGACTATTAAGAATAGGCTCAGGTTTTACAACAAAATAAAAGTATTTTCTCATACACTCTTTGATTATGTAATTGAAATAAAAATTATGAAGAAAATTAGATTGATGTGATTATAAATAATTTTTTATATATAAAATAGACATGTTACATCTTAATTAGTTAATGTCTATTTTATTTATATATTTATATCATTATTTTTAGCACTGAATGATATCAAATTTTATTAAAAAGTATCAGATGCGGTATTCTACACTTTTTCTGAGACGGGATTATTACTAATATCATTTGAAGATTACGTGTCCTACAATATTAATTTTTATCTTGATCCCCCCAAAACTAAAATCTTGACTTCACCCCTGAGTATTACAGTTGGAATATATATATATATATATATATATATATATAGTTTAAGAGTAATACTAGACTTTCAAAAAAAAAAAATCGTATTTTTTTCCAAAATTATGTGGTACGGTGACTTGGTGAGTTGTCAACATCACATCTCTCATCTTAGAGATGCATAATTTAAAAGATGTTTACAACTCACTAAACCACATAATTTAAGAAGTTTTTTTTTAAATTTTTTTTTGAGAAAGCTTAGGGGCCGTCCTGTAAGCGTTTTTCATTTGATGTTTTTCAAAAATAAAATGAAAATGAAAACAGTGTTTTTGGTTTCGGTTTCAAAATCTGAATACACGTCTAGTAGGTTATAATGAAAACTGAAAATGAAAATGAAAACGGAAAAAACGTGTCTAGTACGTCAACCGAAGAATATAAAAAATTATAATGCTTCTTTTCTTTTCTTTTTTTTTATGAATTTTGTTTAATTTGAATAAAAAATGAGTCAATAAGTTTATTATTATTAGAGTTGTATTTTTTTCAATTGTAATTTAAAAAAAAAAATCCCATTGGAAATTAAATAAATTAGAAGGTGTATTTTGATGACATATCAAACTAGAGGATTTTATTATTATTATTATTATTATTATTATTTTAATAATATCCCAATTTTAAATCATGTTTTTGCTGTTTCTTTTTCTTCTTTTTCTCTTTTCTCTTCTTCCAGATGATGTTTCTTCATTGGACCTTTCACATTTACGTTCCAGAATCTTCTCGTCTTTTTTTTTTTTTATCATTTTTTCTTTAAAAATCTTCTCAAACTTTTTGCAACAAAATTAAAAATGAAAAAACTGACGATGACACTTGATTTTTCATTGTAATTTTATAATTATGTTTTATTCATGTAAGATAGATAAGGATTTATAGTTGTAATCAGTAATCACTGTTATTCTTGAATATATCTTTAAAAAAAGTGATTTGAGCAGATCAACTTTATTGATTTGGGGATTTTATCTTGAATTTGGGATCTGGGTTGAAGAAGAGTGACGAAGAAGAAAAAGACCAGCTGATCGGTCGGCGTGTGGATCGGCGACGGCTGCGATCGGTAAAGGAAGGAAGGAAGAAGAAGATGACCAGTTGATCGGCCGGCGTGGCTGCGATCGGTGAAGGAAGGAAGAAGAAGAAAGAAAGATGAAGATGATCGACCGACGACGACGAACAGATCGACGGTGGCTACGATTAACGAAGGAAGAAATAAGATGGAGATGAGGAAGAAAGAAGATGAGGTCTGGTGGATGAGGAAAAAGAAGAAGAAATTGTCCCGTCCCGTAGTCGTTTTTCAATCCGTTTTCGTTTTTATTTTTCAAAAACGATTTTGAAAACGCATTCGTTAACCGTTTTTCATTTTGTTTTTAAAAATTTTTAAAAAAATGAAAAACAAAACCAGTGTTACAAGTAAAAGATTTGAAAAACACAAAATACTTGTTTTTCGTTTTTCATTTTGTTTTTCGTTTTTCATTTTGTTTTTCATTTTTTTTATATTAAAAAAAAATCTTAGACTATTAATTGTACTGTTATGTGTTTGATATAACTAGGACAAGACGGAACAAGATTTTTAAATTACCAAAGTACCCCTCTTATATATATATATTATAATTATAGAATATTAATATTATAATATAATATATATATATATATAATATCAAATATTATATATTTACATAGGATATAATGTCATATATTATGTATCATTATATATAAAAATATAATATAAAAAATATAATAATTTTTAATATATAAAATAATATATATATTATATTTTTATTATATATATATTATAATTATTTATTTATAATTTAAGAGTTTTGTTTTGATTAATTTATTTTTTTGATATGTTTTTTTGAATTAATTTTTGATGTATTACTTTTGTTTAATTTAAAAATTACAATATAAAAATTATATTGGTTAATTATTTAATCAATTTGTTTATAGTTGTAATAATATTAAACAAAATAATAAAATTGATATTTTAATTTTTGATAGTTTTCGGTTAACTACCAGACGCGTTTTTTCCGTTTTCATTTTCGAAATACAGCTTTCAGTATTTGCTACCAGACTCGTTTTCAGAAATTGAAAATGAAACCAAAAATACTGTTTTCATTTTCATTTTTATTTTCGAAAAATAGCAACCGAAAAACGCTTACAGGACGGGCAAATTTTGTTGAAAAACAAAAACCAAAACCAATTGTTTTTCATTTTTAAAATTTTTCAAAAATAAAATGAAAGGGGTTAACGATCGCGTTTTTAAAAAATAAAAACGAAAACGGATTAAAAAACAGTTGCAAAACATGACATTAGCATTATTGATAGTTTTTAAAAATAATCTTAATAAATACGATGTGACAATAACGCTAATTACTATCAGTGTTGCAGAAGTCGGCGACTAGAGCCAACTAGTCGCTTGACGGTGGTCAACCGCTGCGATTCACTGTTAGTCGACTGAATTAGGCGGCTAGAGTCAAAGACGGTTAAAGTCGGATCAAATCGGGTCAAGTCGGAGCAAATCAGGCCTAGTCGGAGTAAATCGGACCTAAATCAAACCTAAATCAAACCTGGGTATTCTCTCTTCTTCGCCAAATCTTCTCATCTGTTCTTGCCGCTGCCGTCGAACCTGATCTTCTCTCTCGCCACTAGCCAGTCGAACTTGCTAGTCAAATTGGTCTTCTCTCATCACCGTGAAACATGATTTGTGAATTGCAGTGTTGTAGAATGATGAAAAATGTGGTGTTAGTGTGAGTTGGTGAGTTGGTGTGAGTGAAATATGTAAGGTGATAGTGAGTTACACGTTAGTGTTAGTGTTAGAGCGTAACACTAATACTGTAATATGTTACAAGTTGTGACTTACAAGTTACAACTGTTTTTACTTTTAATTTATGCTCAGTTTAATAGATTATAATTTATATACAACTGTATAAATGTTAAATCTAACATGTTACAACATTTTAATAGATAAAAATATATGAATTAGAATGATATTTGACTTGACTTTGACTTGACTTGATTCTCAATGGTTAAGAGATTTTTGAATTTGATTTTCTCTTTTAGATTAAATATATAAAAAAATATATGAAATATTTTGATATTTATTTAATTACAAAAAAAATATCAAAATTAAAAATTTCGATCAACCTCCAGTTTACTGGTCGTCGGCCGACCACCGACTTCCGACCATATGTCTAGTTTCTGACTAATCCCTTTAGGCGTTAGGCGGTGGGTTACTGCCCGACTAACACCTAACGACTTTTACAACACTGATTACTATCTTTAATTTGATGGACACTAAAACATGTTCAATATTTAATTGTTTTTTATTTTTGATCGTGCGCAATAGATTGGCTGAGCTTTTATATATATGCTCCGAACTTTTATAAAGAAGCTCCGAGCTTTTATTTGATTGATCGAGCTTTTGTATAAAAGGTTCGAGCTTTTACGTTTAAGGTCCGAGTTTTTTTTAATAAATGACCCGAGGTTATACGCTTCGAGCTTGTTATTTCTGAGAATTTGACATTGTACTTAATGATGTTGTTGTTAAATTTCGGATGACGAATCGGTTAAGGGCGTCGCTTAAAACTCCGGAGGAAGAGTGGTACGAGGGCAAAGTCACCCGCCACAACCATTTTGATGCCCTTGGCCATATAGATGACGCACTTAACTGGGTCCTTGCAGAATTGGTTGTAGAGGACCGTCATCGGTTCATGGCATCCTATTTTGGACATTTCTTGACCATGCACCGACCGGTGAAGTTTTCGGGTGGTGTTATCCACCAGCTACTTCTGCGGGGAGGTGCATCACAATAGGCCGTCAGATGAGATGCGGTTTATGTTAGACACTAATGAGGTGAGGTTTTCGAAGGTAGAATTCTGTCTGATCACTGGATTGCGGTTAAGAGTAGTACCGAATACGAGTCGCTATGTTAACGTGAACAATGACCTACATCACCGGTACTTTGATGGTAAGGATGAGATTTCGTCTATGGAGTTGAGAAATGTTCTGAGGCTCAACGAGTTTTAGCAGACCTACGATTGTGTGAAGCTATGCCTCATTTATATGCTAAACTGGATACTTATAGGGTTGGACGAGAGATTAAAAATTCCAGTTTGACAGATACGGCTGGTGGATGATCTCGATGCTTTTGACGCGTTCCCGTGGGGTGCACACGTCTATAGTCATTCCATATATTTATTCAAGCATGCACTTGACGGGCGACAAGAGCGATTCCAGAGACGCCAACAAGCAAAGGAAGCTGACAAACACATGCAAGAGACCTACAACATTTATGGACTATCTTACGCCCTTATAGTAAGAGTTTTGAGAATTACAAAATTTACTTTTGTAATCGTCTATATAGATTTTTATCGTAATTTTTTGTTTTTAGATATTTGCTTTTGAGGTGATCCCCACGCTTAGGCCCCAGTTCGAGACTTAGATGGTTACCAATTTGTCTCCCCGTATTCTAAAGTGGGTGTTAAAGATACAACTGAGGGGGGATAAACTGTCGAAGATATTCACATCGAGGGTAAGTTTCTTATTTGTTAATGTTAACAGTTATTATCACAATTTCTAAGGGTCTAACAACGGTTTCAGATGTCTGTGATGACGAACCTGGTGCCCACAACAACTGAGAAAGATGAACCATATTTCATGGAATTTAAGTTGGACATATCAGATCCTGATTCCGTTGGGCGTACTAGTGCCGCACCCAGTGATACCGATGGTTCGGAGGCAGAGTTCAGTAATAGGAGGCCACAGATGCATGCAGAGGGTTCAGAGCCAGAGTTAGCTATAGAGAGACAGTCGAGGCAGATGCGAGTTCGATTTAGGATGCCTGCTGGACATAACTCTGGAGAAGACATTGGAGCGGAGCACGAGGTATTACAATTTGTTACTCTGGATGAATTTTACGTTTAAACCCATGTGAATGTTAAACGACTGACAAATATCATTTTGATTCAAGACCGTCTAGAGCGTAGAATCCAAGATTTGGAGGTTTTCATCGCTGGTTTATAGGATGTTTTTTTGCACAGTGAAGCGGAACGACAGAGGCAGCATCAGGAGTTGATGGACTATCTTCGGGAACGGTTGGGGATCGACATCACGGTCAGATAGGAATTGTCCATCGTCTCATGATCGAGACTCCAGCCCCATAGGAACTGACAGGCATCGTACTCGTGTAGAGGAGATAGAGCCTGACATTGTCCATCAGATGCAGGGTACCATACCTGAGGCCGAGGTTACCGGAAGTGGAGTTACATGAGCCGAGTAGGACACTGTAATTGTAGCTCTTCATGAGTTTTTCTTACTAATAGAGGTGCAGGAGACTTCGTTCGAGCGATTCCGTCATCACGGTGTTTCCTCCACCAGAGTTGTGTAAACAGTTGGATCGCATGGCACCTCTCAACCCAGACACATCTCCGGCCTATCCAGACGGACCCTTCCGGTGGACATCTCTGGTCCATCCATTCAGATCCCTTCTCCCTCCGACATATCACTACCATCCCGACGGAGCCCCCCTAGGGACACATCAAGATCATCCGGACGGAGCCCCCTAGGGACCCTAAGAGAGCATCCCGACAGACCCTCTCCCCCTAGAGACCCCACAAGGCCATCCATTCGCACCCCCAGTATTCCTCGGACCCGCAAGAGGGGGTGGCATTTGATGAGCCCATACACTGATCCATGTCGACCGAAGAGGCGAAGGACGACGCTGGCAACTACAGAGCATGCATTCACACCGAATGCTTTAGTGGACCGTGGTCAGTGGCCAGCTGGAGGCCTACAATGCATACATGAGTAACACCACATGTGAATTGTAAGTATGAGACTGTTTATTTTATTGAAATAACTACTTCAATTGGTTTTCTTGTTTTGATGTTTTTTGTAAAAATATTACATGCACGATGTGGATCTTTTGGAGCCAGTAGCGGTGACTTGGTTCCAGTACTTCCAAGAGAACTACATGGAGTTGTTTGACACAGTATGTACCTAACTTAAACTCTACCAGTGATCTTTACAATAAATTATTCTAATCATGTTTTACAAAAATATTTGCCAGCATATGGACGCGTACCTGAACATCTTACGGAAGTGTCAGAGAGCATACCCCACTGTGTACAATCAGAGGATTAACGTTCTGAGCACTCAGTTCTTTGTAAGTTTTTTTTAATGTGCGTTTTGATTTTATGTTTATTGTTTTCCATGATCCTAACTCCGGTTTAATTTTTATTTGAACAGACATTGTTGGAATATCAGTGGGACAAAATCATGCCTCGTGGTCATGACGACGAAGTACAGACGCTGGGGTGGAAAGTGTTGCAGTACATGTGGTCCGCTGAGGATCTTCTCACCGTACGTGGTTTGACTCCGCCAAGAACCTGACCATGGTACAAGGTTGACATGGTAAGTGTTTTACAATTTAGTCCTAACTATATTCCATTGTGAATGCGGTGTTTAGAAAAAGATTTAATCATATATATGTGTTGTACATGTTCTTATTTCGTGCAACATTAGCCGACAACATTGACTTTATTAGCGGGATCATACACATCCTAGACCTCTTCAGTCAGGAGTCCCTGTCAACATAAGGAAACGCCAGGTAGGGCCACTGAGATGGTTTATTCCCTCTATGTTGCATCAGTCCGGGTCCCATGAGCACAGGAAACCTGGCGTAGAAGTTCCAGAGGCAAAATAGGCCCTTCGAGGTGAGCCTGGTGGCTAGATCAGTTGTGCCGCAACAGGAGAAAAGGTATGAATTATCGAACATGAAATTCACTTCATGTATAATTGAGTAACATTCTAACAATTGTTGATGTCCTGCATTGCAGCGGTAACTGTGGGGCGCATACGATTGCTCGAGTACGTTCTGGCAGATCAGGTCCAGTACGATTGGACTGAGGATAATATGCCTACCATCCGGGAGAAGATGGCTGTTGAGGTCTTTTGTAATTCCGAGCCACAATTCCGGATATAGTTATAGTTATTGTACATTAGATTTATTTTAATGAAATTAACCATTTAGTTCATTGACATAATTATTTAAAATTATCGCCTTATTGCATTGCATACATACTGTTGATAACAAGAAAACATAAACATATGAGGCCCATTTCAAACTAAAATGGTATTGCCATACAAGTCGTGCAAGTGCAACTAATGACAATGACATCACCTATCCGTATCCATTCATACTTCGGTACAGTCATTTTCAGGGCACGTCTGTTTGTTGTATCCAACTGAATGACAGATGCTACACTTGCACCGATATTCCTGAGGAACAACCCTGCTCGGACCATCATTAATCAAAGGCGGGTTAGAACATCTCCTGCTATTATGATCTGATTGTCCACATCTTCTACATGATTGAGTGGTTGTCCTCTCCAAAGATGAGACATGTCTTCCACCTCTCGGGCGTCCAGCTTGTCTTTTGGACAATGGATTCGAGACCACCAGCTCGACGATATCAACTGGCACCACCCAGGAAGAAGGATGACCAACATGTATAATAGGAATCGAGTACGCATCAATTAGTGTTTGTCTCTTGTAGTAGTCCACACATAAAGTAGTGAAATCCAAGTTTAGGTCCATGCATGAACATTAAAAATTAGATGTCAAACTCATTTGCAACAACCAGATAGATAGGAAATCAAAATAATATACTTTGCTGCTGCAAGCGCGTGCGAATATGGAAACATGTCCATTTGAAATTTGTTGCATGTGCATGTCTTCCGGGCTAAGTCAAAAGTCTATTGCTTTCTGGACCGTTTTACAGAGAATATGTTCCAGTCAACTGGATTGACAATCATATAACCACACTTGTCAACACGTTTGAGGATCACAATATGTGTTGCGTCGATCAATTGATGACGCATGGACTGTGCAGCACGATGGTGATCATGAAACCACCTCTATAACATATCCCTAATGAACTCTGTTAGTGTCAGCATGGGCAGTTGCCGTGTGAATTTGAGGCATGAGTTTATACATTCAGCAACATTTGTTGTCATGACTCTATACCTTATTTCCGGACAATGTACACGGGACCACTTGTGTGGACCAACTTCAATGACGTAATTGAATTCATTCTGGTGTAGGTTACGTAACTCTTCCATGTGGCGATTATATTTCAACTCAGTGTACGATCTAGCTGCTTTATCCATTATGACTGCTACATCCTTTCTGTGAAACCGCTTCTTGATATTTTCAGAAAAGTGCCAACAACATATCGTATGGATTGCATCGGGGAAAACTTTAGAAATGCTAGCTTCAATGCTTGCATATCGATCAGAATTGAAAACCATATCATCAATATGGCCTAGGGCACCCTTTAAGCAATCCAAAAACCACTTCCATGAAAAGTTGTTTTCTGAGTCACCGTACCCAAAAGTAATTGGATACACTTGTTCGTTCCCATCTTGTGCAGTTGCAACAAACATCGTACCCCCGAATCGTCCATTTAAATGGGTACCATCTACTGCAAACTGGACGCATACACCTCCAGAATCCTCTGAGTGAGACACCCAATGACATAAAAAAATAGAGAAATTTACCATCTTCGTCGCACTGTAAGTCAGTTATTGTGCCGGGATTTTATCTGCCAAATGATGACAGTAGTTTGAAGGTTTCCTCATGCGTTCTATAGGTCAGTGATAACGATATTGCAGGGCTTGATGTGCTTTACTGCACAAGATTTGGATAGCATACATTGTTTTCATGTCGGAGATTATGTCATTTGGAGGCATTAGTTGACCATCTTGTTGTTGAAGTCTATGTGCAACCACTTCTCCAATTATGACTACACTAGCTTGTCGGTGATGACGGTGAATCTCCTCCAAAGGACATGCGTGTTCGTTTACAAAACTTCTTACTTGGAAGTATGTCCCTTCATCTCTCCTAACCGCTCTTAATTTCCACGTATAGTTGTCCATCAAACAAACCAAATGTAATGTTGTCTTATTTGACATTTTCACCATTCACTCGAAGTTCTGCCGCATTGTAAAATGTCTAACTAGTCTCTTCAAATCCTTTTTGGTAGGAAAAAATTACCCTTTTTATATCATGCTTGTAGGTTCTTCTTCAACCGAGTTCCTACTTCCACCCATACCAAACGAGTATGATTCAACTCCTGAAATAACCCACATTGTGACATTATCATAATCAAATGGTGTTAAATTAGATCGGACCTCGGAAGTCCCAGCTATATTTGCTGCACTGTAACTAAATCTTTGTACACGTCTTGCACGTCTTGCACGTCTTGCACATCTTTTCGGTTTGACAACTTCTTCCTCTTCCTCATTGTTAATGCAAATTTTCCTCATCATCCATCTATTGTGTCGGCCCAACATTAGGTTCATTGTTATGCTCATTGTTCATGTCATTGTAGAAGTCATTATAATAGTGGTTGAACTGCCCATCGATCATCTCAATTTGACATCCAAACACATTGTCGAATTGAAGTCCGACTAATTCACCGTGATCGGCTACTTCCGATGGGACACCATACAGGTTTTCCCTACCGTCAATCCCACTTCTTTCTGTGAACAATTGGTTTCTTTCGCCTGAAGATCGAAATTGTTAGGTGTTATCACGAGAAGGGATTTCTTCACCAATGACACATCATACTGCCCTCTCAATTAGACTAACACATACTTGAGGGATCACTCTATCTTTCCCTAGCATAAACTGAATATCATCATCATTTCTTATAAACGTGCGACATGTAGTCTCATGAACAATTGATATAGACTGTAGATCTGTACTGTATTTGTCCACATCATACTTCACAACGGTTTGCACGATCGATACCAACACATACATTCCTTGGTTATCAGAACCAAAAAACCTCTGACTTCTCTCGGATAACTACTCCCATTGACCGTTGTAAGAGATGACTATTCTCACCCGATTTATTCTTCTGTCAAAATAATCATCACAAACCATTATTATCATTATCTAAATTCAAATTAAATAACAAAGAAAAATCCTCGAATTGTAGAATAAAAAAACCTATGAAATTCATGTCAAACACATCGACCAAAACTAATTTAAAGCTCGAGCAAATAAATAAAATCTCAGAAAATCATAATAACAGCCTGACAAAGTACAATAATTCCTTGGAAATGCTTAATAAAACCTCAGACTAATTCAACAATTTCTAGGAAAACCAAAATAAAAGCTCGAGTCAATACAACAAAATCTCGAAAAACCATAATAAAAACTCGACAAAATACAATAATTTCTAGGAAATGCTTCATAAATGCTCGGACCAATTCAACAATTTCTCGGCAAACCAAGATAAAAATTCGAGTCAATACAATAAAATCTCGAAAAACCATAATAAAAACTCGACAAAATACAATAATTTCTCGAAAATGCTTCATAAATGTTCGGACCAATTCAACAATTTCTCGGCAAACCAAAATAAAAGCTCAAGCCAATATAATAAAATCTCGAAAAACCATAATAAATAAGGTGGCAGTGCAGTGTTAGACTTAAAACCAAAGACTATATCCTTAAGAGTTAACTATTATAGTAATCTTTCTATCGAATCCATCATCCAAGTACAAAGCACCTCAAAATTCGAAAAAAAAAATATGTAGGATTTTGAATTGTTTTTATATAGAAAATTGAAGGAGATGAGTGCGATTGGCATATTATGATTATATGGTTTAATTGACTAAACTTAAAGTCCGATTGTAAAGAGAATATGGTAGGGTAAATTACCAAGAAGAGATACGTGTGGAAGAAATGATTTAGGGGAGTAATGTAATCTTTGCATCTAATTTAAGAATCATGCAATTAGGCATTTTGGCAAGAGTGCCTATTCATTTGGTTTTGTTAATATATATTGAAATGCATTTAAATCAATTTTCAATGTTTTTATGATTTTAGTTTTAAATTACCAAGAATAGATAAGCTTGGAAGAAATGATTTAACAATTGAGAACGTAGTCTTTGTATTTAATTAAAGAATCATGCAATTAGGCAAAAGTGTCTATTTATCTGGTTTTGTTAATATAGATTGAAATTAAAACATTAAAATCTAACCATGGGACGTTTTTCATAATTTCCCTTCAGCAAAACACAGTTCATCACTCTTTCAAATGTAAAAATCCTCTCACACTTAAGTAACCATGAGATCGACTTGTTTTTTTTTTTTTCCTAATTGAGAGCTATTTAGGAGTTGCATGTTGGTTAAGGTTAGACTCGAAGCAGGCCGGTATCGTTCTTCTCCCGTTAATGTGACAAAAATGGTAAGGGATTGCCGCTCAAGCAAGCAAGTGTTGGCCAGCTCTTTTGCATACAGCTTCTCAAGTCTGATATATACAACATGATTAGAAAAAAAACTGGAACAACAGTTGAAATCATGAAAATGAAAACTAAAAAATCATAATTCGACAATTGTTTACTATAAAACCACAATTATTCACAAAATCACAATTCGAAATTTATAACGGTAATCAAAAATCGAAACTAAAAATATAAAATTGTATAATAGTTGAAAGAAGACTACAAAATCATAATTCAACAATTCTTTACTATAAAACCATAATTATTCACAAAATCACAATTCGACAATTATAATAATAATAAAAAATCGAAACTGAAAATATACAAGTAGTATAATAGTTGAAAGAGTAGGCTTACCGGAGAAGATGTAAGTGAAGAATAATTTATTTCTTTACTAGTGCTTGCTTTGCTAACTTTTATAGGAAAACAAAATGAAATTAATGGAATGGAAAATGAAGGTGGGATATCTATATCAATCGAAAAACCTTTGAGCTTCCTAATTTTCATTGAAACCCTAACACTCAATTCAAAGAATCTCATTGAATATAGGATTGCCCTATTTATTATTGGATTTTCTCTTGATTATAGGATTCCCTCATGAATTTATATTTATGACAAAAGCTCACTCACGGCGAAATATGGCACTATGAAATGTAAAAAGTGAAAGAAAAAGATATCGAAAAATATTTGAGTACTGACTAGGTGCTGACTATTGTGTTTTTATTGGTGGAAAAATCCACTACCAACCCAATATATTTAATATGAAGCACTTTAAATAGTTTTTCCACCAATTAAAACACAATGTCATTATTTTGGGTACTGACCAGTCAGTATCCAAGTATTGTCCAAAAATATGACGTGCCAACACCTCATTGATGGGTTAGTATCTTGGGTATTGACCAGTCAGTATCCAAACAGTTTCCATTAATTAATTCATTAGTTATTGATAAAATTTATTCATATTAATTACTTTGATATTATATATATAAATATATTGATATACATAGATATGGAAATGAATATAAAAATATAAATATTATATAGAATTTAATACCGAAGCTCCCTCACCTCCTGTATCTCAGTAGTTATAAAGCATGATTTGTATTCATTTTTTTTTCCCGATTGATTTACGTAGGAGGTGGTGATAATGCATTGGGGGTGCTCTATAATAACAGCTTCACTAACAATAAACTGATATGGTGAACTACCCAATTTACCCTTAAAAGTTATATTTGTTCTTTGATCTTCGGTTTGAAAAAGAGAAGTTAACTCTCTTTCCAAAAAAGTAGTCTGGAAATTGATCTAAAGTGCTTGTGAGAAACATTTTTCAAATCTGCAGGTAACAGATCTTTGTGGTCTCTCTAATTTATTTTCATGCATTTTTGAGGGTTTTAAGATGAAGTTAACAAATGCATTAACATATAGTCTCCAGAAAATGCACTAGGTTGTTTTTATCTTTGTCTGAGAATTTGTTGTATTGGATCGAGTTTTTATTAAGCATTTCCGAGAATTTGTTGTATTGTGTCGAGCTTTTATTATGGTTTTCAGAGATTTTATTGTATTGGCTCGAGCTTTTATTTTTTGTTTTCCGAGAAATTGTTGTATTGGGTCGAGCATTTATTTCCGAGAAATTATTGTATTGTGTCGAGTTTTTATTATGGTTTCTAGAGATTTTGTTGTATTGACTCGAGCTTTTATTTTGGTTTTCCGAGAAATTATTGAATTGGTCCGAACATTTATTAAGTATTTCCGAGAAAATGTTGTATTGTGTATATATCCACCTGGGTTTTCGGGTACCCGGATTTTTTTAAATTAAATTTATACATTTTGTTTTTACCCTTTTTTGTTCCTTTTAATTTTTAACCTTTTTGCTACCTTTCCTTTTTGTTTTTTTAGAATGTATTAAACATGCATTCAATAAGGTATGATTATTTTCAAAAATAAATGTTTTTAATTTTAATTATTCTTATAAGTGATAATAAATAAATAAATACTTTTTTAAATAAATTAAAATATCAATTGTAATACCAAATTAACGGTAATCCGTTTTGTAAGGAATCAATGTTAAATTTTAAGAAACATATTGATGGTAGTATATTAATGAAAACATAATAAAATAATAAAATAATAAATTTTAATCAAATATTAATGGTAACACATTAAAAATATTAATTATTGCATTCAATTCAATAGATTATCTTTCTAAATATATGAAATTCATTCATAATTGCTTTTATAAATGGTAATAAATAAATTTGTTTTATAAGACAATAAAAAAAATAACTCCACTATTATTTGCATCTCTATAAGAATCTTCACCTTATAATTTTTTTTATTTAATCGCATCTCTATAAGAATCTTCACCTTTATATGTTTGTATTTAATCATCGCTTAAAAAAAATCTATAAACGAGTGTATTAAAAAAATAGAATGTCTTTAGAAAATAAGTGTAGAAAAATATATTTATTTTATTTATCTATAGGCTTGACAATAATCTCCATAGAGTTTTTTAAAAATATAAGTACTTCTACAAGTATTTCTAGAATAAACGTTTTTATAAAAAAATAATTATAAAAATGGTATTGGAGTAAATTTGGATGTATTTAGAGGTTTTAAAAAATTAATTTATTAAACTGAAATGTTTTATGAAATAAATGTTAAAAGTAAAAAACAAATTGGATTGTAAATAGTAAATCTAAAATAGTTATTTATCTTTATATAATTAGAAAAGCATCTCCAATACAAAAGTTACTTGTGGAAAAAAAAAAGATGTCATAAAATATTAATAGATATTCCGTTAAAAAATCATTCTCCAATACAACCTTGCATATTCAACCTCAAGTTGTCGAAGTAAAAAAAATATTAAACATTGTCAACATGACTGTCAACTTTCATTGTCAACATAACTGTCAACTTTCAGAATGACCTGTTGCACAAACCTTTTGTAGGTTGATTCATCAAACATTTAAATTTGATATTAATTTTTTATCTACTTTTGGTAAGAAAAAAAAGAAAAAAAAATTGGACACGTCATTAAAACAAAATGTGTTTTAAACGGACGTATTGGAGATCAAATTTTAAATTGATCGTCTATCAAATCCATATTTATATCACATATGAAGCAAGTCTCTTGACATTGTTGTCATATCAACAATAATTCATATGCAAACCATTTTTACATTGAAAATGCTCTAAGGGGTCGTTTGTTTTTTCCACTTAAAACTTAATGGGTCTGAATCATAATTATTAAATTGTTTTGTTTGTTTTTTTAAGTGGTCAAACAACTTAAAAATACTAAAAAATAACTTAAAATAAAAAAGTAAAAAATCTTAACTTTTAACTTAATTGCAAATCAATGAATTGCATTAAATGCAATCTAAAATCTTTTCTTCCGATACTATCACCCCATATATAATACATTTCCAATTTCATCAAAAAATATATGGTATAGAAATATTTATTTTAATATATTGCTTATTTTAACTAATTTTAAAAATAAAAAAGAACCCAGATAAAAAAAACCCCTAATCACTATTCATATGAATATTTAATATCGATACTTTATTATAATATTATGATGACGTATTTATATATTAGAGTGTTTTGTACGAGTTTTTCAAATGTCCTTTTACACAAAAAAAAAACATTTTCTTTTCTTAGAAAAATGAAGTTCGTTTGTAATCAAAGATAAAGATCATGATCATACGTGTTTATATATAATTATTATTTTTGGATTGTTTTTATTCCATATTATATGTATAATTGTTTAACATAGATATAAATGTAAAATTACTTATAGACAATTTTACTTTTAAAAAACAAACGTGTTAATACATTCAGATGTGAGAAAAAACAAACAAACATATCATTCAGGTTCAGATTTCAATCGTTGTTCAGTTATTAGAAAAATTCAGGACTATTCAGTAATCGGACAAAAA
The DNA here is from genome assembly GCA_032871835.1 of Dipteronia dyeriana. Lineage (NCBI taxonomy): Eukaryota > Viridiplantae > Streptophyta > Magnoliopsida > Sapindales > Sapindaceae > Dipteronia > Dipteronia dyeriana. Next base: position 121,967,305 of record CM065296.1, read on the forward strand.
AACAAACGACCCCCAAGTATTTATAATTCTTTTTCCATTTTTACTTTTTTTGTTTTTTTATTATTTAGAATGTATTGAATATACATTAAATACACTATGATTATTTTAAAAAATAAATGGTTTTGACTTTTAATTATTATTATAAATGGTAATAAATAAATATTTTTCAAACTAATTAAAATATTAATTATAATACCAAATCTAATGGAGTCTTACAGCACCACGTGCCTATTAAATTGTACAATAAATTAATAGCCCTCAATGAAAATCTTTATCTAAACAAGAACGATTGTGATGGAAATAAAGAGTTTGTCATGAATTAAGAGTTTCCTTAACTAATGAATAAAGATAATAATCACCATTAAAATTGATAGTAATTTAATTAAAATCAAATTCATTAACTAATTGAGAAAACCTAATCAGTATTCTTAATTCATTCATATGAATAATATCAATAATTAATGAATTTAACATTTACTATCGGATAGAAAAGATGTTTTGAGTCTTTTTTTATTATAAAATAATTAGTATTTTAATTAATTATGGTATAAGAAAGGTTAGCAGTTAGCACCATTGAATTAGAAAGTGGTTTTTTTTTTTTTTTTTTTTAATAAATTGAATAGGAATGGGAAAAAGACCACGGTACAGTAGTGTTTCTATGCCTTACATAGTTTTTTTTTTTTTTTTTTTGATTTTATACTTTCATCAAATATTTCTTGCAGATTCACCATGGATTTCACGGATGTCTTTGATCTGACGGTTCCCGAAACTGATTTAGAATAATTTGAAATTGGTTTAGAATGTTGAAAATCTTGGAAAATTGAACCTAAACAATGCTAAAATTTAAATTATATACATTTTTTAAATACATATTTTCTTCTTTCAGTATAATTGTATTAAAATTAAATAGTCGATCCAAAAAATTAATTGGAATCGTGAAGAATTAGACTTGCCAATTTTAATGTAATTAGTTTTTTTTAAAATCTAAATTAATTAGTTTAATCTTATAACTTGAATTTTTGTAAAATTGTATTGTAATTAATTTTTCTGTGTTGTTTTAAAAAAAAAACAATTGTTTTGTAATTAGGTACTATGTTTTATATATCCAGTGAATAAAAAATAGAATAGTTGTACTATTTCTAATAATTATATGAGTCTATTGTGGATCCATTATGATTTATGAAAAAGTTAAAAAGTGAATTGATAAATATTGAATTTCTAGTAAAAATGTTGACTTTATTGAAATTTAATATTTTTTCTTCCTCATAGAAGATAGGTTGGATTTTTTATATTTAGATTGCTCTTTCTTCTACGGTGGATATTGTTTCTCAATATTTTAGGGAATGATTTATTCCAAGATGAGGGAAAATTAGTTTGAAGAAGACTATTCATAGATCACAAATCGAATATCTTGTTAACGAATAAAGTGAGTTATAAATATGTGTTTGAAGTTATATCGGGTTAATGATACTGATACATTAGTGAATTAGTTGATTTGATATAATTTTTCGAATCAATATAAATAAGAGTGGTGATTACTGTTTTTCATTTGAAATTTTAATTATATATGTATATAAAATATAAAAATACAATAGATTAAAATTCTGAAAAATAATCATGGCCAATTTATATGAATTTTCAAATTATAATTTACAGCGCGCGGGCATATATACTAGTTATATATTACAATAAGTTAAAATAATATTCAAACCTTTATAATTATTTAAATAATTATTGGAAAAATATTCTTTGACTATGTTTTTATATACTGTTGAATAATATATTGGGGTGGAAAAAAAACCGATGTTAACATATTCTCCAAAGATTCCTATTCAACTCCAAATTGGTTTAGAGTTTAGTGCTATGGTTACAATTGCTCTAAGAGCACATACACACATATGATGGTCCTATGAGTAAATACACACAAGTCTAAAACCTCTCGACTAATAGCAAAACCTCGAGAAACCCAAAACCCTTGTAAAAACAAACAAACAAACAAACAAACAAACCAGCAAACGATGTCTGTCGCCGGTGCCGGAAGTTCCTTCCTCAGCTCCAGAGCCACCGTATTCTCCAGGATCGCCGCCGGACTCAAATCCAGCTCACCACCCAGTTCACCATTTCGTGCCTCCAAACAAAACCCCCTCTGTGATCGTATTTTCAGGTAATAAATACATCCCAAATTAATCACTCAACGTTTCTCTTTCAACACATTCAAATAGACCCGTCTAGTGTTTTTATTTAAAAAGCGAATGAAATGATACATGTTTAATCCTTTTATGTTCAATGAAAAGGTCCCCTGTGGAGTTGAGCTGCTGCGTCGAATCGATGTTGCCGTTTCACACTGCCACTGCATCTGCATTGCTCACCTCCATGCTCTCCGTGTCTCCTCGGGTCTACGGTTGGACCTCTGAACGTAATTCTCTCACATTTTCGACTTTGAACTTGATGTTGCATTACTTTGTGATCTGGGTTTGTTGTTTTCATTATAAAGTTATAGATTTGTTGTTGATTTGATCTTTTATAATTGTTTCTATGTTTCTTTATATATAATTTTTAATATCTATGGTAATTTCAGCTTTGTGGTGTTGTTGGTAATTCGTTGTGTCTCTGCGTAAACAGATTTTGCATTGGATTATGTCTTGAGGTTTCAATCAAGTAAAAAAATTTGTGCTTGAAGTGTAAAGGTCCATGCTTGGACTAAAAGGGCTTAGGTTTTTTAATGTTGTTTTTCACTATAGAGTTTTCAATGGGAAGTTGGGAACACGATCCGGATTAACTAAAGGAATTTAGGAACTGCACAAATATATGAATCCAGTGTTCATTTTGCTTTTCATTTAGGTTGTTTGGCATTTTCACTTTTCCAGAAAATTGGCCACTTTCAAGAGGAATTGATTGATGGCCTACTGGAAAATAGATTTTGGATTTATGACCTACTGGGTTTTTATTACACCATTGCAATCACACTCTTCTCCTTCTAGATTGATGATGTATAAATGCAATTAATTGATGCTAACATTGGAATAGATGTATAAAAGATATTAGTTGCAAGAAAAACAGGCATGGTTGAACATAAACTACCTAATGTTAAAAACCAAAAAGGTTTTTACAATCTGCCTCTTGATTTGAACAAATCTTTTATATCTTTTCCAAGATCAGTAATCCCATCTATCTCTAGCATGCAATGAAAAAAATGCATATCCTTTTTCCTTTAGTTGGGCAAGACAAGACTAGATGAAGTTCAAGCGACAGAGATGGAGAGACTTTGATTAGGTTAAATGAAAAGATGGTCTTTCTAAACAAATGTGAAGCTTGAGGATGAACCATGTATTATATCTCATGTGGTTGGAGATGATCAATAAAATTTTGTCAAACTTCTATTAGATCTCTTTATTTGACCAATTATTATACAACTCTTGAAATCAAATTATCTGGCTTTGCCTTTTGCTTTCACTTATTTGAAATCCTTAAATGTAATTTATGTCAAGGATTTCTTCATGCGTAAGGATAGAAATATTTTCTTGCAGAACCTCTTTTGTTATGCATGAAATTTGGCTCTTCCTTTCATTTTGAGATAGAGTTGGTGTAAGTATGACTCCTAAAATATTCATTATTGATGCGTACAATTTTCTATGATACTTTGAATGGACCCTAAAAACATTTCATGACAGTGAACTGGGTATTCAAGTTTGCTGAAATAACTTGAAGCTAGTCTTCTTTTCATTCATATTCATGCCAATAGCTTTATATGGACCATACTAATTTATTTTATTCACCCAGATTGCAATGATGATGGATGATGAATGTCATAGAGTTCGGGAAAAGTTTTTGTACATGCACTGTAAGACAAGGTGGTGAAATAAAGCTTTATATAGTAGGACCTTCAAATGTTTCATGCTTGTTAGTAAAGCCTAGCAAGGTGGTGAAAGAAAATTTGATTATTCAATAACTAAGAAGGAACTAAGTCATAGATGAATGCTTTTTAATTATATTGTTTGATTCAAATAAATTTGGTATTAGAGTAGCACGAATGATTATATTTATGATACATTTCAAGGGTTCAATTATGTGATTGTTTCTTAATCTGTGATTTATAAGATTGTCTCTTATTTGACTTTTGATTTATGATTTATGATCAAAACTTTCCCACCTAATATAAATTTTCAATTAATTATGAACATGCAAATAGTAGAAGTTATTTTTTATTACTATCTTACAAAAAAATATTATTATTTATTACCATATAAAAAAATTATGAGTGAATTTTATATATTTAGAAAAAGAATCTATTGAATTGAATGCAATAATCAATGTTTATAATGTGTACTATTAATAATTGATCAAAAACTATTATTTTAATTCATGATATCGTAATATCATTAATATATTACAATTAATATGTTTTTAGAATTTATCATTAATTCTATAAAAAAAACAACTTATCGTTAATTAGGTATTACAATTGATGTTTTGAAATATATTTATTTATTATCATTTATATGAATAATTAAAATTCAGAAACAATTATTTTTGAAATAACAATTTTGTATTCAATGCATAATTATTACATTCTAAAAAATCAGAAGGAAAAGAGAACAAAATATTTAAAATATATATAAAATAAAAACTACAAAAAAATGTGTAATTTCCCCTTAAAAAAATCCAGGGAAAAATCGGGTATTAGATACTCAAAAAACGAAGTGGATACAACATTTTTTTAAGAGGCAATACATCCCCCTTTTGCGGACAGCCTCGAGTTTAATGTCGATGGTTAGTCAAGAGGGATGCCTGGGCCTGCAGGTATTGGAGGGGTGCTAAGGGATTCTAATAGGAAAATTCTATGCTTATTCTTTTTTTTTTGTGGGAATGGTTGACTTGAATTCAGCAGAGATTTGGGTTGTGCAGAAAGCGGTTGAGCTGTGTTCTTTGAATTTGTCCCTGAGTAGTATGGTTATTTCGGTGGTCAGTGACTCTAAAGCTGTTGTTTCATGGGTGAATGGTGGCAATTTTGAGCATATTTCTCATGTTAATTCTATATATGAGATTCACGGAACTTTGGATTCCTTTAGCCATATAAAGGTTTATGATTCCAGAGCTTCCAATTCCTTTACGGATAGTTTGGCTAAAGTGGGGTCTAACTCGAGTGGAGATTTTGTGGAATGGTGTGATATTTGGGTTGTTTGTTGTTGGCTGTCTTTGGCGGTGTGGTGGTTTTCTGGGGGGTTTTTCGTGGGCTGTTTTTTGATGCTCTGTTCTGTGTGTTTGTTTGGGGGTCCCCTATTTCTGTGGAGGCCTGTGTTTTCTGGTTTGGTTTCGTTGTTCTGCTGTGGTGCTTTTTGTGTGGGGGATTTCGGTGGTTTTTAATCCTAGTCGGTGTATGGAGTGATTTGTGATTGCTTCTCAGTCTCTTGTTTTGGTTTGGCTCTGTTCTCTGTTCTTTGTTTTCTGTTTTCTGCTGCCTTTCTTGGCTGTTTTGGTTCTCTGTGCTTTGCCTTGTTGGCTGTTTCTTCCTTTCCGACCTCTCAGTCAATGAATAAAGTATTGTTCAATTTTTTTTAATACAATTTGAAAAAAGAGGCAATACATTCTTACATTTTGAACAAAGATTACAACCCTAATATTTTTCTACTGTAATAGTTTACTTATCGAATCCATCATAAGTCTCAATCAGTTCATTGATTTTTTGTATTTGTGGTGATGAGCAGGATGCTAACCTTATTGGAAAGTTCTATAGCGAATACCTAATTGAAAATCCAAGACCACCAAAGTTAAAATTCTATTATCAATCAAAAATTATCTTTTAAATTAATATAGAGTTTCCTAAAAAAAAAAAAAAAAATACTAAACCAACTATTAAAACAAAATTTGTGGAAATTACTCTCACCACCCAACACAATCAAATTCCCCATGCTTGTTTTGAGTTTGCTGATAAGGGAGAGTCAATAGGATGAGATTTAAAAAACGTGAGATTAAAAAAAACAAAAAGATTAAAATTATTCAACAAAGTATTAAAAAAAACCTGTAGAAGTTCCTCTCACCACCTAATGACATCTGATTCTCCACAACTTATTTTGAGTTTGCCGAGAAAGTCAATGGAATGAGACAGAAAAAATGTGAGATTTTTGATGGTTTTTATAGGAAAAATTGAGGAAGATAAAAGGGCATAAATGGTTTATAGAGAGAGAGGATACATCAATGGTTTAAATAATAGATTTATTATATTTATTAATTGTAATTATAAGTGCCTATTTAACGTGTGTATTAATAAGAGTGTCAACTGACTTGGTTTGTTAATATATAAAAATTAACGTATTTAAATCTAAAGCTCTCTCACGACGACACGTGACTCTATAAGGGTCAACTTTTATATATTATATAGATATAGATATGGTATGATCTATAAGCATTAAATAAGTGGATACATAAGACCATTTCTAATAGGTCCCTTAAAGATCCCCCTTAGCTTAATTAAGTGAGGAGTTGCTTTTTTTGAATCTCCGATAGGTCCCTTAAAGACCCCCTTAAATGTGTTTTGGTGGAGTTTAATCCTTTAATTAAGGAATAACTTCAACCCCTTTGAGTTGGCTCAACATATTTAAAGCACATATATTCAACTTGTCAATTCGAACAATTTATTTATCATCTAATGAGTGATTTGTTTTATAATAATAATTACAAAGTAAAATCAAGATAATAAAAAAAATATTAAGGAAGTATTGTTGGAACATATACTCTCTTAATGGTCCCTTATAACAGCATTCATCTTTATTTAAGGGGTCTCTTAAGGAGACCGTCGGAGATGCTCTAACATCTTTCAATAAAAAAAAAAAAAAATTCTCGTATTTATCCATCAAATTATGATGTTGTGTATATTTATCTATTCTCAATAAGTTAACTATTTTTATCCATATTTTTTGGTGGCTTGACGAAATACCCTTTAAAATTCTTTTGTTGACTTCCATATCTGTCATCTTTAATTACTTTTTTTTTCTCTCTCTTTTAAGTTTTCTCTCTCATCTACTTTTAAGTTTTTATTTTCATCAATTTTATAACTTGAATCTCTTTCTTTTAGATTTTGTTGATTTGTTTTCTTCTTTTTGTTTTCCTTTCACTCTTGTTCTTTTTTTTAAAAAAATAATAATATGTTGGGATGAGGTTGATTCTGATCTCCAACAACCTTATGCAAAAAAAAAAAAAAAAAACTTGAATCTCCTTTCATTTGTCTACAATTTTCTCTTTTCGAAATGTTGTTTTCCTAGTCAAAACGATTCCAACGTTATATTATGAGGGAAAATTTGATATCGTTTTTCCATGCAAAAAAAACCTGAATCTCCAGTCATTTGTCTACAATTTTCTCTCTTCGAAATATTGTTTTCCTAATCAAAACGATTCCAACGTTATATTATGAGCGAAAATTTGATATCGTTTTTCCCCTCAAAAGTCATTTGAAAATATTTCCAGAACCTTTACACAATAAAATATCAGCATGATTACACGATAAAATATTAACATCGTTACACTATTGATATTTAATCGTGCAAAACGAAACAGAAGAGGGAAGAATTGAAGAGACTTAGACTTAGATATTTAATCGTGCCGATATCCTTGGAGAAGGAGACTTAGACTAAATAACTTATATAGTTTTTTCATTTCCTGTTTTATGATTTGCATTTTGATTGTTGTTGACTTGTTGATGTTTGATAGAACTTAAAACTTGGAATTTGTCATTTTGATTTGATTGTATTTTTATTTTGGATTTGGATTGGTTTGTGATTACATTTGGATGAGTATGTAGGGATTTGGATTGGTTTATGATTGGATTTTGATGGTAATTTGGCATTTGTGAATTTGGAAAGAATTTTCTTTGGATTTGATAATTAGGGATTTGGATTGGTTTATGATTGGATTTGGAAACAATTTATTGGAAAGAATTTTCTTCTGAGTTTTAATTGGAATTTGTGTGTAATTGAGTTTTTCGATTAATCCCCGATTAATCATTGACTAATCGGCCTAGATGCTAGGCGCTGGATCTCCGCCCGACTAGCCGACTAGCCGACTAGCACCTGGTGCTTACTAGAACACTGCTATTTCTTGCACTAACACTGTCTAATTATCTAAATCTTTTTTATTTTTGTAGGGACATGGAATGTGACAAGTATGTACTCTCAATTCATAGCATCACAAAATCCAATTAAAGTGCCGCGTTTCATTGTCTGCATTCTACAATGATACAATTATTCCTTGCCCTTGATGTTCCTGTCAGTGTCAAGTTGATCCCACTGCAAATTGCATAAAGTAAAACCCTTGTCTCTCTCCTGACTGATTTATTTTTTTCATTCGGTTTCATTGATTATCACATAATAATTTATGGTATGTATGCTGTCTAAAACTGTCAAGGTATGGAGGACCACCTTCTTTGTTGCAACAAAAGCATGATCCGAATGAGGAACCACCACAAGCAGTCATCTGTTCGAAGCATGTGTCCGATAAGGGTTCATTGGCATGTGAAGCAAAGCTATAAAGAGTATTGGAGAGTGAAGATCACAGTGACGAATCTGAATGTCATGAGAAATTATTCTCAATGGAACACGGTGTTGCTTCACCCTAACTTGCAGAGTGTCACACAGGTTTTCAGCTTCAATTACAAGCCATTAAACCAATATGATGGTTACATAAGGAAGTTTGACCAAAACCACCCTTTTGATCATTATTGGTATTATGGTTTAGATACTGTACAGTTTCAGTTATGAGTATTATATCTGTTGTCTGGTTATGGCCACAGATGATACTGGGATGCTTTGGGGGATGCTTTGGTGAGAGTGGAAATGTACAAACAGAAATATTATTCCACAAAGATGAAGGGATATTCACTTTCGGTCAAGGATGGGTTTTTCTGAGAAGAGTTATGTTCAACGGAGATGAATGTGTGATGCCTCCTCCAGATATATACCCAACACTCCCCAACAATGCCCCTCTGCGTCTACACCAACTTTCATCGTCATTCTCTTCTCCAGTTCTCCTTCTTGTTGTTTCTTAAACTTGTCTTGTGAAATGTCAGTCTCACTAGTTAGAGAAATTTTTTGAGAATTATTTCCTAGTGTTTGCAATTTGTTTTTTTTTTTGAAAAGGCAATATATTAGAAGGCAGACCAAGGTCGCCAGAGGAACACAAAAGCAACAACAGGGCAGATCAGACCCAAACGAGACAAAGCGCAAGAAAAGAACCAAGCGCAAAACAAAAAAAAATGATACAAAACAGCTCTAGTATCGGATTAATACACGAATTGAAATTAGTAGGAAGAGAAAGGAATGCTACGTACAATGTCTTTAATCAGTAGGAATTTTGTTTTATCATTCTTCTTATTGCTCATGTCTGTGGAATTGGGTCAAACGATACAAGAATTTTAATAAAGTTATTTTCTTACGATTCTGATAACTGCTCTTCCCTTCTTTTAACATGAGAATGCCCAGGAGAGAAATTATAAATCGTAAACTATGAATTTATTCATGATGCAATTGGATTTGTATTGATATTGAGATCATAATAGAAGTATCTTGTGTGCACTAATAGTGATTGCATTGCATGAGAAGGAACTAACCAGGGTCTTGTCAACTTGGAGGAATTGCAATCAAGCGGAAAGGCAATTACAATGGAATAGTCAGACCATGTTCCAGAACACCTTTTTGGCTCATTTATGAGTCTTGAGCTCAGCAACCACGAATCAACAGTTTTCCACTTGATTTTGTTCAGAGATTTGGCTGTGCTTTCTCTGAATTCTAGTTGATACAAAAAGATATTTTCATATGGGGCGGTCAAGGACAATGGAACATCCACAAATAAAACATTTGAAGCAAATATGGAACAAGGCTAAAAAATGCACCTAAATTTTCAAAATCTCGAAATTCTACAAGTACTTTGATTAATCTAATGCCATCTTCAGCATCTTTCCAGAAACTTATGATTTTGGAAGTATGCTGCTCATTTCAGTTTCGACGTCTAATTTGCAGAAACTGCCACGGAAGCAATGCAGGGGTAGCAATCTGGGGAAACAGCCCATCAATTGATATCCATAGAAACCATGTATATATATTTCCACGGGTGTTATGTGTATATTTTAATTGAATGTACGTATCAGTGACAGATAAGACAAACCCTTACAAAATTGCCAAATGGGTATCCGAGCTGTCATCTAGAAGAAACCACCCAAGACATCGTTAAGGAATAAAAACCCGAGTAAATCTGAGCACAGGTACTCGGCACATTATGTTCTACTCGGGACAAGTACAAGAAACTCGAGTAAAGAGGCAACATACTATTCATATGAGTGAATAAGTTCAAGAATCATACTCCAATACGTATCTGTATCCAAGGAGGAAAGAATTTAGGAAATTTCTAGAAAGATAATACACTAAACAGGAAGTAAGTCCAAATCAGACAACGACTCTATCATTCTAGAAGATTGCACAGAGTCCCACAAAGATTCAGATTCAATTCAAAAGATCTCCGAAACAGGAAAGATGATAAAAATGATTCCAACAAGCAACCAATCGTAATTAAATACAAATTCATTTCCTTACTTGTACAACAATGATTAGGGTTCTATACATGTATAAATAGACTCATAATCTCATTGTTAACAAAAAAGATAGAATGATATATACAGAAAAAATCACTACAAGAGAGAGACAAAAGAGATCGAGTTGAGTAATTTTTCATTTAAATAGTGGATTTGGCTTGGTTGTGTATTCAGCCACCCGTGGACGTTTCTCCGATCACCGGAGTTTTACCACGTAAACTCGTGTCTCAATAACTTCAATTGCATTCTCTTTTTCTTTTGACAGGTCATAACCAAATCCAATATTGTTAACTTTCTCATCCATCGAGAAATCAACGTCAACAACAGGAAATCTGTACTCAGTCCCTCCATGGATAGAAGAATTTCAAAAAGTGAAAAAAAAATCAGACAATTCCAACACATTTGGATGAGTGTGTGTTGCCCGATAACTATTCTAGCTTTGGATTTGGAGCAATGGTGTAAAATTAGGCTGGCCCGACCCATATAGGCACAGCATGTCGGGCCCATTTTGGAAAATGATGGCCCAACATGGCATGTGGGCACGGTATGGGTGTGTCGTGTTGTGCAAGCACGCTGGCCAGTACTGGCGTAACAAACGGGCCGAGTCTTTGATTTTTTTTAAAAAAATCTTTAATTATATGAATGTAATTGTGTCAAGTTATAACAATAATATTTTATTAACAATTTAATTACGTATTTTTTCATTGCAATGTTTTTATCTTAATTATTATTTTAGTGTAAAAAAAATGTTGCTAACAGATAGATTTATTATTTTTGTTAATAAAATAATTCAAAGAATGAATAAAGATAATGTATTAAAGAAAATAAAATATAGATGAAGTTATGAAATATAAAATGAAGAATTATTTATTTATTTTTAACTTTCGGAATTCAGTATTATATAGTTATATGATTGTCTCATTAAAGACCTTATCAAGAAAAACCCAGTGGGATAAAAACTTGGTAAGGAAAAAAGAGTGTAATCGTATTACAAGTAAATATACATGTATAAGTATGACCTAGTTCTGGACCTAATTACTACTGGAACTCTCATCAACATATAAGTTGGAGAAATTTTGAATAAGTTCTTCGTCTACCGTTTCAATTTGCAACCTCTTTCGAGCATGCTCCAAATCTCAAAGGCATGTTAATACCTCTACCATCTTTGGAGTCAAACTAATTCTTCTTGGTTCAATAAATCATCCACTGGTGCTGAATGCTTGTTTTGAAGACACGGTGGACATGGGAATAACCAGTACGTCACGTGCTAGGTGTGACAGGATCGGATACCTGTAGCTATAAGTCTTCCACCATAACAACAAATCAAATTTCTTTGTGTCTTCGCATGCATCGAAATGTGCTTCAAGGTACCTATTCAGTTCGACTCTAGAAGATGCAGCAAATCGTTGTGCTGAAGAAGAACTTGATGATTTATCTTTCTTTTTTGCAGTTTCAGAATGCTCCAACTTATTTACATCGGCTGTGTCTCCGGTTCTGCTGATGGTTGTGTGTCAACGCCGCCAAACATGTGCTCATAAATACGAAAAAATTTGAACAATTGTTTCGATTGTTAGTGATCTGTTATGAATAATCTATTGTCAAATTAGTACCAATAACTCAGGCAAATATTCTAAACCAGATAATTTAACCATAGGATCTACTATAACACCCTAATGCAAAGACTAAAGGAACCGTAGACCAATATTTTTTCAACTTTGTCTCTATGACAACAATTGTAATGCCTAAGATATTATATTCCCTTTATGTGATTAACACTTCAGACATTTCCACTATTTGATGGATTGCCTGGGAAGATGTAGGGTAATAGACCCTGAAAAGAGTTGCAGTGACATTGTAAAAAATCTTTAAAATTATAACAAAAACTCTTGCTACATACCAATCGTCTGAGGTGAATGCTTGTGCTCGTGGATGACCAATTTCGGCCATTTTCATGTTATAAGAAACTGTAATAGTTGTATTATAATCTAAACAATTTTATAACATTAAGTAAGTAGAGTTCCACCTTACCAACATATCATTTTGGACCGTTTAATATACATTAAAGGAATCGTCGGGGTCATAGACCATTTAATGTACATTGTCTATCGAATTCCTGGAATCTTGGATTAGAGCTGTCAATCTAAGAAATAGCATCTCTGATGTGATCTATACAATCGCTTACTTCCTTCAAACCAAACTGTACAACTAAATTTATGATATGTCATGCAGACCATTGATGGAAGAAATAACCTCCATCTCGTAGGATTTTTCTTTCAACAAACAATGCAATAGAGCTAGTATTTACAGATGCAATATCTAATGTGATAGAAATGATGCAATGCGTTAGTCCATAAGTTTCAAAAACAGAAAGAATGACATTAAAAATATTTTCTACAGTATGTGCAAAATCCATAGGACAAAAGCCAAGAAATTTTTTGTTAACCTCCAATCAGAATCTAAATAGTGTCCTATGACATATGAATAGTCCTATAAAAACTTGGTTTTAAAAAATGACATGCATACAACTTAGCTATATTAAATAAAAACCATTCATAGATGCAATAGCTATCACAATACAACAATCCAAACATCAACAACAATCTCAACTTTTAATAAAAATCCTAATCTAGATGCATACAAGTCATACCATGGCATGATTACATTATTTGATTGTACTGGTTTAATTTGCTATTGTAATTGTTTTTGTTCAAAGCACCTCAAACGCACTTGGTCTTGGAAGGTACTTTCTTATTGATTGTGTGTAGGTTGGATTTTTATACAAGCCTTTTGATTGACTTAAAGATGTTCAAGACTTAAAACATAGTTAACTTCTAGATTTATTCATGTCACTAAACCTTGAATCAATAATAGACATTTAAGCACTTAATCAAGATTTAGCATTAAACAAAAATCATGCTAGAATCATAGCATGTGATTAATAAAAGTTCTAGCAAGAAATATAGACATTTATTCACAAAGTACCCAATAGAAACACACCAAGCTCTAAACAGACAATAAAATTGTACTAGTCATGAAAATAGGCAATCAATAAAACCTAGCATAGGTAGAGACTATTTTTATTTAAAATCAATAAATCAAAACTCAAAATAGTCCTAAATAAAAACCTAGCACAATACAAAACACAAACATATGAAAACATAGACTTTTACAAAAACATAACTCAAAATGTAAGATTAAATCAAGCTCAAACTAGCTTTAATATAGTCTAAATCTCTAATCTAACTACACACAATATACATACAAGTATACAGTATTGAAGAAGAAAACACAAGGCAATTGAAGATTTGAAGCTCAAAAATCAAAAGAGAAATCAATACCTCAAGTGAAAACTGTGCAGTCCTGTTATTATGTGTGAAGCTACCAGAAAACTCAATTAAATTACTCCAAACTCTTATGCAAAAGATAGAGAACTGGTAGACGAGAAATTTCCAACTTGAATCACTCGAATCAGACTTCAAATGAAAAGGATATTGTGTTTGGAAGATAGAAAAATTGGAGAGAAAAATTCTGCACAAGTTTTTCTTCTTGGAAAAGAATGAGAGGGAAAAAAGATATATAAAGGGAAAATTAAATAGGGAAACCAACCACTAATGGGAGAGGGACATCTCTGCATCACGTGGAGGTGTGTGGCCCTCCACGGGGGCAGAAGGCCTCCTTTCCCGTGGAGCTCTATGTGCCTCCATGAAAAAGGAGTGTTGTCCCCTTCCTTCTCCCTTTGAGTCTCCTTCAGTTCTTTGGCCACATCTCTGGCCTCCAAAATCCGATTTTGAATCCATTTTTGGATTATGAACTGAGACTCTCTCATGAAAAAAAAGACATCAAGAAAGTGTTTTAAAAAAAAATATGGAATTCAACTTGAAAATTAAAGATGAAAACCATACACGATAAAATCATAAAAAGTTTCTTAATCTCCTAATTTGAACTTGAAACTTAATGAATGAGTAATTGAAACATCTGGAACTCAATACGGAATATTATAAGAACAAATTCAAGTTCAATATCATACAAATACAATAAAATAAACACAAGAATACACAAGTATGCAATTTCCTAGATATAACCCTAGAACATGCAGTTTACTAAATTGTCAACATTTTTTAATCTAATGAATAAGTGTGTGTATGTGTTATACCAAATTTTGCACAATGATGTAGAGACACATATGAATGCTATATATGTGTGTGTGCCTAGGCCTTACAAGAGGAAAGAGGTCTCGATATACCTTTAGCTATTCAATAAAGCTTAGTTCCTCTTGTAGCCTTCACCTTGCTTGAATGTTGTCCAATCTTCCTTAAAGCTTGATAATCCATAAATCTTAGACAATTAATCAATACAAAGCAAAAAAATTTTTGATATAGAATTATGCCAACACAAACTCGAAACCCTAACAAGTGAGTGTGTGCAACTATATCTTTTCAAATAAGAGTAGAGTCGAGCAATCTACCTTCCTTGAGGCATTTGGAGTCCAATGCCTTGATGATGAGGGATCTTCAACTCCTAATCTACTCTTTACGATATTTGAACTTGATTGTGATTTTATCAATGACATAAGTCAATCATAAAATGAGACACTTACAATGTATTGTGCAAAACAATCTCTAGCATGTGCAGGGTCGTAACGCCACGTCGTAACGAATCTGTCTGGGTGTCGTTGTAGTTGTGTCTGGATTGTAGTATCTACTTATCCATGTGCAGACATGCATTTGAGCATATACCTTCTCAAATGACCGGTTCCATGTCTACTAGTGGAATAGTCCTCAGGACAAAACTTACATTTAGCTTTGGGACCGATCGTCCCCATCTGAAAATGTAATTTATACTACGTCACAACATTACTAGACATTTGATGTAAACTTTTTAGGATGTGATGTCGTTGTAGTGGCGGAACCAGAAGATCCTGCTTGGATTTTCGTCGGTTCGGAAAGATCTAAATCATCGTTGAGCATGTTAAAACCATTCGAAAAATAAGCCTAGTTAGGATCCATTTCTTGAAATACAAATATTAACTTATTAGTCATTAATAACTACATATAAAAATCATAATTTACTTACAAAATATATTTAAATTTACTTCTACACATAAAAATCTTAATTTACAAACAAAATTTACTTAAAGTAACTACTACACATAAAAATCTTAATTTACTAACAAAATATATTTAAATTCACTACTAGAATAAAATTGATTAATTTACTAACTAAAATATATTTAAATTTACTACTACAAACAAAATTGATTAATTTACTAGCTAAAATATATTTAAATTCACTACTACAAATAAAATAGATTAATTTGTTAACTAAAAAAATATTTAAATTAACTATTATACATAAAAATCTTAATTTACCAATAAAATATATTAAAATTAACTACTACACATGAAAATGATTAATTTACTGACTAAAAAAATATTTAAATTCACTACTATCCATAAATATCTTAATTTACTAACAAAATATATTTAAATTCGCTACAATACATAAAAATGATTAATTTAATAACTAAAAAAATATTTAAATTAACTACTACACATAAAAATGATTAATCTACTAACTAAAAAATATTTAAAATAATTACTATACAGAAAATGCTTAATTTGCTAACACAATATATTTAAATTCACTAATTCACATAAAAATGATAAATTCACTACTAATTTTTTTTTAATTAATTTACTAACTAAACAATAATATTAAAATTAATAACTAAGTATAAACATAAAATGATAAATTTACTAACTAAACAAAAATACGAAAATTAATAACTAAAGTCTAAACATAAAATTATAAATTTACTAACCAAAATTAAATAATTAAAACATTGTTAATCAAAAAATTTTTGGGATAGAAAATTCTGATCTACATCCTCAAACTGCAATTTGCGAGATCATAGCGAGGTTGGTACCTCTAGGTACGGGGGTTTTATGTGAGTAAGGAGTAACGTTCAGTAGGTAGGAGAAAAATCACCCCGCTCGTTAGGGCTTCGAGCGTAAAGAAAAGATGGCACTTTAGGTTTCCTTGCTGGTGTGAGGGACTGGTTTTGGTCCCCGATCCTAGGTCCCGGTCCCCGATCCTAGAATCTGGTTCGGTACCCGGTCCCGGTACTCAGTCTACTCTCTAGGTGTGCTCAAACCAAATAACATGCAAGAAGGAAGGATTGGTGCTTCTAAATGATATAGATGTGATCGTGAAGGATGAGACCACCCAGTACTAATTCTTCACCTCTAGGTTTTTCCGATCGAGGTTGAACCCATCCTGGTTCTTCTAACTTCTTTCTAGAGGATTTAGATGGTTTTTTCCATCTTTATGTGTGGCTTGGCATGCAGATAGGTGGATAAGGGAGTTATGACCAATGGGGTCGGAGCCTAACTTACATACATGCATAATAAATAAGATAGATGGAAGAATGACAATTCTTTTGATAGAATTGGACTAACCTAGGGGAAAAAGATTCGCAAATGATCATATGATGAAAACCCCCTAAGCAGTATCAAGAGGAAGGAGAGATACCCTTCTGTTTAAATATATCACAAGAAGTGCTTTGGGGAGCTTAAACAAGTAGCAAAGTAGTACAACGTAGGTACTCTGAAGGGCCTACAATAGTAGTTGAGGTCGACCTACTTTTTTTGATCTCTATTCGTGGATCGGTCGAATAAAGGGTTCGATTCGGGACCCTTTTCTTAGAGAGAGCTTTGTAATATTTATAGGTTCTAATTCTTGTTGCACACTCCATTAATTTAGTTAATTAATGCAATCATAGGAATGTTGATTTAGCATTGATGGAGTTGACTATTTCCTCATTAATGGCATTGTGAATGACCATTAAATAGTTGATTGATCTCTTATTAATGGCGTTGTGAATGGCCATCAAAACGTTGACTGATTTCTCATTAATGGTGTTCTGAATGACCATTAAAGAGTTGACTGATTTCTCATTAATGGTGTTGTGAATGGCCATTAAAAAGTTGACTATCTTCATTAATGAGGTTTATTATCTCCATTAATAGGATTGACTATCTTCATTAATGGCGTTGTGAATGGTTTGGGAGGTCAACTTTCTCTTCTTTTGGTTGGAGTCTTTCTACCGTTATTTCCCACTCTGTACGGGTGAGATGTGCTTGGTGGATTGATCTAAGATAGGTACCGTGGTACTAGGGTATCGGGTAACTAGTGTGGTTTCTTTCTTAGCCCCGCTGGAGCTTTCTCGTTATCGCTCTCTATGTTGGATGGATGAGATATGCTTATTGGGTCGGTCCAGGATAGGTATTACGATACATGGATACCAGGTGGTAAGAACCTCATTTTTATGATTGACTTATTTCATGACAAACTACATTGGAGACTTTTTGTAAGGGTAGTCTAGGTTTTCAATGTGCATGGTCATGCTTCCAAGGCATGCTCAAGACCTCAGATTAAGAGCATTTCAAGAGATAGTTTACTTGTACTTAACACTTTATGAAGAGATTTAGTAGCACACACTCACAACTCATGCATTATCATATTTCATATAATTGTTGTGTGTTTCATGTTTGTGCACTTTTAATTACTATATCTCTTTTCTTGTATGCTCATATCTATTACATCTAGGTTGATTGAGTGAGGTTTCAAATTCCATACATTTGTGCCTTGGTTGAATGTCATTGACTACGATATGGTTCGTTGCTGGACCGCTGTGAATTATCATAGCAATGAGTGTCCAGGCTTTTACCATTGTTAGACCGTTGTTAATTCCCACAGCGGTGTGTTGTACAGGCGTTCACCGTTGTACGCTCGTTATAAGTGGTACAACGGTTTACACAGCGGTCTTGGGCGATTTTGTGTTTGACCGTCTCAACACTGTGTTGACCATTGTATCTATCACAACGGTTACCATAAGGATTGTGCCCTGTGAAGCTCATAATGGTGTCATTTTTGCCCTGGCTTTCGTATATATGTTCCCTCCTTCCCCAACTCGTTTTTAAGAGCTTCAAAGCCTAATTTTAGAGAGAGAAATAGTCCTCTTAAAGAGAGAAGCTCCAAGACTTGTTCCCTAACTATCCAAACCCAAAATCCATTGTCCTTCATGCATATTGAGAATTCTTAGGCATGGGTCTTCATCTTTGATTGACTTTATAAGTTGAGCAAAAACCCCATCTTTGTCATTTGTTCATACTTTCCAAGATGACGTATTTATTGCATTTATTAGTTGATTAAATGCTAGGACTTCATTCATTGCATCTAGAGGTGGTCACTAAGTCACGATTCGAACCAAACCGAACCTAAAAAATGGTGCTCAGTTCGTAGCATTAATTTGATTTAAACCGGTTTAAAAATTGAAAATCAAAAACGTTTTCGGTTCAAACCGGTTTGCTTTTCTAAAAGCCGGATTGAACCGTATAAACCGCGTATATAACTAAAAAAACCTAATATTTTCTAGTATTCTTTCCTGTCTAGTGTTATTTTAGTTGTAATTTTGATTTGGATTTGGATTATTTATTTTTAGGGAGGTATTATTATGTAATGTACTGTTATTAACTGATTTTTAAACTTTTATTTTGGAGTTTGGAATGGATTTGTTATTAACTTACTATTATGTAATATGTTTTTAACTGATTTAATTATATATATATATATATATATATATATATAAGTTAGGTTTGATTTGGGTTTTTTGGCTTTGGGTATTCAAATGGTTGAAATTAGTATCCAACAACCCATTAATGTTAAAATAAAAATTCAAAAGATTCATTAAGCTGGCAGACCCATTTGGCCAAAAACCAAATTGAATCGAACCGATTAAAATCAGTTCAATTCAGTTCGGTTCCCATTTCTTATTCAGTTTAAACATGGCGATGACTCGATGAGATCACAATGCAATGGTATAAATTCTTACTTTGTACCTACTTGTTATTTTCGTGGTATGATTGGTCACTTAAGACCAAATTGCTTTAAATATATTAAGAGGTGTAAATTAGAGAGCATGAAAGAAAAACGGTAGAAAAAGAGGGCAATTTTGCATGAACCTAGGGCTTTTAGAAATTTGTCTATGACCACTAAAAATGAAAAGGTAAAACCTAGATGGGTTAGAAAGAATGAACCCGTCTGCCTTAGTGTCTATGAGACGCCCGTAGATGCAACTAAGTCCTTTGGATATGGTAAGTCTATAGGGCTCATGCCTCCTATTGACTTGGTTGGATTTGACCCCATTTGGGGAGCTCATGCAGAAAGAGCGAACTTGTATGATTTGCAATGTGTAAAAAGTTGATTAATTTTATGCTCTTTTGGTAATTGTTTGAGATTCTTGGTTGCACATATTTGCTTATATGGTATTTTCCTCAATAAGTGTGTACAATTGCTTTGTTTGCAACCCATGTCATATTTAAGTTCAATCATGCATTTTTGGACTAGGAGATTTGATTGAGAAGTAAAATTGAATGACCTATAATTTATCTCCATGATATGTGAACTTGCTTATTATGACATGCTTAAAATGATGTGCATGAAATGATTTTGATTGCTTTAATGCAAATGTGTGTGAGTGCAATTGAGAAGATTAATCAGTAAAGATCTTGTATCCATACAATCAATAACGATTTTATATCCAAATTAGTCTTCTCCATTTTCTTAATGGTAAAATAAGACTACTATCATAGGGATAATTATCCGAAAAAATCTAATAGGATCTCTTGGTCCAATGTCTTGATTTGCCCTTAAGGATTGATATAGTTGTTTATGTGTTACAAATGCTTTTGAAAAACTATATCTTTCTTGCCTATGACAAAAGGGTTCAAATTGATTTGAATTCTTTTGGAAACCCTTTTAATATTTGCTTTACCAAATACCATTGCTTGAACATGAATGATATATGTCTTACATGCAAAGCAACAATCTCACACATTTTTCTTAAAATAAAACTCTTTGAATCTCTCTCAATTACTTATGTTGCATAAAGTTCATCTATATGATTATGCATCGTATTTGTGCTAATAGCTCTCATTGCGAAAACAACCCGATAGAAGGAGCTCATTTGTCTATCTCATGACTAAAAGGGAAAGATGTCTTGAGAGATATAAGAGGATCATGGTTTATGCTTTGGGGGAGATATAATGAGAGAGAGAGAAAGAGTAACCCATTTAGAGGGAGCATTGCAAATGCATTTGTTTATCTTGCTTTATTGAGTGCATTTGTTTTTTTTTATTTGTTCACCTCACATGCACTTGTTCTTGGAAAGTGTTTTCCTGCTATTGTGTTTAGGTATGATGATCTACGAAGAGATTGAAGACCTTGAAGACTTAGATTCTTAGATATCTCTTATTTTAATGTAGAATTACTTGTTAACCAATAGATGTTTTCTTTTGTAAGGATTTAATTGTAAGTCGTGGTTTTGTCATGAAATAACCAAAGGGGAAAATTGTAAAAACCTCATATTTTTGATTGACTTATTTCATGACAAATCACATTGAGGACTTTTTGTAAGGGTAGTCTAGGCTTTCAATGTGCATGGTCAAGCTTCCAAGGCATTCTCAAGACCTACGATCAAAAGCATTTCAAAAGGTAGTTTACTTGTACTTAACTCTTTATGAGAGTTTTAGTTGCACACACTCACAACTCATGCATTATCATATTTCATATAATTGTTGTGTGTTTCATGTTTGTGCACTTTAAATTACTATATCTCTCTTCTTGTAAGCTCATATCTATTGCATCTAGGTTGATTGAGTGAGGTTTAAAATTCCATGCATTTGTGCCTTGGTTGACTGTCGTCGACAGTTGTATGGTCCTCTATTGGACCACTGAGAATTATCACAACAATAAGTGTCTAGGCGTTTACCACTGTTGGACCGCTATTAATTCTCACTGTGTTGAATAGGCGTTCACCGATATACGACCAATGTGAGTGGTATAGTAGTTATTCAGCGGTCTTGGGCAAATTTATGTTTGACCATCTCACTGCTGTGTTAACCGTTGTATCCTTCCAGCAGTAGCCAAAACGGTCGTGCCCTGTGAAGTCCAAAACGGTGTCGTTTTTGCTCTAGCTTTTATCTCTATGTTCTCTTCTTCCCCAACTCATTTTTAAGAGCTTCAAAACTTAATTTCAGAGAGAGAAAGAGTCCCCTTATAGAGAGAAGCTCCAAGAGTTGTTCCTTAACTCTATAAACCCAAAACCCATCATCCTTCATGCATTATTGAGCATCCTTAGGCATGGGCATTCATTTTTGATTGACTTGGTAAGTTGAACAAAAACCCCATCTTTGTCATTTGTTCATACTTTCCAAGATGATGTTTTTATTGCATTTATTGGTTGATTAAATGCTAGAACTTTATCCATTGCATCTATTTATGTGTTCCTTTGCATGATTGGGTTTGTATTTTAATAGCTTGCATTTAGGACATATTTTCCTTTTATCTAAGTCTCTTTGCATTGCATTTAGACATTGTTGATTATGACTCAATGATTGCATTTTATGATTGCATTATTGTTCTTGTCATGATTAATAACAATTTGTGTTGAAATGACTTTGTTTGATAACTAGATTTTAGGCTTACATATCTATATCTAGTTAAGTCTTTATGAGCATTCATATAGACTTTAATATCTGGAATTTGTACTTAATTGACATCTTAAATTTTTAGATAAGCATTTAGTGTTGTCTAGCATAGATTGCATTTAGAATATTTCATTTATTCACATAAGTTTTTTGTTGATCTCTTCTTAAGATTTAAGTATTGTGACTACAAGGTGTAGTGCACAAGCAAGTGAAGTCTTGCAACCAAAATGTGTTGGCAAGAATTGATCTAGAATCACTATTAAGGCCCGTTGAGTAGTAGTGGCGGGTTAGTAACCTTGAAGTGTGACTATGTGGTCAACTTTGGTTGTAAACATCATTACAACGGTGGATTAGAGGATCGTAAGTGGCTAAGTGGTTAGCCCGTGGTTTTTCTCTTGTCGAAGGGTTTTCACATATAAATCAAGTGTTATTTTTATTTTCGCACTTTATACTTGATTTTATATGCTTGTTTTTTGGGGTGATTTTTAATATTGACTAATCAAGAAAAATTATTAATTGACTCTATTAAAACATATTCACCCACCCCCCCTCTAAGTAAATTAGACACACGTTTTTAGGAAATTTCAATTGGTATAAGAGCAGGTTCCTTAACATTATTAGGTGATCTAAGCTCTTGTTTGTGTGTTTTGCATTTATTCGCATTTGCTTATTGCATTATATTTGCATTCATTTAACCCAAAACACCATGAGTGATTTTGAGAGACTAGATGGTGCTTTGATCTTTGAACCATCAATGCTCACCAAGGATAACTACTCCACTTGGAAAGTGAGGACGAAAGTATTTTTGATGGACCTTGATGAGCATGGTTGGATGTGTGTGGAAGATGGATACTCACCTCCCACGGAGACACTAGAGAATGGGGTTTTTATGCCTAAGCCTAAGTCCAAGTAGACTAATAACGAACTCGAGGCTATAGAATGGAACTCAAAAGGCATCATGCCTTATCTTATGCAGTGGATGAGAGTAAAGCCAAACTCATCCAAGCCACTCGAAATGCATGAAAATCTTGGGAGATTCTAAGAGTCACCCACGAAGGTACCATGAATGAAGAAGACAAGAATTTAGGTACCTTAAAGATTAAGCTTTAATGTCTTGATTGTGGCGGTTATGGGCACATCTCTATGAATTATGAAAATTCGAAAAGCAAGAGTCGAAGAGGCAAATCAAAGGCCTACTCTTGTAGTAAAAGTGAATAAAGCTCTTCGGGTTCCGAGAGATGTGAAAGGAATCACATAGCCTTGTACGCTTTACATGATGACAACTTAAAAGCGGCCACAAGACACCCATCACTCAAGGTTAACAATGAAGAAGCTAGTTTGGATGATGATTGCCACAAGAGCACAAGTGGTAGAAGCTTCAATGAAGAAAGTTCAAGCTCTGAGAACTTAAGTGATGGAGGTTTGAATTATGAAGACTTCATTAAAAGTCTTCAAAGGCCCTTAAAGAATAAAGACAAAGAAATCAAGAAGTTAAAAAAGGAAAAACTTCAACTAAGGACCAAGTTAGATGACTCCTTGAAGATGGACATAGTTGATGTGTCCAAGTATGAGAAGGAGATTGATAATTGCCTTCAAAGGATGAAGGCAATGAAGGATGGACTTGCCTACAAAGACAATTCCTTAAAGATCATCAAGGACAAAGAGATGAGGTGCCTTGTAGAATTGAAGATGGCCAAGGTCATACAACCTCAAGCTCAAGGCGAAGAAGAGTTGCACCTCTATATTATCCTAAGAGAAAGATTGATCTTGAAGAGTCATCCAAGAATGGCGAAGTGAAGATGCCAATAAAGAACGGAGCTAAACCTCAACAATCAAGAGCTCCACATCTAAACCTTCCTCAACCAAGAATCTATGATCAACCGGCTCATCCACCTCAACAAGCTAGACTATAAAGTTGTCACCAATCGGCTCAAGCTCCAAGAAAAAGCCAATCAGTGCATCATCAAAGATAACCTCATCAACATAGCGATGCCTCGATGAGATCACAATGCAATGGTATAAATTATTACTTTGTACCTACTTGTCATTTTTGTGGTATGATTGGTCACTTAAGATCAAATTGCTTTAAATGCATTAAGAGGTGTAGATTAGAGAGCATGAAAGAAAAACGGTTGAAAAAGAGGGCAAACTTGCATGAACTTAAGGCTTTTAGAAATTTTTCTTTGGCCACAAAAAATGAAATGGTAGAACCTAGGTGGGTTAGAAAGAATGAACCCTCTTGCCTTAGTGCCCATGAGACACCCGTAGATGCAACAAGGTCCTTTGAACGTGGTAAGTCTGTAGAGGCTTATGCCTCCCATTGACTTGGTTGGATTTGACCCCATTTGGGAAGCTCATGCAAAGAGAGCGAACTTACTTGATTTTCCATGTGCAAAAAGTTGATTAATTTTATGTTTTTTTGGTAATTGCTTGAGATTATTGGTTGTACACATTTGCTTATATGGTATTTTCCTCAATAAGTGTGCACTATTTCTCTGTTTGCAACACATGTCATTTTTATGTTTAAACATGTATTTTTGGACTAGGAGATTTGATTGGGAAGTAAAATTGAGTGACTTATAATTTATCTTCATGGCATATGAACTTACTTATTATGACATGCTTAAAATGATATGCATGAAATGATTTTGATTGCTTTAATGAAAATGTGTGTGAGTGCAATTGAGAAGACTAATCAATATGGATCTTGTATCCATGCAAATAAGGATTTTATATCCAAATTAGTATTCTCTCTTTTCTTTTTGGTAAAATAATACTACTATCATACGGATAATTATCCGAAAAAATCTAATAGGATCTCTTGGTCCAATGTCTTGATTTGCCCTTAAGGATTGATATAGTTGTTTATGTGTTACAAATTCTTTTAAAAAACTATATCTTATTTTCCTATGAAAAAAGGGTACAAATTGGTTTTAATTCTTTTGGAAACCCTTTTGATGTATGTTTTGCCAAATAGCATTGCTTGAACTTGAATGTTATATGTCTTGCATGCAAAGCAACAATCTCACACTTTTTTCTTTAAATAAAACTTCTTGAATCTCTCTCAATTACTTATGTTGCATAAAGTTCGTTTATATGATTATGCATCGTATTTGTGCTAATAGCTCTCGTTGCTAAAGCAACCCAATAGGGGGAGCTTCTTTACCTATCTCATGATAAAAATGGGGAGAAGTCTTGAGAGATATAGGGGAACATGATTTATGTTTTGGGGGAGATATCATGAGGGAGTTACCCATTTAGGGTGAGCATTGCACATGTATTTGTTTATATTACTTTATTGAGTGCAATTGCTTTTTTTATTTGTTCACCTCACATACAATTGTTCTTAGAAAGTGCTTTATTGCTATTGTGTATCAGTATGATGCTCTACGAAGAGATTGAAGACCTTGAAGACTTAGATTCTTAGGTATCTCTTATTGTAATGTAGAATTACTTATTAACCAATAGATTTGTTTTCTTTTGTGAGGATTTAATTGTGAGTGGTGATTTGTTATGAAATAGCTAAAGGGGAAGATTGTAAGAACCTCATTTTTATGATTGGTTTATTTCATGACAAACCACATTGGAGACTTTTTGTAAGGGTAGTCCAAGCTTTCAGTGTGCATGGTCAAGCTTCCAAGGCATTCTCAAGACCTCAGATCAAGAGCATTTCAAAAGATAGGTTACTTGTACTTAACTCTTTATGAAGAGATTTAGTTGCACACACTCACAACTCATGCATTATCATATTTATTATAATTGTTGTTTGTTTCATGTTTGTGCATTTTAAATTACTATCTCTCTTCTTGTATGCACATATCTTTTACATCTAGGTTGATTGAGTGAGGTTTAAAATTTCATGCATTTGTGCCTTGGTTGACTACCGTTGATCGTTGTATTGTCCTTTGTTGGACCGCTGTGAATTATCACAGCAATGAGTGTCCAGGCTTTTACCGTTGTTGGACTGCTGTACGACCACTGTTAATTCTCACAACGGTGTGTTGTACAGGTGTTCACCGATGTACGACCATTGTAAGTGGTACAACGGTTTACACAGTTGTCTTGGGCAAATTTGTGTTTGACAGTCTCACCGTTGTGTAGACCGTTGTATCCCTCACAGCAGTCGTGCCCTGTGAAGCCCATAACGACGTCGTTTTTGCCCTGGCTTTTATCTATATGTTCTCTCCTTCCCCAACTCGTTTTTAACAACTTCAAAACCTAATTTCAGAAAGAGAAAGAGTCCCCTTCGATAGAGAAGCTCCAAGAGTTATTCCTTAATTCTCCAAACCCAAAACCCATCATCCTTCATGCATTATTGAGCATCCTTGGGCATGGGTTTTCATCTTTGATTGAATTGGTAAGTTGAGCAAAAACCTCATCTTTGTCATTTGTTCATACTTTCCATGATGATGTTTTTATTGCATTTATTAATTGATTAAATGTTAAGACTTCATTCATTTCATCTTCTTATGAATTCCTTTCCATTATTGAGTTTGTATTGTGATAGCTTGTATTTAGGACATATTTGCCCTTTAGTTAGGTCTCTATACATTGCATTTAGACATTGTTGATTAGAACTCATTGATTACATTTTATGATTGCATTATTGTCCTTGCCATGATTAATGACAACATGTGTTGAAATGGTTATGTACTTTTGTAATATTTCTAATCGGTGGCCTCTAGGGGATTTGAAATCTCTCAATTGGAACCAAAAGTCTTGTTTACTGCTACATCCACTCCTTAAGGTTATCCTAATTAAGGGATGTATTTTGAAAAGAATGCAAGGGTAACTTGTTCTTAGTTTCAAACCTGACCCGAGTGTCCCTGGAGCAATGGAAAACTGTCAATTTGGCGTCCAAGTATCTTGAGAGGATTTTTACATTGATGCAGCTTGATTCTTCTGAGAAAATGTAAACAAGAACCCAAAATGACTAATGGGTCAAAAATGGGATAAACAAAGTTGTTTGAGTTATTTGCTCACATAAACTAGTCTATCATTCTACAGAATTTTATCTCCATAATACATGCTTTACAAAACAAAAAGAAAAACTGTAGAATTGTGGGCCGTACTATTTGGCTTAGCTGTGGCCTACAACTTCAAAAAATCCATATCTATAAACTTTTCACTCTGCAAGACCTGCTGTAACCCCCCAAATAACCTAATACTGTAAAATTCAGAATCATCAAAGTACATTTGATTGTTTATGATCGTGTTTTAACTTTTAAGTCTAGTAAAATCTAAGGCGTGAGGTAACAGAGTCTCAAGTCTCATCATTCACCTGGATGATCAAGGTACAGCCACAATCATAGCTTCATCACTAGATGAAGTTCCCAAATCTTCCTTGAAATCTATCAACTATAGTTTGCTTCTTCATTTCAGGGACAGCAAGTTTTAAGTTTTGATAATTGACTTGTTTGAGCAAGTAACTAAAATTATTAACAGACAAATATTTCAATGAAATAAAACTATAGGAAAGCAACCACAGCCAAGTAATACCTCATTACTTCATCGTCACTTGATGATCTACTATCCATGAATTCAGGGAGACCTTGACTGATTATAGTTCTGTCTCCCAGAGGTGATATACTCTTCTCCACAAGCCACAGCTTGTACCTTTTTCGTTGTTGTACTGGTATACTGCAGTAGATAATGACTAAACTGGGTAATGAGAGCAGAACAGAAAAAAAAATGCAGTAGATCAAAGAAAAAAGACACCATCTCTGAATGCTTTGCCTTATTTCCATGAAAATTTTCAAGAATCTTTATTATTGAATACTCTTGTTGGTAAATGGTTTTCAACCTTCCAGGTGGCAGAAAATTATCATTCTTAGAAAATAGAAGAAACCAGAGGCGTCGGGAGTCCTTCCTTATGTAACTGGAAACGGAATGAAAATTTTGGCTTGGATTTGCTTTTGATGCCTGCAGACCATAAATAACCCAGTATGTAAAAGATATAGAGGACCATAATTTTGACCAACATAAAGTAGTATCTTTATCTATGGTCTAAGAGAGAACTTGACTACCAAAAAGGCAAAAATATACTCCGGCAATGCAGCTTAATTATCTGAACAATACTTGAACTGTCAACAGGCCGGTTCATATCTTGTGCATACAATGTACTTCCAGTTCATAAAATATTTACAAGTGTCTATTCACATTAGCATCTGGAATTACCGAAGGTAATCTGATTCAACTGATTACTGAAGGACGTCTGATTGTCACACGATTCATTGCTTGATAGTTGATACATTATGTAGTTAAAGGGAGAGCTCAATGCACATATCTCTTTCAATTCTTTGACTTATTCCTAGTCCATTTAGGTTTAACCAGTAAAATTTTGAGGAGAAGCTTCAACTCATAAGAAAAACGAAGGCATTGAGTTCAAGCAATCAGCATTTTCTTTTGCAGAATATAGTATATAGAGAATTCATGTAGCTGGTCTGGTCCAAACAAAACTATGAAAATTGAGGTTTCCTTGAGTTGATCATTTAACACATGCACTCCACCTGGCAGCTGGTTGCCTCTTCACTTAAATTCTATATATTATTTTTTTCTATTTTTAAAAGCTGATTGGGTTGGACCATCTTGGATTTGGGCTTGGAACAATTTCTGGTGCTGGACCTTACACATGAATATTAGATTGATTAATTTGTTTTGAAATGTTGAATTGAAAACAAAAGTGATTACTGAAGTATATGATGAAGTAAGCACTGGGCTCTGAGGCAGTTTTATATAAACTGATTTTTTGACGTGCATTGTAGTCTGAACACCAATCCCTGCTAGCCTCTACCATCATTCAGGATCAGGATTTCCGTATATCTTCTACTCTTTTGCAGGTTAGTGCATCTCTTTCGTACAAATTTTTTATTCCTCATTTAGCGATTTTTTTCAAGTTTATTATTATTTTATGTTTGAAATCTATTCTTGTAGATGAAGAACGTGAAGCCATACACCTTGCTCAAGGAATTCCAAAGAAGGCTATGGAAATGGGGCAAAATCTCTTAGAGGTGCAACTTTGCTAGGTTTGAGTGGTTTGAGCGATTATGTAAGCATTGGGTATTTCAAGCCAAAAGGAGGAATTCAGTCAGAAATTTTTGGGTATGATATCCCTCACTTAATGCTCTGTGTATATGTTTATACATTTGTTAATGTGATATATATATATATATATATATATATATATATATATATATATATATATATTACAGGATTGTTAGAACGAAGAAGCGTGACATTGATGATATTGCTATAGAATTTCGAGACCTTGTATGTTTGAGTTTGTGACTGCCCTGTTTTTCATTTTTGTCAAACATATCACAGTGGTGTTTTACCCACCAACAGTTGGCACTGTGCTATGATTTTTACTATGGTGTTGTTGAAATTTTAAATCTTCTTCTTATTTGTCCTTATGTAGAACTTTAATTTTAATGTGGCGGGATATGTGATAGGACTTCCTCTAACAAAAGAGAAAGACAATCCCGAAGTGAGTTTTTTCGTACTAACTTTTGCCAACTTTTAAATATTATCTCATATACTCTCATATTTGATTATAATATTTTCTTTTTATTTAATTAGGTTGCAAAAGTGAAGAATTTTGTTGCCGACCTTTACAGTACTCGAAGACTTGAAGGTCTAAAGTATACATACTTGTACGAGAGTTCTGCATCAAAGGTGTGTGAAATTATATGAATTGTATGTCGAAAGTTCAAAACTTTTCATTTCATTTCGGTATTGTATAGACATGACATGAAACATAAAAAGAGTTGTTTAATTCATTAAGTAATTGGTGGTGTGGCTTGTTGGAAATAATGTCAAAGTAAATATTTGCGAAAATATTAAATAACCTTATTTTTGTTTATGTCTCGTATGTTGTTTATCAGAAATGTAGATATCAATGTTCAATTGTTTTGCATGACATTGTGAAACCATCATTTTTTTTATACATCTCTTTATGATAATATTTTTACGGTAGTCGGTGGTGATACAAATTATAGGATCTCATAGTTGTGATATTTTTTACAGTATCTAGCAAAGGTGCGGCAAGACCCAGAAAAGTCCTATCTCTATGAAATGTTGGTTGGTGAAGAAATAATACAGGTAACTTTCTTCTTATCCGAATGCAAAAATTTGATTTATCCATTATAAGACAATAGTTTGTAAGTGTAGAAGGTGGCCTTTTTAAGTTGCTTTTAATGAACATGGGTTAGAATTTAGGAAAAGTTGCTGCAAATTTCTGACTGTAGCCCTCCTTGTCAAAAGAAGGGTTGGTCATCTCCTCCCTATCAAAATAAGGGTTAGTCATCTCTTGTCGTCCTGTCCCTTGAAGGGATCGGGATCCTCTTTTGCCATTTTTTTCTTAGACTTTTCTTAATGACAGTTTTACTTGCACTTAAAAAAAAAAAGACGATAATCACTCCCCTTGAGGACCACTGCATGTCACCATCCCAAATTAATTTTTATTTAATGTAAAAAGCTGCATGATGTTTAGATTTTTAATTATTCAATCAATTCAAATTTTTGAATATTTGTATAATTTCAAGCTCTTCGTTCAAATTGAGAACATTATTTTTGACATTTATACACTTGGTTTCAAAGTCACTTTATACATCGTTGTTTTGACATTTGACAGGAGTATTATAATCTTCATCTCAAAGATCATTACCCCCTTGAAGAAGATGAAGATGATGAATGAAGATTATTTTGAATCAATGTAGATGGGATTTGAAAATGACTGAAGATTATATTTTGAATAAATGTAGGTGGGATTTGAAAATTATATAGAAAAGCATTTTCTCACTTCAATATGGTTTAGACATGAATCACAAACAAAGAGTTTCGCCATTGTTTGTTTTATGCATGTCTCTTCTTGATATATCTTCTATATCACGTTTATTGTGTCGACGGATCATGAAAATAACAAACTATTTTGTAACATTTTAAAAACCAGTTTTTTGGTTTTTTGTTTCAAAAAAAAAAAACATTGAGACAGCTTTTGGTGTCTGTTTAAATTTTAAAACAATAAAAAATTTGTTTTAGAAAAAAACATTTTTAAACAAAAATATGTTTCTAGTGTTTTCAACTCAACCTTCTCTCTCGGTCGAAATTGATTGATTCAAGATTGTTACGGACAATGATTATGGCGTGTTTGAAGGTGAGAAACAAATAAATATTTTGGGCAAATTACACTGACACCCATGAGGTTTGGGTGAAAGACAGTTGAAGTGAAAATTTTCTTATTATGCACTAATACCCTTATACTTGATGGTAGTTAACGATTCTGTTAACTTGACCCAGTTTAACCTTTGTAAGGTCCAAAACACCCTTGAATAATTATAAAAAATAAAAGTAAAAACCAAATAAAAAAAGAACAAAACAAAAGTGAATAAAAAAAACGAAAGACCAATATTTTATTTTTGAGAATCGAAAAACAATTTTTTTAAGGGAAGTAAAAAAAAAAAAAATTCACTTCCCTTAAAAAAATTATTTAAAGAGAAAAAAAAATTAATAACAAAAATCAAGGTACAAAAATATTAAAAGGAGAATGCTTTTTTATAAATATATATATTACAAAAAATATTGTGATGACCTCTATGAACCAGGAACATATGGAGGCCACCGTCGCAGGTGGCCTAAATGAGAAGCAGGACCCAATAGAGATCATCATTTTCACACAGTTTCACTGTAACCACACAATGACACAAGGTCCATACGAATTTCATGACCCTACTTAATTTCAAAAGCAAAATCTCCACTGTCCACACCACACCAAAACCCCCAAATTCATCCACAAAACCACAAACCCATATAGAACATCACAAACCCATCATAACACCATGCTGGAGAAGACGATCAGTTCTGGACGTTTAGAGATTGGTTTTGGACGCCGATTAAAGAGCCACCATCTACTGATTTGGTTGCAGGAGGCGATGACCACTAGAGACTAGAGAGGTTGGGGAGGGAGGCGGCCGCGGCCTAAACACATGGGGGTTAGTGTAGAATAAGAATTTTTTTCCAACTGTCTCTCACCCAAACCTAATGGGTGTCATTGAAATTTCCCCAATTATTATTTACTAATTACTTTTTTTTTTAATTAGTAAATACTTTGTTAATTATATATAGAATTAGTATTAAAAACCTCTCCCGACCTTTAATTTATTATTGATTGTGTGGAGAAAGATGTTTTTATTCAATATCCCCTAGAGTCTAACCGCGTTAAGGGTTCTGTTAGCTTGACTTGCATTGATCGTACAAAATGACTATACGGCCCCTTACTAGTTTGAACAAAAGTCTATTATATCTAGGGTTAGGAATCCACTGGATCGGTTCATATTTCGATCATACCGATAAAAAACTGATATTATTCGGTTTTTATAAAAATGAACCGATCCAATAAAATTGAGATTTGTCAACCGATCCAAATTCAACCAAACTGGATCGGGTCGGTTTTTTCAGTTTTGGGTCTATTGGGCCAAATTACTTTTATTACACACTTTTTTACATATTTAATCAATTTATGCTGAATTTGACTAAATTAACTTATGGGCTTAAAGGAAATCTCATTATGGGCTTGAACAAAATGATTTTACTAGGTTAAAAACTTAAAATAATAATTAAAAAAAAAGAGAGGGAATTGTCAATAACCTCTGACTTTTGATCAAATGCCAAATCAAACCGTCTAGATTGAACAATTAGCAAAAAACCCTCTATCATTGGTTGAAAATTAGTTGACTTTAATTAAATCTAATCAAATATAATTATTTAAGTGGTTTTTTCTATAATTGAATTAAAAAATAATGAAATAATATATTAGAAAATAAAAAAATTAATGAAAATTAAATATTTAAAAGGGTTTTTAGCAAAATTGCCCTATTTTAGGGACTGAATTGCAAATCTACCGTAAAACCCAAAACAATTGCAAAACTACCCTGAAATGACATGTATACCCTCATGTAAAAAAAATCCAATTTCACTCAATGCCCTAACCACCCTATCCAGATCCACTGTCTTCGTTCCAACCATAGTCGTCTAGTTCGCCATCGACTTGTTCTCGAGTTCCAATGACTGTCAGTGACTTCACCGTCAGCCAGCGATCCCGCCAGCCGCGCACCTTGACTTCGCCAACTAGCAATAGGAACGAGATCAACAACTTCTTCATCGAAGAGCATTGACGTTATCGTCTCCGTCAAAAGATCGTCGTCAGCCGTCTTTTCATTCCATCATCAACCGTCTGGTTCCGACATTACCATACATCGCCATACATCGCCGATTTGGTTCCCATTTAAGGTATTTTGAGTTTCAAACCCAAAACATTGAAGTTTTGTTGAGTTGAAATTGGATTTATGGTTTTCAAATTGTTAAGTCTATTCTGAAATTTTGAAGAACAGGTACAGCGACTACCTCATTGAAGAGGAGGAAGGACTCAATGACCACAAGGTCGTCTTCAACTGCCCAAAATCGAGAACGCTATCTCCAAAGGTTTTATTATTATTTTCTTTTTCTTCGTGCCCGATTTTTTTAACCTCGGTCTAGTGTACTTGTTTGATTTTTTGCTTTTTATGTTTTGTTAGGGTTAGATCTTTTGGTTTGGTGACTTTAGTACCAGTGATTTGCGGCGATGTCACTAGATAAAGTTTTTGTTTTTGTTTTTGTTTTTGTTTTTTTCTTTGACTTGTTTATGATTTAAAGTTTACACTGATTTTGTGTGCGTCGGTTTATATTTGTGTGTTCGTGTTTATGTGTTTTGTTCCTGTTTTGAGCTTGTATAGCTTTAGTCTCCAATTATTTGTCGAATTGGTCTCTGACAAATGTGATTTGTTTTTTCTTGATTTTCTATTAAAATTTATAGAATATATATGTATGTATACATCTCGTTTTTACACTCCATGTTTTAAGCTTAAAATGGAATTTAAGCCAGAAATACAATATAGTATATGCTAGGTGTCTTAATTATATGTTCCTCGGATTTTATATGGTGGATGATCCTGAAATTCGAGACCACACATATTTATCACCATCTCTTGCAATCAATATTGACTTGGTTTTGCTGTCATATATGATATATAATATATTATTCAATCTAAACATTAGATAATATTATCGAGATCCAACCCTTATACGATTTTTTTTTTGAAAGTATAATGATTTTTTTAATGTAGCACATGGGTTTGTAGAATACGTTTCAAAAACTTTGGATACAATATCAATGTGATGATCTACATATATAGAACATTGCAATATTCTCAATTTTCTTTGCATATGATGCATATAGTCCATGTATATCACTATTGTATTTACTTTTACTTTTTCTTCAAATGTTTGTATACTTTAGTTCATATCTGAATGTAATATGAAATGCTTTAGGTTGATAGGTTGATAATCATGGGTGGAAACAAATTACTTGAATCACTCAAGATTAAGGAATGTGATCGTTTTCCTTATCAAGTTACTGGTCATTGTAATTGTGAGAGTATAAGGCTTATTAAGTCGCATCTCACAGAAAAACAACTGAAGTTATTTAGAGCGATCTGTTTCGGTTATTTTTTAAAAGTGAGCGATATGGTTTTGTCTTGGCATTTTTGCCATCACATATAGCTTAGGGAGTGTCATGTTAAAAATGCTGATTATAATGCATCTTCTTTCCGGTACCATGTTGGCAACAGGTTGATATGGTTTTGCCCAATGGAGTTTTTTTTCGTTAGTGGGCTAGCCTTTAGAGAATACTCTGAATCCACTATGGAGCTTTTCAAACGAAAGTATAATAGACTCCGTCGAATCTATTTCCAAACCAGTAAAATTAAGGTTAAAATGATTGTTGATTGGTTTAGAAATTTGGGTCCTAATAATAAAATTAGTGATGATGATGATGTTGATGTTGTGAAATTGACGTTAATAATTTTTTTGGAGATGACGTTGGTTGGGAAGGAAAATAGCACTAGCATTCTGTATTGGGCATTAGAATTAGTCGATGACTTAGATGCTTTTAATATGTTTCCGTGGGAGACATTCATATACTCGAGGACATTTAACTCTCTTTTTACTTGTCTTCTTGGCCGTGATGATAAATTCAAGAATAAGTTCACCGATGATAAGTTGGAGGAGAATGCCGATGCTCCAATTAAATGGAAAACGGAGAGATACAACATGTATGGGTTTGTGACGGTCTTGCAGGTGAAGTGTGTTAAACGATGAACTTTAATAACATACATTTTAGGCAAGAGTTGAACTAAAAGTATACCTTTTGGGAGCATGAAAGGGGGAAAGAATCAGTGTAACACCTACATTGATATTATACAAAGAAGGAAAAATGCTAACGACAATCACTCAGCTCAGCTGCCAAAGACACTCACGAGCTTGCAAGCAACATGTGTCCATATTATCGAATCATGAAAAAAAAATCCCTTCACTTTTTAATTTATTAACAACCTATCAGTTCGACTATATTAATAAGTACCACTATGTCACACACTCACACCTAATTACTGTGATGCCATAAAGAGGGAAAACCAAGGAATGTCCTTGCTTGCTTTCTATTTTCATCCTGTTCCGATTGCTATAAATTTTTTTAATTAAAATTCCAGTTTTAATCTCACTTTCCAGTAAGTATGAGAATAAATGCAGTGAATCAGCTGAGAATACAGATTATTGAACATGAAACCTTAATCATATCGTGGTTTTCCTGTTCAAATCAATATGCAGATGCAATCTTTCTATTAACTAAACAACACAAGACATTGAATCCCGCATAACTTGTTTAACAAACAGATCATTTTAGTTATGAATTAAATATCATTAGCTATAAACAAAATATTTAAAAAAAAAATACAAGCTAAACCTATTAACAAAGGTCAAGGTACTGAAATCAGACATGTTTAATTATCTTATTAAACCAAGCAAAACAAATTTAGATAAAAAATAAAAACCAGAAATAACCTAGTTTAAGATGTGTTTTCAGTGGTTTTAAATATCCTAATCCCTTAACTTTTTCACATGTTTGGTTGATTGTTCAGTTTCCTTATTATAAGAAAAAATTTATCCACCACCCCCTGGCTTTCATTTATTACCTTCCATCCATGCCAAGGATTACCACTGTGTTCTTTTGAAGACCAAAAGCAACAATGTAGGGTTTAGCCTCAATCAAGTGGAACTGCTCTACCGACCACTCTGAATTGAAATACTTTGGCAACACTCCTGTTAAGAGGAAAGCAAATTAGATGCAGGCATTAAAAAACAAATTTACACAATCCATAGTCATATTCTAATATGTTACATGTAAGTATTTTTATCCCCAAAAACTAGTAAATGAAACAAAGAAAAGCTCGTTGGATTAAGAATTACAGAACATGTAAAACTTAATCACAAATATCCGATGTTTACTAAAGAAAACTATAATCTTGTATGGCTTAAAAACCAACGTCTGAGGATGAATTAGCAACGTCATCTTTCTATTTTTCTATAAAAAACTTCCTAGTTTTTTAATTATTTAAATATATATATATATATATATATATATATATATATATATATATATATATATATATAGAAGAAGGGTAAAATAGTACTTTTGTAAGCATATGTGATGCAGTGAAAACGTAACAAGAATTAGACCGACCTCTAAATTCTACTGAAAACTGGAATCCACCAGAATAAAGTTAAATTTCTAAAATTTTTATTGAATAATAAGTTATCTGAGCCTTTCGGCTTACAAGGCTATTTAAAACGAAAAAACTCTAACCTAAATCCTTGTTGGACAAGAAACGGGATTACATATCAAAAGCTGCCTAAAATAGTAAAAACTGTAAAAAATAAAGAAATTATAAAAGTTTCAGAAATAAAAGATACTAATGAGTAATGACCCTAAACAAGCCGAAATTAACGATAAGAGATTCTGGCTTGTCAAAATCAACCTACGACTAAAATGGAAATTTCCCAAAAAGTAAAGAATTGCGATTTCGTGGTCCAAATGATGGAATTTTGCCAAAAAAGGACGTGTCTATTGACTTCTGAAGATCTCGCCGATTCTCTTCAATTAAGGTCATTTAATTTTGGATTTATGATGGTCCCACCAAGCCATGTAGAACTCAGCCACTTGTTCTACATCAATATGTTTTATAACATGCACAAACTCTTGAAGAAATGTAAGAAAAAGAATTTACAACTTCATTTCATGAACCAGGTGGCAGTTGGTGCTCACAAGAGCTCTTTTCAATAAAATTATGACTCAAACACTATGAAACTTTATAATGTGATTCAATTATCACAGAAATTATTGAAGAAACATTAGTGATTAATGCAATTATAGATAAAGCAAACAATACTAACGCAGAGAACAAGGCACTTGAACTCAGATGAAAGAGAGAGATGAGGTAGGTGATGTGGCAAAACTAGTATCAGATGCACTTCTTGACTTGTCATGCCTTGGGGACCCAGACAGAATTAACCTTAAGGTTGAAAACATGTACGGTGCCCTTATCACTTGAGACTGCTAGCCACTGCACATTTGAAAAGAAAGCCAGACTATAAATCTCCGCTCTATCTGCACCCCTCCATACGACCTTACCTGCATGAACAGATGCCATTAACTGCAATAGATAAAATTCCAGATGACAGTTCTAAATGGCCAAACAAACATAAAAAAAATGTACCAGAAACAAAAAATTACAAAATAAAAAAATAAAGTCCAAAAATAAAGCACATATTAGCTTATAAGTGATAACTTATATTAGCTTTAATAAATTACGGTGTGGATGGTCATAAGTTGATAATAAAGTCAACAAACACATTCTTATAACCGAATAAACACATATTAATGATTTTCAAAAAAACATAAGTGATCATTATCAGTAAATAAATTTTCCAAAAAATAAAAGACATTTTGAGGAGGCTGATTGGATGGACATAGCACAAGCCAATAAGTGAGTTAAGGTCCATAACATCCTAACCAAACTCAGATGTCAGGCCTAAAGTACCAAATAAAAGCCTAGCAAGAAATCAAGGCACACCTCTACAATCTTATATTATAATCCCATTTGTTTTTTTTTTAAATATATATATATAGATATATATTACAGTAACTCGAGATTTAGGACGAGTACATAAAATCTAAGAAGATGAGGAGAGATTCAAACCCGATGACCAACATATATGTTTATCATCTTCTTAGATTTGTCTTACAATAATTTTAATAAAAAATGTCAATCTAAAATATGAAACATACCATCTTTAATAGTTCAATTAACAGAAACTCAACAAGAAGACAACAACAAATGACACAAAATGCAGAATTTGCAGTCTTCGCTACAAATATTGCCTCGCAGTCAAGCTTTTTTATCCACCAGCTTGATCATATTAAATTCATCATGAAATTCTATTGCAATCCGTCATAAGTAGATTTATAATGATTTTATTAAGCTTGAAGAACTCTCCTAGATGCCAACAACTAGTACAGTAGGAGTTTAAAATTAGTTATCAGATTTACAAGAAAAAGACATGTTAGTGTTTTTGGAAAGATTATTAGCTTATAATCATGATGGCACGAAGAACATGAAAGATTATGTTTTTTGTTGACAATTATCCAGACTCTGTATAGAAGAACCAACCTTTGCAAGCACTAGTATATAATTCACATTAACAAACAAGCAAATTACTGTTAAAAAAAAAAAACACAAGCCAATTAATGCCATTCTAAATCGTTAAAAATATCTTTGTTTTGTAGAGACAAGGGAGGAAACTAGAAGAAAAATTAATTAATTAGCATATAATAGTTGTTTTTCTTTGTTTTTGTTTTTTAATTTTTGCCTGTTATATTATGATTTAGGTTGGAAATATTAATTCAGAGGGAAGAGAGAGGATAAGATGAGGTTGACCTAGCTTTAAAAAAAATGAGATTGTAAGTTCGAGTCTTTCCCTCCGACTTCTAAATTATTATAATATTTATAAAAAAAAATTAATTAGCATATAATATTCTTTTTCTTTGTTTTTTCAATTTTTTTCTATTATATTAAATATGATTTAGGTTGGGAATATTAATCCAACAGAAGAGATTGTCCAAGACAATCCTAGGCTTGAAAGACAGTTTATGTAAAATTTTTGCAACGAAATCAATACTTTTCTTCTTGATCCTTTGTAAAAAATCATTTGTTTGCTCATCATGATGTGTTTGAATTATATTCTCACTTAAACATAAAGACTACAGACCAAAAACCATCTCATAAGTTTTATATTGTCATTACTGACCTAACGTAAATATATGGAGCTCATATGACTTTCATTACTGACCTAGTCATGACCTCCTCTTGTAAGGAATTTACATTAATATTTATTTCTTATAATCTTATGTACTTCGTAATTACCATTTATGTTTTTGTTTAATTCACGGAAAACTTATCAATTTAGGAATTAAATAAGATTTTCATTAATGACCTAGTCATGACCTCCTCCTGTAAGGTATTTACATTAATATTTATTTCTTATAATCTTATGTACTCTATAATTACCATTTATGTTTTTGTTTAATTCACGGAAAACCTATCAACTTAGGAATTAAATAATTTAGAATCAGATTATATGGACTCTACATACAAATCAGGAATTTGATTCCCCTTTCCACTTAAGGAATCCTTAGCAATTTGTAAGTTGTGAAAACAGAGTCTATCCACTTTAGTTTTGCATTATATTTGTGTATTTTTTAATCCCTGTAATTAATTTCAATCTTATCCAATTTGTAAAGAACTTGAACCATGTTTTGTAATCTTTATAATCTGCCATAATAAACCAACCTTCACCGTCTAATGAAAACCCCTACCATTAGAGAGAGATAGTCTTCCTCCGAAATCAAACCAAGAGACCGGATTATACTTCTTTCGTGATCGACTTCTTCAAGACACATCCTCCAATTGTGCACATCAGGTTTGTGTTTTTTTTTTTCTTAGGAATTTGGAATTCCAAAATTAATTGACAATAGTAACTTTTGATTTGTTTTTGTCCTCTGACTTTGTGTTTTGATGAACTTTTTCTTACAATTTTATATTTGATTGATTGTCTACTCCTATTGAAACATGCGGGTTTGCGGGGCTAGTGAAGCCTGTTTACCGAAGCTGTGCCAATTAACTGAGTTAGGAAATTACAAAGTTGGTGATTAAAATAATACTATGTCAAACGTAAATTAAATTAATCTAGTTAGGATTCTCTAGAAACACCTAGTCTACATATATTAGACTTTGCTCACAGTTACGGTGTGTGTTATAATTGTAACAGAAAATATTCCATAAAAAATACGAAAAAGTTTGCTCTCTGTTTTTCTCCATAATATTTCTTTCACTTTATTTCGTATTTTCCTGAAAAATTACTTTGTTAAATGGGCTAGTATATATAATATTTTAAATATCTACTGATTTGTCATGTGATTGTTTGGGAGAAAAATATTTATACAAGTAGGTTCTATGCTAAGAATGTTTTTTTCCAGGTAAACTAATCAATTATACTTGAATAATAAACTAAACTTATAAATAAATACATCTTGAAACGTTTTTTAGTATTTTAGAAATACATTTTAATCTACTTGGCGGATTGTGGGACATACATATATTCATTGTAAGTGGGATTCCTAATGTTAGTAAAAAAAAAAATTGATAAAGTTCACTCATTCTTTCATGTGATCAAAGATATATGCTGAGATTACATTTTTTTTTTAATGGATGAGATCACTTCATGTGATCATATAGGTTAACGTTGAAGAATCATTATAAAGAAAAAAAAAATTGCTCTTGTAATGTTTATAATTTTTAATAGCAACATGTTTAGCTGTGATTCATGGTGCAGGGTTGCTTCGATATTACGATGAACAAAAAACGGATTAACAAAGTGGATAGGATATCTGAATTACCTGAACCGATATTGCATCACATTCTTTCATTTCTCCAATTCGACGAAGTTGTTCGAACTAGTGTCCTATCTATAAAATGGCAAAGAGCATGGCGGACATGCCCAGTTTGGATATTCGATTTATCCGTTTTTAAAGATAATTCATTGCATTTTAGTACTAATTTCAATGAGGGTGAATTAAGGAGAAGAAATGAGTTATTTAATTGTTTGGCAAAAATAATTCGAGACCTTCATTGCAGGGACAGGCTTAGTATAGAGGAGTTCACACTGGACATGATTTTTTTTGTAGATCCAGAAGTTGCATCTTTTGTAGACCAATGCATTTGTCATGCGGTTGATTGTAATGTCAAAGTGCTGAAAATTCAATTTATGGCCGAAGATATTAATCGTTACAATATCCCTCCAATTCTCTTAGTTGCAGATTCAATAGAGCTTTTGGCGTTAAAATGTTGTGTATTGGGATCGTCGAGAAATTATGTGAATTTATCATCTTTAAGAAAATTGTTTCTAGTAGAAGTTGATATGGATGACTGCATGATTAAGAATATACTTGGTGGTTGTCCTATGATTGAGATTCTACATTTACAAGAATGTGGAGGGATCGAAAGTTTGAAATTGTTTGGTCTTCCTCGACTCAAGGATTTGAACATTCTTCATTGTATAAATTTGGATGAAATCAATATTGAGACTCCAAATCTACATTTTTTAGGATATGCGGGTAATATCATATCATTATCGGTAAATGCTTTGGTCTTATCAGAAATTTATTTCATGATTCCGTTAGAGAATGATGAAACTCAAAGATATATCGAATTCCTCACAAAGTTCTATTTATCAGAAGTGTTGACCTGGCAAATTTTCAACAGTATGGTATGTTTGTTCTTACAACTTTTTACTAAGATTTTTACTCTGACGGTATTATTATACATCATGAATCTTTAATCTATTTTGTTCAAGGATGTGATGGTTCCTAGAGAATTGAGGGAAAAAATACCTTCTCCATTGTCCAATCTCAAGCTTTTGAACTTATATTGTGACGTTGTTCCAACTGGTGGTACAATTGCAAAAGTTATGGACAGCTTGCTTTGGTTTGCACCTCATACAAAAACTGTATTTGTCGGCAAGTTCGGCGAGTTCGGCGGGTTCTCCTTCAAGGTAATCTATATTTTCATTATATCTTAGCATTTTGAAACTTGTTCAATATTGTGATGATGCATCTTACTATTTTAGACATGGCTTGATTTATTATTATTCGTTCGATTTGCAAAATTTATTCTCTTCTTATTAAGGGAAGTGTTCTTGAATAATATATCTCCAATTAAAAGGTTAATAAGTAAACTTTAAAATGATCATATTATGATAAATAGTGAAATGTTGTTTTGAGATATTCAAATTGCTGAAATTTTGCAAACGGTGTGATTTTTAAAGAATGTTAGTATAAGAAAATGATTTTAATGTTTATGCAAATGTATCTTACGTTAATGTTATTGTATCTCAGTTCACTTATACGAAGGAATTGATTTACGAAGAGAAAACTGCTAGTTGCTGTAAATCTCTTCCCATATCATGTTGGCATCATTGTATGGAGGAAGTTAAGGTTGAGTTTAATGAAGAACCTAACTTTATGATCTTTACTTTTAACGGTGCAAACATTTGGGAGAAGATTGTAACTTTTTGTGAAAGTTTGGGCCGATGAAATATGCTTGATTTTCTCTTTTAGTAGGGTTTTATATTATTTCTGAATTTTAGTATTGATGAAAAAAAAAATAACTTTGTTCGTTGCTAAGAACTGTCAGAATTTATTTTTGTTGTTGTTGAAGATTATCAGTTTTTTTTTTTTTTGATAGTTTAATTGCATTATGATCAATACTTTTTAGCTTTGGTTGAATATTGTAGCTTTTGACAGAGTCTTTCTCTACGGCCAAAGCTATCAAAATATCAGTTGGGTAAATTTAATTGATTGAACTAGGCATGCTATTGAAGCTTACTGGTTTGATTGCTTCAAATGCTTGGCCTGTATCCATCACACTCACATCACGTAAAGTAACTTTGTTATATATTTAAATAGATTATAGCAGAGTATACTTAAAATATTTATAGTATTGATGTGATATTTTTTTCTTGTTTTGAGATACAGTAATAATGAATAATGATGTCCAATAAACTTTTAGTTTGACTATTTTTTTCTTCTATTCTTCTTCCAAAAACCAAACTCACAAAACAACGTTCAAAAGTAGACCTATCCATTGATTGCAAAACAATAAAAATAAATAAATAAAAATTTCTCTTACAACTTAAAATAACATTATACTTCGTAATAAATTGTTCTAAAAATATATAAAATCCAATATGATAGTAAAAGAGATATGAAAGAAAAAACATAACAATTCATTAAATGAATTAGATTGTCACATTGGATCGCATATATTTTTAAAACTATTTATTGAGATGAGTAGCATTAAAAAAAAAAAAAAGACTAAAATAAACAGGCCAAGAAAAGGCAATAATAAAGTTAAAAAAAAACAAAAAAAAAAAACAAACTACATGATGAATATCGGCTTCAAGAGCTTGTTGAAACCACGTACATAAAATAAATAAACGACTTTCTCATTGAACCCACGTACATCTCAAGTCCAAATTGTGGTCAACTAGCAACAAACAATCAATAATAATTCGAAACACAAACAAAAATAAAAACCCTAAAATAATCTCTTTAAAAAGAGCCAAGTTTTGTTTTGTGTTGAACATATTGGATTTTGAAATGTTCAGATGGGTTCTTCTTGGAATTCGTATCAGCTTCGCCAATTTGTGGTGTGGAACTCAGAAAAGACAAGACTTTAATTTTTATGGGGTCTGAGCACGTCATCACAATATAACGAAATAAGAATTGACGTGCACGGCCACATCATCTGATAAGTGGTGACGTGCCAGATAAATCATTAACATGGTAAGTTTTTCTACGTGTCATTAAATATGTGATGACGTGGTAGGACACGTTAACAAAGACTTCTGAAAATTCCATGATATGATGTGTATTTAGTAAATTAAATTTTAAAAGTGTTATAAAAACTAAAAATAATTTCAATATATTTAGTAAACTGAAAGTAAAAAGCATTATGGTGATAAACAATTACTAAAAATAACACAAATGAATATCGAAGATGTTTTAAAAATAAAAATTTATTTTATTTATATGTGACCATCAAAATAACCATAATAATGAATAATCATTA
This sequence comes from Dipteronia dyeriana, assembly GCA_032871835.1. Taxonomy (NCBI): domain Eukaryota; kingdom Viridiplantae; phylum Streptophyta; class Magnoliopsida; order Sapindales; family Sapindaceae; genus Dipteronia; species Dipteronia dyeriana. Next base: position 122,011,545 of record CM065296.1, read on the forward strand.
TCCATAAATAAATTTTCCAAAAAATAAAAGACATTTTAAGGAAGTTGATTGGATGGACACAGCAGAAGGCCAATAAGTGAGTTAAGGTCCATAACATCGTAACCGAACCCAGATATGCTCGGGCCCCATACTTAATAAACAGTGACAACTAGAGATTATAGGTGATGTCAGGCCAAAAGTACCAAATAAAAGCCTAGCAAGAAATCAAGGCCCACCTGTACAATCCTATATTATGATCCCATTTGTTTTCTTTTAAAATATATATATTACAGTAACTCAGGATTTAGGGAGTACATAAAATCTAAGAAGATGGGGAGAGACTCAAACCTGTAATGAACTACATATATGTTTATCATTTTCTTAGATTTTTCTTACAATATTTTTCATATAAAATGTCAATCTAAAATATGAAACATATCATCTTTAATAGTTCAATTAACAGAAACTCAACAAGAAGACAACAACAAATGACACAAAATGCAGAATTTGCAGTCTTCGCTACAAATATTGCCTCGCAGTCAAGCTTTTTTATCCACCAGCTTGATCATATTAATTAAATTCATCATGAAATTCTATTACAATCCATCGTAAGTAGATTTATAATGATTTTATTAAGCTTGAAGAACACTCCTAGATGCCAACAACTAGTACAGTAGGAGATTATAATTAATTATCAGATTTACAAGAAAAAGACATGTTAGTGTTTTTGAAGAGAGATTATTAGCTTATAATCATGATGACAAGAAGAGCATGAAAGATTATGTTTTCTGCTGTTGACAAAACAGAGTATATTCAAATATTTGTAATAGTAGTGATACAATTATCCAGACTCTGTATAGAAGAACCAACCATAGCAAGCATCAATATATAATTCACATTAACAAACAAGCCAATTAATGCATTCTAAAACATTAACACTATGTTTGGATTGGTGGAATATGAGATATAGGAAAGGAAAGGTAAATGAGGAAAAGAAAGTGTTTTTAATGATTGTTGTTTGGATGGTTATAAATATAAAAGAAAATAAAAGAAATCAATCTTATTTGGTGGAGAGAAATAAATGAATTCATTTTATTCTATTTACAAAAATATCATTATTTTAACAATAGGAATACTCAATATTAATAGGGATAGTTTTGGGATACTGAACAAATCATTAATTCTGGATTCCTTACCCTCCGTTTTGATGTAGAACAAGTGGTTGAGTCCTACATGGCTTTGTGGGACCATCCTAAATCCAAGAATAAATGACTTTAATTGAATGGAAACGACGAGATCTTCTGAAATCAAAAATCTTCGGTGTTGAGACACGACCTTTTTCGGCCAAATTTCATCATTTAAGCCCCGAAATCGCAGTTCTTTCCTTTTTGGGAAATTTCCTTTTTAGTCATAAGTTGACTTTGACAGATCAGAATCGTCTAACGTTAATTCCGGCTTGTTTATGGTCGTTAGTATATTTTATTTCCGTAACTTTCATGATTTCACTATTTTTGGCAGTTTTCGCTATTTTTGACAGTTTTTGATATGTAATCCCGTTTCTTGTCCAACAAGGATTCGGGTTAGGTTTTTTTAAAAAAAAATTTAAATAGTCTTGTAAACCGAAAGGCTCAATAGCTTATTATTCAATTAAATTTTCAGAATTTGTTTCTTTATTTTCTGGTGGATTTCAGTTTTTAATAGAATTTAGACGTCGGTCTAGTTCTTTTACGTTTTCACTGCGTCGATTGTTATCAGAGCATGGTTTTACCGATCTCGATGTCAACTAACAGAGCAAGAGACAGAAACCCTACTGGCGGTGATCGGGGGTGGAGGCCTTATGGGCAGCGGTGGAGGAACAATGACAACAGTTGATAGGAGATTCGTGAACTGCTTGTCGGGATGAACCTCAACTCTGACAATAGGCAGTTGCAACCGGATAACAAAGTACGTGCTGAGGGATTTGCCCGAGGCCAACCTGTTAACAGAGGACGTCCTCCTCGTCATCAACTTGATAGCGAGGATGATTCTGAAGACGAAAGAGATGGAAGGTATGGTGTTATTCAACCTGTGAGACGATCCAGAGAGCATGATGACTACCGGTTAAAGGCAGATCTTCCAAGCTTTAATGGAAATCTACGTATAGAAGATTTTCTTGATTGGATTACAGAAGTCGAACGATTCTTTGATATGATAGAGATTCTAAAAGAGAAGATGGTCAGATTTGTCACCTTTAGACTGAAAGGATGGGTTGCAATATGGTGGGATCAGTTGCAGAAGAACCGTCAGCGACAAGGAAAGGCGATTGTGAAGACCTGGCGTAGAATGAAGCAGCTTATGATGGGTAGGTTTCTACCACCAGACTATGAGCAATATTTACTCCAATTGCTTCAAAATTGTTCATAGAGGACCAAGTCGATGTTTGATTACACTGTAGAATTTTCTCGGCTCTCGGAGCGAAATAATTTAAGTGAAACAGAGGGGCAGCGTGTAGCCAGATATCTCAACGGGTTGAGGCCGTCACTTCGAGATAAGATCAGACTGCAAGTGTTGTGGATTGTGGATGAAGCTCATAACATGGCACTAAAGGCCGAGTTACTAGAACGTAAAGTTGAAAACCCTGGCTTTCGGATGAACATTCCTGAGTCATCGTTCCTTAAAAGGGATAAGGGTGTTCAATCATCATTTCTGTCAAGCCAACCAAAAGGAGTTAGTGAAAAGAGGGCAGCAATAGCCACCAAACAGCAGCCCCAGCCAACAGGAACGTATCCAGAAATCCGAATCCAAACCTCTATGATAGACCTACACCAAGGATTTGTTACAGATGTAGGAAACCTGGTCATCTTTCAAATGCATGTCCTGATCGTTCTAAGCCATTGAATTGGGTGGAAGGAGGAGAAGAAGACCCATATGCTTTTAAGGATGAAGGAGGAGAATGTGACTTGTATAAGGGAGCAGAATTCGTTGAAGAAGATGGAGAGCAGGTTAATTGTGTGGTGCAACGGGTGTTATAGGCACCTAAGCAAGAGGACCTCAGTCAGCGTAACAATATATTTCGGTATTGCTGCACAATCAGTCAGAAAGTCTGTGACCTGATCGTGGACAGTGGAAGTTGCGAGAACTTTATCGCAAAGAGGTTGTGGAACGTCTAAAGTTGGCAACCGAGAAACATCTCAATCCATATACTATTGGTTGGATCAAGAAGGGACCAACAGTAAAGGTAACTGAGATTTGTCGTGTTTCTATTTCGATTGGTAAGATATATAAGGATGAGGTAGTTTGTGATGCGATTGATATGGATGCTAGCCATGTGTTGTTGGGTCTGCCCTGGCAGTATGATGTTGATGTTACTTATAGGGGTCAGGGTAACACTTATTTATTTACTTGGGGGTCACATGAAATTGCTATGGCTCCTTCAAAACGTTAGACAGTGCCTAACAACCCCTCTGAAGTGAAGAAACAGACTTTTCTAACCGTGACTGGGTCCGACACAAAATTCGTGACAGATGTTAAGGGTGCACATACGGTCTATGATTTAATGGTTAAATCTCATGTGGTAGAGGGGGAAGAAACACTAGAGGTAAATATCCCTGAGAAAATACAGTCGTTGCTAGATTAATTTAGAGACATTACTTTAGAAGATTTGCCCAACAACTTACCCCTATTAAGAGACATTCAGCACCATATAGATCTTATACCTGGGGGCGAGTTTGCCCAATCTGTAACATTACCGAATGAGTCCAAAGGAGAATGAGATTCTGCAGGGAAAAATAAAAGAATTATTACATAAGGGTTTCATACGCGAAATCATGACCCCGTGTGTAGTTCCTGCATTGCTGACACCAAAGAATGATGAGAGTTGGCGTATGTGCGTGGACAGTCGAGCTATCAACAAGATAATCGTCAAGTACCGATTTTTGATTCCCCGCTTAGATGACATGTTGGATCAACTGGAGGGTTCAAAGCTGTTTTCGAAGATTGATCTACGTAGTGAGTATCACCAAATTCCGGTCAGACCTGGGGATGAATGGAAGACAACGTTTAAGAGCAAGAATGTTTGTATGAGTGGCTGGTTATTATGTTCGGTCTATCAAATGCACCAAGTACTTTCATGTGTGTGATGAATCAGTTACTGAGGCCTTTTATGGGAAAGTTTGGTGTTGTTTATTTTGACGACATTCTTATCTACAGTAGGATTGAAGAAGAGCATGTGGAGCAGTTACGAGAGGTGTTAAAGGTTTTACTGGAAAACCAATTGTTTCTTAATCTGAAGAAGTACAGTTTTATAACCAACAGTTTGTTATTTTTATGTTACGTGGTAAGTTCAGAAGGATTTCATGGGACAAAAAGAAGGTGCGAGCAATTCGAGAATGGCCTACATCAAAAACCGTGAGTGAAGTTCGTAGCTTTCATGACTTAGTCACTTTCTATCGCCGGTTTATTTATAATTTTAGCACTGTCATGGTACCGATAACATAATATATGAAGAAATGTCGGTTTCAGTGGGGAGAAGAAGCAGAGATGAGTTTTACATTAATCAATTATAAAATGTGTACTGCACTTGTACTGGCTCTGCCAAATTTTGAGAAGATATTTAAAGTGGAGTGTGATGCTAGTGGTGTAGGAATTGGCATTGTGTTGTCCCAAGAAAAGAGACCAGTTACTTTCTTTAACGAGAAATTAAGTAAGGCTCGCAAGAAGTGGAGTACTTATGATCAGGAGTTCTACGCAGTAGTCCGAGCCTTGAAACACTAGGAACACTGCCTAGTATAGAGGGAATTTATCTTGTACATCGATCATCAGACTTTGAAGTTTATTAGCAGTCAGAAGAACTTGGGCAACATGCATGACAGGTGGGTCACTTTCCTTCAGAAATTCCCTTTTCTCATTAAATATAAGTCAGGGGTTTTGAACCAAGTTGCTAATGCGTTGAGCCAACGTGCCACCCTGCTCGTGACCCTGGCTCATGAGATTGTGGGGTTTGACTGTTTGAAGAATTTGTATGCAGATGATAAAGACTTCAAAGGAATCTGGCTAAAGTGTATTGAGAAGCAGTTTGTTAGTGATTTTCATGAGAGTGATGGGTATCTGTTTCGTGGTAACCGTTTGTGTATTGCTAAGATGTCTCTACGGGAGAAGCTAATTCGTGATTTGCACGGAGGTGGATTGAGTGGACACTTGGGTTGAGACAAAACAGTGGCTAGCTTAGAGGAGCGGTATTTTTGGCCGCAACTGAAACGAGATGTTGGAAATTTTGTACAGAGGTGTTATACTTGTCAGGTGTCTAATAATCAATCATAAAATAATAGGCTTTATATGCCTTTACTCGTTCCTAACAATATCTGGGAGGACTTGTGTATGGATTTTGTGTTGGGGCTACCCCGTACCTAGCGAGGAGTAGATTTGATTTTTATGGTGGTTGACAGGTTCTCAAAAATGGCTCACTTCATCCCTTGCCGGAAGACCTCTGATGCTTCACACATAGCCCCGCTATTTTTCAGAGAAATGGTCCGACTACATGGAGTGTCGCAGTCAATTACTTCTGATCGTGACACAAAATTCCTTAGCCACTTTTGGGTGACCTTGTGGAAGATGTTTAATACGTCTCTGAAACGTAGCAATACTGCACACCCACAAACTTATGGACAAACAAAAGTGACGAGCCAAACCTTGGGAAATCTAGTTCGTTGCGTTTGTGGAGATAAGTTGAAACAGTGCGATCATACATTACCTCAAGTTGAGTTTGCCTACAACAGTGTTGTACATAGTGCCACGGGAAAATCTTCTTTTATTGTGACATATGTGTCACCACCAAAGCATACCGTGGATTTAATTCATTTATCAAAGGGTTCGGGAGTTAGTGTTGCTGCAGAAAACATGGCTACTCAGGCTCAAGCGGTGCAAGCTGAGGTAAGACAAAAACTGGAAGAAACCAATGCGAAATACAAGGCAGCTGTAGACAAGCATAGGCGTCAGAAAGTGTTTGAGGGGGGAGATTCAGTGATGGATTTCTTACGCTAGGAGAGGTTCCCAGTTGGGACTTATAAAAATTTAAAGCCCAAGAAGTATAGCCCATACCAGTTTCTGAAGAAGATCAATGATAATGAATATGTAGTCGACCTACCTAAGACCATGGGAATTTCCAATACTTTCAATGTTGCTGACTTGTTCCAGTATCATGCGGAAGAGTCACTTTATCCTGAACCTAACTCGAGGTCGAGTTCTTTGCAAGTAAAGGGTATTGATGCAGAACAAGTGGCTGAGTCTTACATGGCTTTGTGAGACCATCCTAAATCCAAGAATAAATGACTTTAATTGAAGGGAATCGACGAGATCTTTTGAAGTCAAAACCTTTGGTGTTGATACATGACCTTTTTTTGCTAAATTCCATCATTTAGATCTCGAAATCACATTTTTTTCCTTTTTGGAGAAATTTCCTTTTTAGTCATAAGTTGACTTTGACAAACCAGAATCGTCTACCTTTATTTTCGGCTTGTTTATGGTCGTTAGTATATTTTATTTCCGTAACTTTCGTGATTTCGCTATTTTTGACAGTTTTCGCTATTTTTGACAGCTTTTGATATGTAATCCCGCTTCTTGTCCAATAAGGATTCGGGTTAGGTTTTTTTTTATAAAAAAAATAGTCTTGTAAGCCGAAATGCTCATTAGCTTATCATTCAATAAAAATTTCAGAATTTGTTTCTTTATTTTCTAGTGGATTCCAGTTTTCAATAGAATTTAGAAGTCGTTCTAATTCTTTTACGTTTTCACTGTGTCATGTTTCCTTTCAAATTTGAATGGAAACCAAATTGGATGAAACAAAAAGAAATTATTTTTTCATTTTCCTTCCATTTCCTTCCATTTCCTTCCATTTCTTTTCATTTCCCTCTCATTTAACAATTCAAACATGATATTAGAAATCCATCCAAATCCTTTTATTTCCTTTCTCTTCTATTCCATCAAACCAAACATATTGTAATAGTATCTTTCATGTCTGTTTTACTATGTTAGATTGAAAATAAATAAACACACGTTTTGGGATTAGAAAAATGTTTTTTTTTGTTCTAAGCATGTATCATAAATTTTGTTTGCATTTTATTTAATGAGCAGGGTAAGAGAGCTGCATACACCGAAGGGACATGTTGAGTCAGTTATGAAGCTCAACATTGAGACCATTCAACAGCACTACACAGGGAAATCCTATGCTGGAAAGACTGTTTATGAGAAAATTTTGCATATTCTCTGTTTTTTTGTTATGTAATTTTGTTACATTCGATTATAATTTCCTATTTTTTTCAAGGAAATCAATACGATTGTTTGCCCATCTGACGTGTGATGTGTTTGAATTATATTCCCACTTAAAACTTAAAGGATACAAATCAAAAATCATCTCGTAAGTTTTAGATTTTCATTACTGACCTAATGTAAATATATGAAACTCGTAAGATTTTCATTACTGACCTATAGTCAAGACCTCCTCACGCAAGGAATTTACATTAATATCTATTTCTTATGTATTCCATAATTACCATTTGTGTTTTTGTTTAATTCACGGAAAAACTATTAACCTAAGAATTTAAATAAGTTAGAATCAGATTATGTGGATCTCACACACAAATCAAGAAATTGAAAAAGGAATTTCCTAAGTTAAAACTTGGAAATTAAATCAAGTTAGAATCGGATTATGTAGACCCTATACACAAAACAGAAATTTGAAAACCTTTCCACCTAAGGAATTTACATTAATCTATTTCTTATAATCTTATGTATTCCATAATTACCATTTGTGTTTTTGTTTAATTCACGGAAAACCTATCAACTTGGGAATTAAATAAGTTAAAATCAAATTATATGGACCTTATACACAAATCAGGAATTCGATTCCCCCTTCCACCTAAAGAATTTAAAAATCTTTCCTGATTCTATTTTATTTTATTCCCGATTAGTAAAACTCATAATTAAATACCAATCCTTAGCAATTTGTAAGTATTGAAAACAGAGCCTATACACTTTAGTTTTGCATTATATTTGAGTATTTTGTTTAATCCCTGTAATTAATGTCATTCTTATCCGATTTGTAAAGAACTTAATTCATGTTATGTAATCTATATAATCTGCCATAATAAACCAACCTTCACCGTCTAATTAAAACCCCCACCATTAAAGAGAGATTTTTTTTTTTTCATTTGAAGATATTTTTTATTAACTCACGAAAACTAAATAGCAAACATAACAAGCCTAAAAAAGAAACCATCTAAAATAACCAAAAAACAAACAAACAAAACAGAACATAGGAACGTATAGAAGGCAGTCCTGCCTTATCTATCCGAATAACACCCTTTACGAACCTCGGCAAATGCCGGAGATCTTCATAAACAACATTACTTCCTAACTCACCTTGTTTAACCAAAAAACCAGCCGCTTGATTCCCTTCTCGGAATTGATGGATAACACTAGTATCCATTCCTTGCAATTCGGAAATAAGCTCATTCCAATAGTCCCATAAATACCATAGAGTGCAATTGCCTTTCTGGAACCAATCAACAATCAACTTGGAATCACTTTCAATAATTACTTTGGAAAAAAAATAGACTTTTACAAAGCCGAATCCCTTCCAACATAGCTCTCAACTCAGGTCCATTATTAGTACCAAGACCAAAATGAGCTGAGAAGGCTGCTTTAAAATTTGCATCCATATCCCGCAAGATACCCCCACCTCCCGAAGACCCTAGATTATTATGATAACTCCCATCGCAATTAAGCTTGATCCACCCCGACGGAGGCCTTTGACCATGTAACAAGAGACCAGATTATACTTCTTTGTGATTGACTTCTTCAAGACACATCCTCAAATTTAGCACATCAGGTTTGTGTTTTTTTTTTAGGAATTTGGAATTCCAAAATTATTTGACAATCGTAACTTTTGATATATTTTTTTGTCCTCTGTCTTTGTGTTTTGATGAACTTTTTCTTAGAATTTTTTAATTGATTGATTGTCTAGTCCTTCTATTGAAACATGCGGGTTTGTGGGGATAGTGAAGCCTATTTACCGAAGTTGTGCCAATTAGCTGAGTTAGGAAATTACAAAGTAGGTGTTTAAAATAATGCTATATATATTACTTTGCTCACACTTTGGGTATGTAATAATTGTAACAGAAAATATTCCAGAAAAAATACGAAAAAGTTTGCTCTGTGTTTTTCTCCATAATTTTTATATCACTTTCTTTAGTATTTTCCTGAAAAATTACTTGGTTAAATAGGCTAGATATGTTAAATATCTGTTGCTTTATCATGTGATTGCTTGGGAGAAAAATATTTATACATGTAGGTTCTATGCTAAGAATGATTTTTTTTCTTGGTAAACTAATCAATTATACTTGAATAACTAACTAAACTTAAGGAGGGGGATGTTATTCAATGGGGTAGTATTTGATTTGGGACAGATTTGTGTGTGCTCTGTTTCGTTGCTTGTTTAGTACGAATTTTTGTTTTTGTTGCTGGATCGAGTGTGATCAGATTCAGTATTGGTGTGCTTTGCTGGTTTTCTGGTTTGGGTGATTGCCCCCCCAATTGGTCTTTTTAGTTGTGTTTCTTTTGTTCCTTTAGGTACGTTTGGTACGCAGGACAGGACATGACAACGTAGGACAGTTTATTCTTGTCTCATGTTTGGCGCGTCCTTAGCATGAGACATGACGGGATAAGGTGGGATAAAAATCACAAAAACTTGTCATACCCAAGACCCTAGGACAACTTGTCCCATGACATAAGACAAGTGTCAAAAAAAACAATTTACCATTTAAATTTTCAAATACTTACAATCATGTCCAATAAATTATATATTATAATTATTATATTATATTATTAAATTATATTTATATTATATTTATATTACATATATATTTTATATAACATATATATATGTTATATATATCGTTTTAATATATATATATATATTACTTATATCAAATGTATATATTATATTATATTATTGTATATTATTATATCATATATATATTATTTAATATTAAATATTCTATATTAATATACTCTATGTTGTTATATATATAAGAGGGGTACTTTGGTCAATTGAACCTTTTGTTGCGTCTTATCCCAGTCATATCAAACACATAACAATACAGTTTATAGTTCTGTCCAGGTCTTCCAAACACAACATAGAACAACATGTCCAGTCTTTTCCTGTCCAGTCCAGTCTCATATTGTCATGTCCTATCTCTGTGCCAAACGCACCCAAATTGGGCTGATTCTGATGTAGGATAACTAGACTTGGAGTTTGAAGAATAGTTTGATAGAAAATTGGCAAAAAAAGAAATATGCACGACTAAAAGAGATGGTTTGAAGAAACGTACATAACTTTTAGCTTGGTTGTCCGATTTCCTATTAAAATATGTTTTCGGAAAGGGATTTTGGCAATCTACGTCATACCGGGTTCCCCAGTCTAGGTTGTTCGCTCCCTCAAAATAGCTGATTAAGGTAGGCTGTCGGGCATTTAAAGTTTTATTTTAATTTTTTTTTTAGCTTTTATTTGTTTAGTGAATGTCCAATTTGGTCTTTTTGCTTTTAGTTAGAGTTTTAAGAGGCTATTTAAACCACTTGTTCTTTGTTTGAGGAACATAATAAAATTTTAGTCATATTTCGATTTCTTTTTCTTTTTTTTCTGGTGGATTCCAGTTTTACGTTCTTAGGGATTACGTTGGTAAACTCTTATACTTCCGTTCTGTGTCAGATTCCCTTATTAATAAACTTTGCAGTTAAAAAAAAAGAAAAAAAAAGGTTTTGAGTATTTGAGAAATACATTTTGATATAGTTGGTAGATTGTGGGACATTCATATATCCATTGTAAGTGGGATTCCAAATGTTAGTACAAAAACAATATAAAAAGTTCACTCGTTCCTTCATGTGATCAAAGATATTTGCTGAGATTACATTTTAAAAAAAAAAAAAATGGCTGAGATTACTTCATGTGGATCATATAGGTTACCGTGGAAGAATCATTATAAAGAAAAAATAAATGCTCTTGTAAGGTTTATAAATTTTAACAGCAACATGCTTAGCTGTGATTCATGGTGTAGGGTTGCTTTGATATTATGATGCATAAAAGGTAGATTAACAAAGTGGACAATATATCTGAATTACTTGAACCGATATTGCATCACATTCTTTCATTTCTCCAATTCGATGAAATTGTTCAAACTAGTGTCCTATCTACAAAATGGCAAAGAGCATGGCGTACATGCCCGGTTTTGATATTTGATTTATCCGTTTTTAAAGATAATTCATTGCATTTTAGTACTAATTTCAATGAGGGTGAATTAAGGAGAAGAAATGAGTTATTTAATTGTTTGGCAAAAATAATTCGAGACCTTCATTGCAGGGACATGCTTAGTATAGAGGAGTTCACACTGGACATGACTTTTTTTGTAGATCTAGAAGTTGCATCTTTTGTAGACCAATGCATTTGTCATGCGGTTGATTGTAATGTCAAAGTGCTGAAAATTCAATTTATGGACGAAGATATTAATCGATACACTATCCCTCCAATTCTCTTAGTTACAGATTCAATAGAGCTTTTGGCGTTAAAATGTTGTGCATTGGGATCGTCGAGAAATTATGTGAATTTATCATCTTAAAGAAAATTGGTTCTATTAGAAGTTTATATGGATGATTGCATGATTAAGAATATACTTGGTGGTTGTCCTTCGATTGAGATTCTACATTTGCAAGAATGTGGAGGGATCAAAAGTTTGAAATTGTTTGGTCTTACTCGACCTCAAGGATTTGTACAATCTTTGTATGGATTTGGATGAAATCAATATTGAGACTCCAAATCTACATTTTTTAGGATATACGAGTAATATCATACTATTATCGGTAAATGCTTTGGCCTTATCAGAAATTTATTTCATGATTCCGTTAAAGAATGTCGAAACTCAAAGATATATCGAATTCCTCACAAAGTTCTATTTTTTAAAAGTGTTGACCTGATAAATTTTCAACAGTGTGGTATGTTTGTTCTTACAACTTTTTACTAAGATTTTTACTCTGATGGTATTATTATACATCATGAATCTTTAATCTATTTTGTTCAAGGATGTGATGGTTCCTAGAGAATTGAGGGAAAAAATACCTTCTCTATTGTCCAATCTCAAGCTTTTGAACTTATATTGTGACGTTGCTCCAACTGGTGGTACAATTGCAAAAGTTATGGACAGCTTGCTTTGGTTTGCACCTCGTACAAAAACTGTTCTTGTTTAAAAAAATGAAATTTTGAAACTTGAAATCTTGCTTAAATTGAAATGTTGAAACTTGAAATTTTGACTAAATTGAAAGTTGAAACTTGAAATGTTATGGGTTTTTAAGTTCTTCGTTTTCAAATTTTTAAACTTGAAATATTGCCTAAATTGAAACGTTGAAACTTGAAATGTTGACTAAATTGAAATGTTCAAACTTGAAATGTTATGGGTTTCTAATATTTCATTTTCTTTCCTTTTTTTCAGCAGATCTAATCGCCAGCGGAGGGGGAGCTCGACGGTGTTGTTGTGCGGTCGTGAAGCCCAGGCGACGGCACTCCGGCAAGCCGTCGATGACATGTGAGAGAGAAAGGAAAGGAGAGAGAAAGAAGAGAGAGAGAGCTGTGGGGAGAAAGAATAGAGGTTGGGTGAGAGAAAGATGAGACCGGCGACAGTTCGCCGGCCTTTGCAAGGATGCCGGCGACGGTTCGCCGGTGAGAGAGAGAGATAGGAAAGGAGAGAGAGAGGAAAGGAGAGAAAAAAAATGAGAGAGGAGAGAGAAAGTGATTGGGGATGATTTTTATATGGGGACATTCAAATAATTTCTCAAAAAAGTGGCTATTAATAAATAAATTTTTGTATGTGGTTAAAAACAAAATTTCCATAATACTTGTGGTTATTTTTGACAATTTCCACATATTATTTGATAATCCCATTTGTTATATATATTACAGTAACCCGGGATTGTAGCAATGACCAACATATATGTTTATCATCTTCTTAGATTTGTCTTACAATAATTTTCATAAAAAATGCCAACAACATATCATCTTTAATAGTTCAATTAACAGAAACTCAACAAGAAGACGACAAATGATACAAAATGCAGAATTTGCAGTCTTCGCTACAAATATTGCCTCGCAGTCAAGCTTTTTTATCCACCAGCTTGATCATATTAAATTCATCATGAAATTCTATTACAATCCGTCATAAGTAGATTTATAATGATTTTATTAAGCTTGAAGAACTCTCCTAGATGCCAACAACTAGTACAGTAGGAGTTTAAAATTAATTGTCAGATTTACAAGAAAAAGACATGTTAGTGTTTTTGGAGAGATTATTAGCTTATAATCATGATGACACGAAGAACATGAAAGATTATGTTTTTTGTTGACAATTATCCAGACTCTGTATAGAAGAACCAACCTTTGCAAGCACTAGTATATAATTCACATTAACAAACAAGCCAATTACTGTTCCCAAAAAAAAAACACGCCAATTAATGCCATTCTAAATCGTTAAAAATATCCTTCATGTCTATTTTACTGTGTTAGATTGAAAATAAATAAACACACATGTTCTAAATATGGATCATAAATTTTGTTTCCATTTTATTTAATGGGCAGGCTGCATACATTGAAGGCTATGAAGCTCAACAGTGTGACCATTCAACAACACTGCACTGTTTAAATGGCATGAAAGAAGAGATTTACTAACCAACTAACCGAGAGAGATAGTTTTGTAGAGACAAGGGAGGAAACTAGAAGAAAAATTAATTAATTAGCATTTAATATTTGTTTTTCTTTGTTTTTGTTTTTCAATTTTTGCTTATTATATTATGATTTAGGTTTGTTTTTCAATTTTTGCTTATTATATTATGATTTAGGTTGGGAATATTAATTCAACGGAAGAGAGAGGATAAGATGAGGTTGACCTAACTTAAAAAAAAATGAGGTTGATCTAGTGTTATAACCCCTACACCCGCATTAAGAGGTTGTAAGTTTGAGTCTTTCCCTTCAAATCCTAAATTATTATAATATTTTTTTTAAAATTAATTAATTAGCATATAATATTATTTCTCTTTGTTTTTTCAATTTTTTTTCTATCATATTAAATATGATTTAGGTTGGGAATATTAATCCAACAGAAGAGATTGTCCAAGACAATCCTAGGCTTGAAAGACAGTTTATGTAAAATTTTTGCAACGAAATCAATACTTTTCTTCTTGATCCTTAGTAAAAAATCATTTGTTTGCTCATCATGATCTGTTTGAATTATATTCTCACTTAAACATAAAGACTACAGACCAAAAACCATCTCATAAGTTTTATATTGTCATTACTGACCTAACGTAAATATATGGAACGTAAATATATGGAGCTCATATGACTTTCATTACTGACCTAGTCATGACCTCCTCTTGTAAGGAATTTACGTTAATATTTATTTCTTATAATCTTATGTACTTCGTAATTACCATTTATGTTTTTGTTTAATTCACGGAAAACTTATCAATTTAGGAATTAAATAAGATTTTCATTAATGACCTAGTCATGACCTCCTCCTGTAAGGTATTTACATTAATATTTATTTCTTATAATCTTATGTACTCTATAATTACCATTTATGTTTTTGTTTAATTCACGGAAAACCTATCAACTTAGGAATTAAATAATTTAGAATCAGATTATATGGACTCTACATACAAATCAGGAATTTGATTCCCCTTTCCACTTAAGGAATCCTTAGCAATTTGTAAGTTGTGAAAACAGAGTCTATCCACTTTAGTTTTGCATTATATTTGTGTATTTTTTAATCCCTGTAATTAATTTCAATCTTATCCAATTTGTAAAGAACTTGAACCATGTTTTGTAATCTATATAATCTGCCATAATAAACCAACCTTCACCGTCTAATGAAAACCCCTACCATTAGAGAGAGATAGTCTTCCTCCGAAATCAAACCAAGATACCGGATTATACTTCTTTCGTGATCGACTTCTTCAAGACACATCCTCCAATTGTGCACATCAGGTTTGTGTTTTTTTTTTCTTAGGAATTTGGAATTCCAAAATTAATTGACAATAGTAACTTTTGATTTGTTTTTGTCCTCTGACTTTGTGTTTTGATGAACTTTTTCTTACAATTTTATATTTGATTGATTGTCTACTCCTAGTCTATATATATTAGACTTTGCTCACAGTTACGGTGTGTGTTATAATTGTAACAGAAAATATTCCAGAAAAAATACGAAAAAGTTTGCTCTCTGTTTTTCTCCATAATATTTCTTTCACTTTCTTTCGTATTTTCCTGAAAAATTACTTGGTTAAATGGGCTAGTATATATAATATTTTAAATATCTATTGATTTGTCATGTGATTGCTTGGGAGAAAAATATTTATACATGTAGGTTCTATGCTAAGAATGATTTTTCCTGGTAAACTAATCAATTATACTTGAATAATAAACTAAACTTATAAATACATCTTGAAACGTTTCTGAGTATTTTAGAAGTACATTTTAATCTAGTTGGCGGATTGTGGGACATACATATATCCATTGCAAGTGGGATTCCAAATGTTTGTAAAATAAATAAATAATAATAATAAAGTTCACTCAATCTTTCATGTGATTAAAGATATATGCAGAGATTACTTTTTTTTTTTAATGGATGAGATCACTTCATGTGATCATATAGGTTACCGTGGAAGAATCATTATAAAGAAAAAAAAATTGCTCCTGTAATGTTTATAATTTTTAACAGCAACATGCTTAGCTGTGATTCATGGTGCAGGGTTGCTTCGATATTAAGATGAACAAAAGGCGGATTAACAAAGCGGATAGGATATCTGAATTACCTGAACCGATATTATATCACATTCTTTCATTTCTCCAATTTGATGAAGTTGCTCGAACCAGTGTCTTGTCTAAAATATGGCAAAGAGCATGGTGTACATGCCCGGTTTTGATATTTGATTTATCCGCTTTTAAAGATTATTCATTGCATTTTAGTACTAATTTCAAGGAGGGTGATTTAAGGAGAAGAAATGAGTTATTTAATTGTTTGGTAAAAATAATTCGAGAACGTCATTGCATGTACATGCTTAGTATAGAGGAGTTCACACTGGACATTATTTTTTTTCTAGATCCAGAAGTTGCATCTTTTGTAGACCAATGCATTTGTCATGCGGTTGATTGTAATGTCAAAGTGCTGAAAATTCAATTTATGGCCGAAGATATTAATCGTTACAATATCCCTCCAATTCTCTTAGTTGCAGATTCAATAGAGCTTTTGGCGTTAAAATGTTGTGTACTGGGATCGTCGAGAAATTATGTGAATTTATCATCTTTACGAAAATTGTTTCTAGTAGAAGTTGATATGGATGATTGCATGATTACGAATATACTTGGTGGTTGTCCTTTGATTGAGATTCTACATTTGCAAGCATGTGGAGGGATCAAGAGTTTGAAATTGTTTGGTCTTACTCGACTCAAGGATTTGTACATTCTTCATTGTATGAATTTGGATAAAATCAAAATTGAGACTCCAAATCTACATTTTTTAGGATTTGCGGGTAATATCAAATCATTATCGGTAAATGTTTTGGCCTTATCATAAATTTATTTCATGATTCCGTTAGAGAATGTTGAAACTCAAAAATATATCGAATTCCTCACAAAGTTCAATTTATCAGAAGTGTTGATCTGGCAAATTTTCAACAGTATGGTATGTTTGTTCTTACAACTTTTTACTAAGATTTTTACTCTGATGGTATTATTATACATCATGAATCTTTAATCTATTTTGTTCAAGGATGTGATGGTTCCTAGAGAATTGAGGGAAAAAATACCTTCTCCATTGTCCAATCTCAAGCTTTTGAACTTATATTGTGACGTTGCTCCAACTGGTGGTACAATTGCAAAAGTTATGGACAGCTTGCTTTGGTTTGCACCTCATACAAAAACTATCTGTCGGTAAGTTCGGCAAGTTCGGCAAGTTCGGTTGGTTCTCCTTCAAGGTAATCTATATTTTCATTATTTCCTAGCATTTTGAAACTTGTTCAATATTGTGATGATGCATCTCTTACTACTTTAGACATGGCTTGATTTATTATTAATTGTTCGTTTTACAAAAAATATTCTTTTCTTATTAAGGGAAGTTTTCTCCAATAATAGATCTCCAAAAGGTTAATAAGTAAACTTTAAAATGATCATATTATGATAAATAGTGAAATGCTGTTTTGAGATATTCAAATTGCTGTAATTTTGCAAACTGTGTGATTTTTAAGGAATGTTAGTGGAAAAAAATGTTTTTAATGTTTATACAAATGTATCTTACTTGAATGTTATTGTATTTCAGTTCACTTATAAAAAGGAATTGATTTACGAAAAGAAAACTGCTAGTTGCTATAAATCTCTTCCCATAACATGTTGGCATCATTGTATGGAGGAAGTCAAGGTTGAACTTAAAGAAGAATGTAACTTTTCAATCTTTACTTTTAACGGTGCAGACATTTGGGAGAAGATTGTAACTTTTTATGAAAAATTGGACCGATGAAATCTGTTTGATTTTTTATCTTTTCTCTTTTAGTAGGGTTTTATATTATTCCTGAATTTTATTATTAGTGAAAAAAAAAATAACTTTGTTCGTCGGTAAAAACTATCAGAATTATTTTTTTTTGTTGTTGAAGATTATCAGTTTTTTTTTTTATAGTTTAATTGCATTATGATCAATACTTTCTTAGCTTTGGATGAATATTGTAGCTTTTGACAGAGTCTTTGTCTAAGACCAAAGCTATCAAAATATCAGTTGGGTAAATATAATCGATTGAAGTAGGCATGCAATAAATAAATATGTCGTGTATAAAATTCGAGTATTTTGAATATTAAAAACTTGACGAAAAGAGAAAGGGAAAAAAAAATGTTCAATCTGAAAAGTCTCATTTGTCATTTGTTTCAATTAGCCGAGAGCTCATATCATGAGTATAATTTTTAGATTATTCAGTTGAGAAATTTCTCTCAATATCCAAATTTTCTTCTGTGTGAAATCTGATACAGTAAACAAATTGTACTAATTTCTTCAAGCTCACAAACATTAAACATTGCATAAGAATGTACATGAAGAACAAACATTAAACATTTGACAAACCATTGATTATTTTCTTACACAATTAAGAACACACATGACATGAATACCAAATGATTTACTCGTGAACTTCATATCAATGATCTGTTATTAAAATAAACCTAGGAGGTAGGTAGCTAAGACTAGCAAAGAGAGACATGCTGGTGTTGATGATGCCAAACATGACCCAGTGTCACACTGTTGCGTGTGAGATAAATTATCAGATTTCATATATATATTAATAGAGATAGAGTACTTTTGTGTACCTTCAACATATTATTCACAGTAATAAGGTCTCACTTTCAGTTCCAATGTGCTTCGGTACCTCTCTAAAGGAACTACTTGTTATATTTCCTCAGTAGTGTTTCAGTGTAGAAATTGAGTTATATTTTTTGTGACAAGTTTTTGTATAATCTCTTCTGAATCTGATAATGTTAGTTCTTCTTCAACTTCTAATCTTATTAGAATCAATAATAGTATTTGAGCAAGATTGATTGCTCTCTGTTTAGGCTATTAAAAACCAATGTTCTTGATTGTTTTAAAAAAAAAAAAAAAAATCCCAACATATCCAATGTAATTTTTTGCCCAAAAGGGCAAATATGCTTTCAAAAAACATACCAAACAGGCCCAAAATCTTTATTAGTGTCCACGAAAGAAGGACCAGCTAATTTTATTAATTTGGCTAAAATTCTTTCCAATGAGTTTTGTGATCCTCAATCTGCTCCAAGATGGTTTCCTCCCCTCTTATCTTCCTTTTAGTTCATGTGTGTTATCAAATCTGATAGGAACCATATGGTCAAATATGTTACTTCCATAGCTGTTGACAGTTGTCGACTTGTCGCTGGTATCACTGCCTAGCCTTTGTAATTAGTTCATCATCATCTTGTATCTAATGACATTATGTTCTCTAAATTCAAACTTGAACGCTCAGCTCAACCACTGCAAGTAAGGCCTCATCTTTTTTAACCTTTTTTTTTTCTAGATTAATCTTGAAAGCATCTTAAAAATTTAGATAGGAAAAAGATATTATAAGAATTCCTAAAGTCTATCAACTAAAAATTTAGAGTAATGTATTTTAATTTTTTGTATAAATCAACAACTCTTTATTAAGTCTATTTTATTATTTGAAAAGTCATTTATTACTTACAAGCTAATTGTTTCCTAGTTTAAAAAAAACAGTATATATACCTTCTAATTAAAATAAAGAAGCCATTTTTTTATATCGAATTAATAATAAAGTAAAAATTATATATATTTAGTGATTAGTTTCTTTAGTACCAAAACATTTCTTTAAAACACATTGAAACATTATAATTTTATTTTATTGTAATTCATCCTATTTCTAATTTTTTTTTCCACTAATTTTTTAGTTAATGATGCTATCTTTTTTCACCCAACTTAAGGCCCAGTATGGGATTGCTTCCCAGACTGCTTTTGGAGCTAAAAGTGCTTCTGAAGTTGGCATGGGGTGTTTGGTAAAATTTTTGGAAAGTGTTTTTGGTCTCTTTTGGCTTCCCCCACAACAGAAATTGAGAAACCACAAATTGATGATTTTAGAAATCAGCTTCCTAGGAAGCAGAAATGAAAACACACTTAATACTCTTATTAATGATTTTTTTCCAAACTTACTATTTTATCCCTTGCCTTTTATGAAATTTACCACATAACAAAACACGCACTTAGCATTTATTATTTTATTTACAATTTACGATAACATATACTTTGCTATTTATATGTTGTCTATTTCAATTGTGTAATCTTATGAATCCTTGAATCAAATTATGCTAGTTTTCTTGATATATTCACAACATATGTGGCAATAGATAAAAAATATATATTAAAGCAAAATTATATATATTTTTAACAAAATTTATTTATTTATTTTATAACAAGTTTATGGTCACACAAAAATAAAATAAATTATTTATTTTATAACATGTTTATGGTTATAGAAAAATAAAATAAATTATTTATTTTCAAATCATCTTAAATATTCATTTTTGTTCTTTCTAGTAATTTTGTTCAGTCACAACATTTTTTTACCAAACACATTGAAATTGTTTTTGGTTCTCAAAGCACTTTTAAGAATGAGTTTATCAAACACCCAACTGATTCTCCTCACAGTAAATTCAAAAGCAATTCCTCCACAGCAGAATCAAAAGCAATTTTGATGTAGGACATGAGGAAGTTGCAGCCGTGGGGATCAGTCATGAGGAAGTTGATATTGTTAGTTAGTTTACTTGTTAGTTGAATTTTCTTGTTTTGCAAGACGTTAGTTGTTAGTTTTGAAAATATGAAATAAATCAAACTTATTTGATTTTTTTTTTTTAGTCCGCTTAGGATTAGGAAATAAATCAAACCTGTTTGATATTAGTTTTTTTCAGTCCTTTTAGGATCAGGAAATAAATCAAACTTGTTTGATATTAGTTGATTCTATTTATTTTCTATTTAAGCAAAGAGTCAGGGAGGTTGTAGGAATTATTATTATTCATTCATCAATAAAATTGTTCTTTGAACACAACTCTCTCGTGGATTCGAGATTATTTAGCTTCCGCTACGTCAAGTGGTATCAGAGCCTACGCTCTCAGCAAAATTTCTGATGGCGCGCGACGATATTGGGAGTAATCGTTCGACTGACGACGATCAGCGAATAAGGGCAATAGCAATCGGGGTTGTTACTACCGCCATCAATGACATTCGTCCACTAATCGATGGGGTTCCGTTACTGCAGGCTCAGCTTGAGGAGGTTCTTCAAAGATTAGAGGCGTTGTCCCCTAATGGCAACAGGGTAGACGACCAGCGACGTAGAGGGGCAGATGAGATCACTCGTGGCCCAACGTCCTTGACACGTAATCCTGAAAACACACCGCAAGTCCAAAACACACAATCGCTATCCATGTTTTCGTCCCCAAATTCTCAATTGATGGAATCTGAAAATCAGGCTCCGAGGAGAACCCAAGGTGACCGAGATTATAAACTTAATGTGGAGATGCCAATCTTTAAAGGAACACAAAACGTGGATGAATTTTTCTCTTAGATTGACAAGGGTGAGACAGGATTTGGGGTGATGGACTGTTCTGAAGACCGAAAACTCAAAGTGGTGGCCAATAAAGTGAAAGGATCGGCTGCAGCATATTGGAAGTACCTGAAAAACAAGCGAGTGTTGGATAGAAAACCTCCGATTGCAACGTGGGAGAAGATGAAAAGTAAATTCAAGGGTAAGTTCCTACCTCCTGATTATGAGCAGTGTTTATATGTACACTTACAGAACTGCAAACAGGGGAATCGGACTGTGGAAGAATACATCGATGAGTTAATTCGATTAAATTCGCAGAACTTGCTGCCAGACAATGAAAACATGCAAATCGCAAGGTTTAGAGGAGGTTTGAAACGGGAAATACAAGACCAAATGAAGATGCTTAATACATTCACGCTCGGACGAGCTTTCGATTTGGCATGAAAGGCTGAAGAGCCCATCCGAGCACCTCGTGTGCGAACCAAGTTCACAAACCAGCAGTTCTAAGCAGGTCCAAGCAAAGTAACTCCAACAACTGAACCAGCCACTGAGATCGTGACTACTGATGGTCGACCAAGGAGATCTGCTCCACAACAAGCACCGAATCCTTATGCTAAACCAATGCCCTCACTATGCTACTGATGTCACCAACCTGGACACCGTTCGAATCAATGCCCACAGAGACCTGTTGTCAATTTTGTTGAAGGTGATTGTGAAGAAGAAGGGGACAATGGCCAGGAAACAGAGGTGGTCGATGGAATTGAGGAGGGTGAGGATGACGACTTCGTTGGAATGGTGATGCATCAACCGTGTGAAAGTCAGACAAAAAAAAAATTATTAAAGAAATCTACACAGCACAGCTCGGCAGAAAATCTGGAAGCAGAAAAGGTGAAGACAAAAAAAATAAATTGTATCGTTCAAAGGGTTTTCTTGACACCAAAAAGGGGACCAGAACTTTCGACTCGCCATCAAGTCTTCCGAACCAATGCCCTTATCAATGGGGTGATAGCGAAGGTAGTGATAGACACAGGTAGTTCTGAGAACTTGGTGTCCAAAGAGCTGGTTCGAAAGGTGAAACTCTCCACTGCGAAACACCCGCAACCCTTTGGCCTGCGTTGGATTCGAAAGGTCCCTGTGTTGGATTCGAAAGGTGGAAGGCACTGCTAATGTAGTCAATGAAGTGTGCAAAGTACCGCTATCAATAGGTAAGAATTACAAAGATGAGATTGTGTGTGATGTAGTGGTTATGGATGCTTGCCAGATTTTGTTAGGAAGACCATGGCAATACGATGTGGACATCAGTTTCAAAGGAAGAGCCAATACCTATGAATTCTGGTGGAAAGGGAAACAAATCATATTAAAACCACCTACTTTGAAGACAGAGACCCGGCAAGAGGAAGGAGAAAATTTCCTAGCCATGGCAACAACTCATATGACCGAGGAATGCCAAGCTTGTGCGTTGTTAGCTCAAGAGGATGACATGGAAGAGGAAACAATACCCGAAAAGGTTCATCCTTTGGTGACCGAGTTTTCTGACCTTACACCAAAAGAACTACCAATGGGATTACCACCAATACGAGAAATACAACATCAAATTGATCTGATTCCAGAAGCGAGTCTACCAAACCTAGCACACTATAGGATGAGTCCACAACAACACAAGATACTACAAAGTCAAGTTGATGATTTGTTACAGAAGGGGTACATCCAGGAGAGCAAGAGCCCTTGTGCAGTGTCTGCATTACTAGTACCTAAGAAAGATGGAACTTGGCGAATGTGTATTGACAGCTGGGCAATCAATAAAATTACAATCCGTTACCGGCACCCGATACCCACAATCCAAGACATGATCGACCAATTGGGAGGAGCAAAAGTGTTCTCCAAAATTAACCTGCGAAGCGGGTACCATCAGATTCGGATTAGGCCAGTAGACGAGTGGAAAACCGCGTTTAAAACGTGTGAAGGGTTGTATGAATGGTCTGTGATGCCGTTCGGTCTCTCCAACGCTCCAAGCACTTTTATGAGACTCATGAATCAGGTACTGAGACCTTTTTCATGCAAATTTGTCGTTGTTTACTTCGACGATATTCTTATTTACAGCCCAGATGAAGAGACACACTTAAGACACTTGAGAGAAGTGTTAATAGTACTGCGGAAAAATCACTTGTACGTGAACAAGAATAAGTGTACTTTCTTGTAAGACCAGTTGGTTTTTTTGGGGTTTATCGTGGGAAAGAATGGGGTCCAAGTGGATGAGGCAAAGGTCAAGGTAATTCGTGAATGGCCGACCCCATCAACGGTGATAGACGTGCGAAGCTTTCATTGGTTAGCAATGTTCTACCGAAGGTTCATTCGAAATTTCAGCAGCTTGGCAGCACCATTGACTGAATGAATAAAAAAGGCTGTTTTCGTTGGGCAGAATAGCAAGAAACAAGTTTTGCGCTACTAAAAGAGAAACTAAGCACATCACCTGTCCTCGCATTACCAGATTTTGACAAGTTATTCGAAGTCGATTGTGATGCTTCAGGGAAGGGAATTGGGGCTGTTTTATCTCAAGAAGGTAGACCGGTGGAATTCTTTAGTGAAAAATTAAGTGACGCGAGACAGCGATGGACGACCTACGAAAAATAATTTTACGTTGTCTACCGAGCTCTCATGCATTGGCAGCATTACTTGATCCAAAAGGAATTCGTGTTGTACAGTGATCATCAAGCTCTGAAATTCATCAACAACCAACACCACATGAACAAAATGCATGCCCGGTGGATCACATACATGCAAAAATTTACCTTTTCCCTAAAACACAAAGCTGGACTGATGAACAAAGTCGCTGACGCATTGAGTAGGCGGACCACACTGCTGGTGATGGTAGAAGCTGAGATCACTGGTTTTGAGACTTTGAAAGACCAATATGTCACTGATGAGGACTTCAAGGAAATGTGGGACAAGTGCAGCACCCACCAAAATGTAGGTGACTTCTTGATACACGATGGATATTTATTTAAATCCAATAAATTATGCATTCCAAAAGGGTCATTACGGGAGAAGATTATGCGGGAACTTCATGGAGGTGGATTGGGCGGTCACTTGGGACGTGACAAGACAATCACGTTGATCACCGACCGTTATTACTAGCCGCAGCTGAAGAGAGACATGGGGAAAATCGTCCAACACTGTCGAGTGTGTCAGGAATCGAAAGGACAGTCCCAAAATACCGGTTTGTATACTCCCCTGCCCGTTCCGAAGACAATTTGGGAAGATTTGTCGATGGACTTTGTGCTTGGATTACCACGAACTCAGAGGGGAAAAGATTCCATCATGGTGGTGGTCAACCGGTTTTTAAAAATGGTGTATTTCGTCGCCTGTAAAAAGACTGCAGATGTAAGTAATGTTGCCGACTTATTTTTTCGCGAAGTGGTGCGTTTACATAGAGTTCCAAAGACCATCACATCAGATCGTGACGTCAAATTCGTAAGCCATTTTTGGAGGACCTTGTGGAAGAAATTTGATACCCAATTGCAGTTCAGCAGTGCTTTCCATCCATAAACGGACGGCCAAACGGAGGTGGTAAACCGTACTTTGGGTAATATGTTACGATGTATCAGCGGAGAAAAGCCAAAACGATGGGATCTTGACCTGGCTCAAGCAGAATTTGCATACAACAGTATGACCAATCGCTCGACGAATAAAACTCCTTTTGAAGTCGTATATACTCAGCAGCCAAAACACGCGATGGACCTGGTCACATTACCAATCCAACTGAAAGTCAGTAGAGCTAGAGAAAATCTAGCTGAACGGATTCAACAACTACATTCGGAAGTGCAAGCTAGCTTGGAGGCTGCTAATTCTGCTTAAAACTGCTGCAGACCAACATCGGCCCAAGAAAGAGTTCGTAGAGGGAGATTTGGTGATGGCCTATTTGCGGAAAAATTGATTTCCTGGAATCCGAACTAAGCTACATAAACGAAAGTATGGACCTTTCAGGGTCGCCAAGAAAATTAATGACAATGCCTATATCCTATAGCTGCCAGATAATTGGAACATCTCCAATACGTTCAATGTAGCCGAGTCTTTCGGAGTACCATGAGGACGTGCCCTTATATTCGGATGACTCGGAACGAGTTTGTTTCCAAGATGAGGAGACTGATGTAGGACATGAGGAAGTTGCAGTCGTGGGGATCAGTCATGAGGAAGTTGATATTGTTAGTTAGTTTACTTGTTAGTTGAATTTTCTTGTTTTGCAAGACGTTAGTTGTTAATTTTGAAAATAGGAAATAAATCAAACTTGTTTGATATTATTTTTTTTCAGTCCGTTTAGGATTAGGAAATAAATCAAACCTGTTTGATATTAGTTTTTTTTCAGTCCGTTTAGGATTAGGAAATAAATGAAATAAATCAAACCTGTTTGATATTAGTTTTTCAGTCCGTTTAGGATTAGGAAATAAATCAAACTTGTTTGATATTAGTTGATTCTATTTATTTTCTATTTAAGCAAAGAGTCAGGGAGGTTGTAGGAATTATTATTATTCATTCATCAATAAAATTGTTCATTGAACACAACTCTCTTATGGATTGGAGATTATTTAGCTTCCGCTACGTCAAATTTTCCCCACAACTCAGCAATACCAAACTGGGCCTTAATTACTTCAAAATCACTCGCACTTCTGGTTTGAAAGGAATGATTCAAGTTACTATTGTTCTAAAATTTTCTAAATTAGTTGTTCTAATTTTTAATTTGATATTGTTTTTGTTTGTTTTTGTTATCTAACTGGATTATTTGAGAGTTTGCAATTAATTTCAATAAATAAATATGTTGCTTAGAAAATTTGAGTATTTTGAATACTAAAAACTTCACGAAAAGAGAAAGGGAAAAGAAAAAATTTGTTCAATCTTTAATTAGATAATGAAAAATAAGCCATCATTTAGGCGATACTGTTGAGCCGCCTTTGTCAATTTCTTGTTATTAATATAAACATAGGTAGGACATAGCACATTAACTGGTCACAGAAGGTCCACAACTGAAAAAATAAGTGGTCCACACCTGATCGAGGACCACTTTCCAATCAAAGCAAAGTGAAAGGACTTGTTCATGATGACCCAATCAATCTCTATCTCCAGATTTTGTACGTGCGATCTCAAGGCATGAATGGATCATTGAAACTAGCTCTTTTAATTTACTCATGAAAAACTGATCCGAACTGTCGGAATCGGACTCCTGAAAAGAATTTGCAACCGAGACTACACACCAAAGAAAGGCATAAAAAGGGGAAAAATAACTCTTCGAGTATAGATATTCTTTAAGAAATGCAACAACACAACAAGACAAAAGAGAGGAACATACATGCGGAAATACAAATTTTAGCCTATTCATGAATCATGACTCTTGAGCCATATCAATTTCAGGCTTTGACTAAGACAATCCTATTTTAACAAGTTTTCGAACTTTGACTAAGGCCAAAAACAACTCCGACTCCATGCGGAAGCTCCAGAGCGTCACCATGCAACCTTTCTTAAGACGATTCTTTTTGTTTTTGGCAATTGAAGACCAGTTTCCAATTAAGGCAAAGTAGTAGTTCGTTTTCATGTTCCACTTCTTCAACAACACATTGTGTGTTATTTCAAGGCAGGGTTGAATCACTGTAACTTGTATACCTTCCTTGTCATCGAGTTGTTTTTTTTTTCAGGAGGAGTGAGGAACCGATTCTCTTTCTCGTTTAGATCAGTCAAACTGACTTGCTTCTCCGCCACCAGAGTCACGTCAGTGCCGTTCAATTTCTCAATTTTAATCCTCAACTTTTTTTGGAAAATCAGCTCCATCATCATCATGACGACGTCGGAGCTTCTTAATTAAGCTTTCAAGAACTCTGGCAGTTAACGACTTCATTGCCTTTTCTTCATCGCCATTGGCTGCTTCTCGCTCCTCTTGAACAATGCGCTCGAATGAATCATCACCCAATGACGACATCTTCGAGTTATCGCTGCCTGCCTGCCGAATGAATTCTCTTGTTTTCTGCAACAACCAAAAAAAGAAGCAAAGTGGTGAAGGTCGAGATGGATCCTTGGATTCTATTTATAGAGAGAATATGGTAGTGAGGCTCGAACATGAAGAAGGTCAAGTAGTAGGAAAACAAGATTTAGTTTGCCATAGGATGACCTTGTACACCTAATTTTTGTCGTCGCTGGTAGGCTGTGGACTTAAAACATGAGACATAACTATCACATAAGACTTAAATTTGGATCCCGTGGGTCCCATTGATATGATTTGATACAATCATAATGAATATATTAAATATATTAAATTAATAAATTATAATAAACCAGATTTACAGCAACAGGACAATAAAAAAAAATTAACAAGTATCACAGCCACGGATTCAAGAAATTTTAATCGATTGCACGGTGTAATGATCAAACAATAAAAAAAACACATATTTTAGTAACACGTATATACATGCACATATGAATGAAATTCCACTGTTGTTGTTATTATTATTATTATTATTATTATTATTATTATTATTATTATTATTATTATTATTATTTGAATATAGTCGGATAGACATATATTTTAACATTCATGTTTGTTTTTTAAAAATAAAATTGACTAAAAATAAATAATTTTAGAGATATAATCATTTTCCTTCTATAGTTTACCATATTAGACATTTTACCTCCCCTAGTTTCAATAATGATCATCCTCTCCCTGAAAAGTAAACATTAGACACTTTACCCCCTCTAATTTCAGTAATGGTCATTATCCCCCTTAAAAATCAAAATATTAGACATTTTACCACCTAATTTGGAAGTCCGTTAGTGAACAACTTTGACCGTCAAAAAATCAATTAAATGACCTTATTACCCTTGAACATATTAGTTATGTCCCCTAATAACACCACTAATTGTTTTTAAAGAAAAAAAATAAGAAATAAAAAAATTAAAACTAATAAAAGTATTTTAAAAAAACATAATTGAAATGTAAAAAAAAAAATTAATTGAACTTTTTAAAAAATTCAGTATTTCAAAAAAACAATTAATGTTTCTTACATTATTTTTACATTAATTAAAAATTTTAATTATTTTTACATTTCATTCTTTATATTAATGTTTTTTAAATGAAATTTTTATTTTTACATTTCATTCTTTATATTAATGTTTTTTGAATAAATTATTCAGTATTTCAAAAAAAAAATGTTTTTTTACATTTCATTCTTCATATTAAATTTTTTTAAATGAAATTTTTATTTTTACGTTTCATTCTTTGTATTAATGTTTTTTGAATAAATTATTCAGTATTTCAAAAAAAATGCTTTTTCTTACATTAATTAAAAAAATGTATTTATTTTAACCTTTCATTCTTTATATTAAGTTTTTTTAAACGAAATTTTTATCTTTACAATTCATTCTTTATATTAATATTTTTAAATAAATTTTTTATTTGTACATTTAATTATTTATATTTATTTTTGTCTAAATAAATTTTTTTATTAAGTTTAATTAAATTTTATAATTTCTTATTTTCAATTATGTTTTTTAAAATACTTTATTAGTTTTAATTTCTTTATTTCTGATTTTTTTTTCCTTTAAAAATAATTAGTGGTGTCATTAGGGGGCATAACTAATATGTTCAAGGGTAATAAAGTCATTTAATTGATATTTTGACGGTCAAAGTTGTTGACTAACGGACTTCCAAATGGTTAGGGGGTAAAATGTATAATATTTTGATTTTTAAGGGGGATAATGGCCATTACAAAAATTAGAGGGGGTAAAGTGTCTAATATTTTATTTTTCGGGGGGGGAATGATCATTACTGAAACTAGAGGGGGTAAAGTGTCTAATATGGTAAACTACAGGAGGGGAAATGATTATATCCCATAATTTTATATTTATATCTATACTAATTAAAAAAAATAACATACATTTTCTTCTGTAAACTCTGGAGAAAGAAAATATTTTATGTATATCAATTATAGGTATTGTTGAGATACATATATAATACAGACGAATGCTTGAGAAAGCTAGTCCAAGTGAACTAAATGACTAAGAGATAAATACAAGTAATTTAGCTGATGATAAATACAGAGATATAAACTAAATCTATACTAAATTTAAATATAGCTAAACTTTATCCTTTACACGCCCCGCAAAATAGTGGGCATTTCAGACACACTAATCTTGGATCGCAATAAGCAAAACCTTGTCCTGGAGAGTGGCTTGGTGAGAGAGTCAGACAATTGGTCAGCGGACGACACGTACGATATCTGGAGTTGATTGCTTCGAACCTTTTCCCGAACAAAGTGAAAGTCAATGGCAATGTGTTTCATTCTAGAGTGAAAAACGGGATTGGAACAAAGATACTTTGCACCAATGTTGTCACAATGGATCGTCGGTGGAGTAGGGGTAGTGATAAGCATCTCTTGCAATAGAGACGAGAGCCAAATCACCTCTGAGGCAGCGGTGGCAACAACTCTGTATTCAGTTTCAGTGGAGGACCTGGCAATTGAGCGTTGCTTGCTAGAGCACCATGAGATCGCTTTGGAGCCAAGGAAGACAACATAGGCACTAGTGGAGGTACGATCATCCTGATTATCTGCCCAATCAGCATCAGAAAAAGCATGCAAGGAGATTGGGGAATCGTGGCGCAAAAACAGGCCATGGCTTATGGTGCCATGCAAGTATCGCAAGAGATGCTTAGCAAGAGACCAGTGACCAGTTGTTGGGCGATGCATGAACTGAGCTAACTTGTTGACTGTGAAAGATATGTCAGGGCGAGTGAAAGACAGATATTGCAGAGCACCAATGACTTTACGATATTCTGTAGCATCAGTAAGAGAGGTACCATCTAGAAGTTGAAGCGATTTATCAGTGGGAAGAGGAGTTACGACCGGTTTGGCATCACTCATCTTGGTTCGATGAAGATAATCGGTGATATACTTCTGCTGTGAAAAAAATAAACCGTGAGTGCAAGAGTGAACTTCAACACCAAGGAAAAAAGATAAGGAACCGAGATCCTTGATGGAGAAACGGCGAGCAAGCGTGAGAACAAACTCGTTGACCATTGCACCGTCACTACCCGTGAGAATGATGTCATTGACATACACCAACAGAAAAAGTACACAGCCATTAGCATTAAAGATAAATAGAGAAGTGTCAAAATGAGAGTTAACAAACTCAGATTAGAGGAGGAACTGACGGAGCTCGTTGTACCATGCCCGAGGGTAGAGGTGTCCACGGTTCAGTTTCAGTTACAAACCGTCGATTTTGGTTTCATAAAATGGCCTAACCGTAACTGTAATCGAAGTGGGACGGTTTGGTTCGGTTACGTAACCCCGGTTTGGTGGTTACGGTTAGATTTCTGTTCAATTTTGGTTACGATTAGTTTTTTTTACCAAATGAATTGTCACGTGTCGTAATTCTATTGGTTATTTTTTTTTTAGAAAATAAAATATAGCAAACCCGACAGTTAAACCGCCTGTTATAACCATCAGTTTTGAGGCGGTTTTGAGGATTGGATAACAGTAACCGAACCGTCAGGAAATCGATTTTCAACCGATTTTGTAACCGACGGTTACAGTTCAGTGTCGGTTACGGTTTTGGAATGACGGTTTCGGTTCGGTTTCAAACGGTTTAACCGAACAGTGGACACCTCTACCCAAGGGGCTTGTTTAAGGCCGTAGATGGCTTTATTTAGATGACAAACATGTGATGGATAGGCAGGGTCCGTGAACCCCGGCGGTTGAGCCATAAAAACATCTTCAGAGAGATAACCATGAAGAAATGCATTTTTTACGTCCAATTGATGAAGAGACCAACCTCTCGACACTACAATGCTTAATAGAACTCAGATGGTGGCGGTTTTAACTACTGGACTGAAGGTATCGGTGTAATCAAGACCAGGGCGTTGGCAAAACCCCTTGGCCACCAAACGAGCTTTGTGCCTAGAGATAGACCCATCCGGAGAATGTTTTGTACGGAATAGCCACTTGCACCCAACAACATTGTGAGATGAGTACTGCGGAACTAACTCCAATGTTTTATTTTGAATGAGTGCATCAAACTCTTCTGACATTGCACGCTGTCATACCGGTGATTTCATTGCTTGAGAGACACAAGTTGACTCGGTTTGGACAACCGAAGGTAGGATACTTGTAAGTGACAGTTTCTTGATCGGTTTGTGTATATTAATTTTAGATCTAGTGATCATTAGGTGACCAAAATGGTGAGCAGGGTTTGGACCAAGTGCGTGAGGGGGCTTGTCGGCAGTGGTTGCAGGTGATAGAGAAGTTGATATCGGAGGTAAGGGATCAGGCAGAGGAATGTCGTGAGTAGCTGTGAGCTGTGAGGGAGACGGTTGCGTGACATGTGCTTTGGAATCATGGTCTGAAGTCGACAATGAGGGCTCATGCACAACCGACCTGGGTGATAAGTGAGCATTGAGGAATGGAACATTGATTTCTGGGGAGATGTCTGGCAGCCAAGAATCGTGAGTGCCAGGGTCAGGACGAGGGAGATGGTGGTGAAGGGATTTATACGGAAACACAGTTTCGACAAAGGTGACATGCCTAGAGACAAAGACATGATCATTCTCTAGATCTAGACAGTGATATGCACTATGTGACAGTGAGCATACTATGATAATGCAAGATTTGGAATGAGGTTATAGTTTGTGACGGTTGTATGGTTTAATCCAAGGGTAGCAGAGGCACCCAAACACACAAAGTTTTTCATATGACGGACGTGTACCAAATATTTTTTCGAATGGTGAGACCAAGTTTAGAAGAGGTGTGGGCATCCTATTTATTAAGTAGACAGTCGTGGTGACGGCGTAAGACCAAAATGTAAGTGGTAGAGAGGCATGAGAGAGAAGGGATAAACTCATCTCTATAATATGTCGATGACGACGCTCAAAGACACCATTGTGCTCTGGCGTGTATGGTGGAGTGGTGAAGTGATCGGAACGATTTATATACCTATTTGAGGTCTCCATTATCTCGCTTTTATTCTTGTTTTCAAGTATATTTTGGTATTTGATATGTTTGTGAGCCTTGTGTAGGTACATGTTCCCTACGGAAGGTATTTGAGCTTAATTGAAGAGTTTTTAAGGTTAAAGAGCAGAATTTGGAATAACTTATACAGACACCTCAACTTTAGAAGGTCATATTTCTCTCCTCCGATCGAAATACATTACGCATAACTACTTTTCGGAAAGCTCCGAAGGTCTTATTTTCAACGAACTTTACAGATCGCGATTCCAAGGTTTGTAGATAAATTTATGACTATTTTCGTAATGGTGCGCAGAGGTGCGGTACGCAACCGCGCGAGACCAATTTGCAAACCGCGTAGAAGGGCATCAACCTCTAAAAAGTGATGTGTTGTTCACGGTGTTGATGCGTACAGCACATCGTACCACACATCTTGACAGAAATGAGTTTTTCAGCCATTTTCAGAAGGGTATTCTTGTCTTTTCACCCAAAAGTCTTGTCTTAACCTCCCACACTATAAATAACCCCTTTTCTCCTCATTCTCTTGACCTCTCTTCTCCTATTTTCCCCTTCTCATGCCTCTTCTCATGCCTCTTCTTTTATTTTTCTATTTTCTTTCACCTCTTGCTCCCATTGAGGTTTTTCCTCCATAAGAGCTCACCATACACCTCCACCTCACCATTATACACTTCCTTCATCCATCTTAGAGTAGATTACAAAGGAATTAGGAGCCAAAACCGAGCTAGGAAGGCTAGGAGCATCTTTGGAGGACTTGTCTTCAAGGGTTTGCTCTTATTTACTCATTTCTTTGTATTTCTTGTATTATTTGATGTATTCCACCAATTTGGGGATATTGTAAACCTACACTTGTGTAATAAATGTATTGATTGTACTTAAATTCATTTGAATTTGGTTTTGCTCTTTAATATATGTGTTTTTATGCTTTTAATATGATATGTATGTGTATGAATTGTTAGAAATCAATATGTGTCCATGATTGGGTTTAGGAGTAGTTGTAATTTAGAGTAGAAATTAGATACTCATGATTGTTGATTGATGGATGGATGACTTGAAATTCCATATATTGAGTAATTTGAGTAATAGAGATTTTAGCCCCAAATAGTAGAAAGGGTTTCAGTTCAGGCTTTTAGTTGCTAAATTGACCTTGGTTCATATTCTTGTTCTTAATGGATCTTTGTATTAAGACACGATTATCCATCCACGTGACAGGATAGGGTGATGAATTGATTGTGGGAAAATTCTCTAATCAAAAGGATGAACATTTAACCTAAATTGAATATTCTTAATGATATAACAATCACATTGTTGCATGTAGTTGTTAGGTAAACTTTTTTCCCATGTTTAGCCATCCTAGAGAGTTGACTAAACCGAATCTTTGACCTAGAAGTAATGACCACCGACATTTCTTTTGTGCTTGTGTTGTTATATGGATGTTTTGAGTGCTTAAAACTTTTGCTTAATTGATCACTTTGTAATTGATCCATGGTTAGATGCTATGTACCGAGAGGAGACGCGTTTGACAATGCTTAGATAAACATTCACTATGCTTGACTAGAAAGTGCTAGAACCATTAGGCTAGCGTATGGGGTTCGATTTGTATTCCACGTGCTTAATGGGTTCATATATATTGTCCGGATTGCTCGAGAGAGATTTCGGGTATATATGGATACTATCTCTAAGACATCGAGAGAGATTAGAGATTAATTAAAGGGATACGAGCCTATGTATACTTGCACACTTGAGGATTAGGTTAGTCTAGAACGTAATTAGGAGGATTGTCACGGTTGAGTCGTTTCCTTAGTGTAACCACATTTCATGCATATCTCCATTCCATTTATCATTGTATATATCATTTATATAAGTTATTTAGTTATATTATTATTCACTTTTTCACACACGCAACACACGAGTCCACTTGGAGTGTTGTAATAATAGCTAGAATTAGAGACAGTCGGTGAATCTCACCTCCCTGAGGATCGATCCCTTGTTTGCCGCTGTGCTAGTCTCTGTGACTTGCGCCCTTGTGAGACAGAACTTAAATGTTCATATTTGATGACACTGCAACGACGTGTCCCCATCATGAAATGAGATATGCCATGACTGGTAAGTGTTTTTCTTAAGGCAATGTATTTACCGACGTTGTCACTGTAAAATGAATTGATGGAATAGCCAAAGAATTTTTCAACTAACGATTTGAAACGAACAAACACTGCATGAACTTCCGATTTGTTTCTTAATGGATACAACCACAAGTATTTTGTAAAGTGATCAACAAACAATACATAATACTTGAAACCATCTCTAGAAACAAATGGAGAACTCCAAACATCAGAATAGATAACCTCTAGAGGCCTATAACTAGAAACGCTCGAAATCGTAAAAGGCAACTTGTGCGTTTTATTACACTTGCACGCAACACAAGGGTTGCTGGAACTATTTGACGAAGCAACAGAGAAGACTTGGTTGGATACTAATGTAGAAACTATTTTGGACAACAGGTGACCTAAATGGTGATGCCAATCTAAGAGGGAGGCTTTTGCACTGGAAAAAGAAATTATGGGAACCGTCTCGGGCTGAGCATGAGACGGTCATTCATAGACTCCATTCCTAGTCCATCCTTGCATAAGTCGTTCCCCCGTGCGAAAGTCCTTCACAACAAACGAAAATGGTGAAAACTCAACAGCAACCTGGTTAGAAACACATAACTTGGATACATATATTAAGTTTTGCTTCATATTAGGCACACATAACACATCGGATAGTAAAAATGATATAGAATAAGTAGGTAAATGAAGAGAACCAGTGTGTGTGATTTTCAAACCTGAGCCGTCACCAATCATAATATCGTTAGAACCATCATACGGAGAATGTAAGGACAGATTTTGCAAGTCAGCTGTGACATGATGTGATGCACCAGAGTCGAGCAACCAGTCAGATGTGGTAGGATTAGGGGCAGCAAAATTGGCACGAGGTTGCCATTGTCGCGGTGGCTGTTCTGCTGGTTGTCGAGACTGTACAGGTGAGAATGTGAAGCTGGAGCAGCGCTTGGCCATGTGACCCTGTTCACCACACAGCTGACAGAACCCACAGTAAGATTTGGGCTTGTAGGGTTGGTTCAGAAAGCTTCTCTGATTAGAATTCATGGGTGGAGTGGTGACCTGTCTGGTGTGTGGTGAGTTCGGTTGAAAGTTTCTGTTGTTGGGGTAAGACCGATGTTGACCTGATTGGTGTCCACTCGGGTTGGGTTTAGCAACGAAATTAGCAGTGAAAGGGAGCTTTGGAGCCTTTGCGGTTTCATGTTTTAGAACTGCTTCAAAATTGATCAATTTCTCATGTAATTCCTCAAAGGAAATCGCAGAGTCACGGGCACGAACGACGGATGATATGTCTTTGAACTCATCTCAAAGACCATTCAATATTTTCATAGTTAAATCTTCAAAGTTTTCTGGGGCATCAAGCATGGCTAGTTCATCGGCGACGCTTTTGACATGCTGCAGATACTCAGTAATGGATTGTGTGCCTTTCATTACATTTGTGAGAACGCTCTTGAGATGCATGATGTGTCCTCTGGAAGGTTTCACATATGTGTTGGCCAGGGTGGCCCATGCGTCATGAGCGGTGCTCGCTGAAGCAATGAAAGGAATGATAGATGGAGATATTGAACCAATAATAGCATTCAGAAGGAGTTGATCTTGTCTGGTCCAAATATAGTGTGTCGGGTTTGGCATGGTAACTCCATCGATTGTGACTGTGGCCGGTGGACATGGGTGTTTGCCATCAACAAATCTCATGAGGTTGAAGCCGGTGAGAAGTGCGTGAAACTGTAGTTTCCAGGAGCGGTAGTTCGTCGCTGTTAGTTTTATAAGAGCTTGAGCTGCTACATTAATGGAGATTATGGTGTTTGAAGAGGATGAGATGTCATGAGAAAAGGAGGAAGAAGAGATAACAGTTATTGAGTTTGAGGAGGAAGAGGAGATAACAGTTATTGGATCTTTGACTCTTTTGAGCTATTGATGCTCTGATACCATGTGAAGAAAGAAAATATTTTCTGTATATCAATTATAGGTATTGTTGAGATACATATATAATACATACGAATGCTTGAGAAAGCTAGTCCAAGTGAACTAAATGACTAAGAGATAAATACAAGTAATTTAGCAGATGATAAATACAGAGATATAAACTAAATCTATACTAAATTTAAATATAGCTAAACTTTATCTCCTTTACATAAACAAGGTTCAATTTAACGAAACAAAACAAAAAAAAGAATATCACAACTACGAATTCAAGAAACTATACATGACACCTGTAAACTTAAGTAACGACTAACGAATCAATCTACTAATTTCACAACAAAAACTAATCAATCTTGTTTTCACAAGGTTATCTGTATTTGAATATATATATATATATATATATATATAATGTGAAAATTTTATTAATTTAACAACAACAAAAATGTAACGAATATCATAATCACGAATTCAAGAAACTAATCAATCACACACAATATAATGATCAAACAAGCACATACAAAAAAAAAAGCACATATTTTTTGTAACACATATATACATGCACATATGAATGAAATTTTACTATTATTATTATTATTATTATTATTATTATTATTATTATATGAATGAAATTTTACTATCATTATTATTATTATTATTATTATTATTATTATTATTATTGACAAGAAGATGATTTTCAATCGTTAGTAAACAAAAATAGTGGGATGGGTATAACGAACAAAAGAACCAACCGATTCAAAAGAGCTTACATGGACGTAGTTGAGTTAGATGGATGGATGAGTTTAGGTAAAAGAGCTGAGTAAATGACTTCTAAATTGACGGTTCAAATTCTACCGATAACAAAATGTTTAAAAAATAAAGATAAAACTCACTAAAGAAAATCAGTTTTTTTTTTTGTAATCATTGTCTAATTTGTCTCTGGTTGTTTTTTTTTTTAGATTTTAATTCATTATCTAATTTGTCACTGAGTTTGTAATAACAGAAACAAATTTATTCTCTTTTGTGATTTTTTTTTTAAGTTTATAGATTTTACTTGATTACGTGATCCTTTACTAGATTCAGTGTAAGGTATTTTCTCTTATGTGGTTAGCTTTTTAGGTTTTTATATTTTGCTTTATTATCTAATAAATATCTAAGATACAACTAAGCTTCACATATTTTAGTTTAATTAATCAATTTGATTTCTTATCTCCGATTGTTATTTTGAATTTAGATATGATTGTACAATTTCTGATCTTAAAATTGAATTAATGTTTTTTTTTCAAGTGTGTGTATATATAAAATAAAGAGGAAAAAAAAATCAAAATTTATAGCTTTACAATTATGTTTATACTCATAAAACTCAATTTGACAAACATATATTGGGATGCTTGCATGTGCCTCCAAACCTAATATTTCAAAAGAAATGGTTTTTATTTTTATTATTTTATTATTTTATTATTTGATTTTCGGAGTGATTATATTCTTATTATATTCTTCCAGATGCACTCCATCACGTTGAGGACTCGTCTCGAACCTCTTCAGAACTGAGAAGCATAAGTCCACAACATCAGGAAAATGCAAAGAAGATATCCCAAAGGCTGAAAAGTGTAGCTTTTATTTATAACTTTTTATAGCTTTGGAATATCTTTTATATTTTTTATATCTCATAATCAACTAAATAACTTTGATTCCCCGTCGAAACACGTTGTAAAGGTGATGGCAATAGTGTTTTCTTTTTCCTAATTTACTCAAGTCTTAAAAATCAATGTATATTTCATGTTCAAAATTTTAATGTATAGTATACCTGGTAGGATAACTTTTTTTTAAGTATTATACTATTTTAAAAGAGATGAGATGACTTAATCTTACAATCTTATGGTACATGTACGAGGGGTTTACTACCGTTTAATATGATAATTGTCATTTTTATTATGATGAATTATAACTATTAATGCATAAATGCTCTTTCTTTTCATATTTAGTATAATTATAGAGAAAATACGCTATCATCTTCTTTTTTTTTGCATGTCATACTCTCATAGTCATGCAAATTTCGTTGACCCTAGCTGCTACTAGAACTAATATAATACTAATACTAAAATAATACTAATAATTACTAATAATAATTATTAAAAACACAAAGCATCCATTGTTTGTTCTCCATCACACTGAGAGCATATATAGACACGATACCCACCAAGACAACCATAAATTGACCAATATCTACCGTCCGATCTGATGATGATGCTGATAAAGAGGATGATCAATATTGAAACATATCTGCAGAAGCAGAAGCATCCATGATTGGTTGGTTATGATTCATCATCGTCATGTTCATGGGGTTGATGTTCATGAAGCTATTATTATCAGCAAAGTTTGCGTTAATTCCTCCTCCCACATGAATCTGATTAGGATCACCAGTCTCAAAAATTCCATTGTTGTTGCTGATAATGCTGAGGATATCATTGAGAGAATCAAGTCTTTGGCTGAGTTCATGAAACTGAGCTTTTAAAATGGAATTCTCAGCCTCAACAGTCATCAAATGCTGGTTGGTGATATTGATGCGTGTCAGCAGTTGGCTATTGTCTCTTGTCAATCGAATCACTTCCTGCATCAACTCATCCAAATATTTCTGTTTTCTCATTCTTGATCTCCTCGCCGATTCTCTGTTCGATTGCATTCGCTTCCTTTTTCTCTGATCCATCACCACCTGTAAATCTTCTTCGGAGCCAGAGTTATGAGTACTCTGAGTGGAACCTGAAGAATTCCCACTAGAAGAAGCCATGGTAACACGATAATAATACGACGCAGGACCCAGAAAATCTTTTTTTTTTTTTTTTTTAGCTAAATCAGACAGTTATTATATAAAAATATATCTATATCTATATATCTATATATCTATATATTATAAGGCAGAGATTGAATATAAAGATTATTTATGAAAACACATAGAACCAGAAGAGAAAGACAACAGAGAAAGATTGAACGAGATGGGTTCTGCGTCTGAGAGAAGAATTTATCATAAACCCGGAACGGAGGATTTCACTAAGAACTGGAGACATCAAATTCAAACACCAAGAACAAGATATTAAGCATCTAAAAGGTTTCTCTGTTTTTTTTTTCGGGCAGATTAACAGGACACAGCTACGGATATAAAGCCAAAGCAAGAAACTTTTTGCATTAAAAACGGAAGATCACAAGATTTTAACTTTCTGGGGTGATGGGATTTTGTGGTTGGACTCTAAAACCCAGAACCAAAGCACCAAAAGCAGAGTAAAAACAGCAGAAACAGAGCCTAAGCTTAATGCTGAAAAATTAGAAGGAGAAGAGAAGAGGCGGAGGAAGAGGTTTGTGAGGGTATTGAAAGGGCAATTTATAGAACAATCAGGTGATAAAACTAAAAAGGAAATCAAAATCAAAATTAATTAAAAATTAAAACTAAAATTGGAAATTGGAAAAAAGTAAAAGAGCATAGGAATCTCCTCTGGAGAGTTGTTGGAGGAAGAGGTGATTAGGCATGTGGGGTGGAGATAAAATTTCCACAGCCCTCCAAATCCCGCTGGTGAGCAGAACTGACACAATTTTAGTTATTTTCCTGTTATCATTGCCCATCTTTCAATTTTTTTCCAGAAGGATTTTAATTAATTCTCTCAATATTGATTAGTTGTTGCCTTTTTAGTTCAAGATCCATATGCATTTACTCTTTCCGCGTTTAATAAGCAGGAGCCGAAAGCGGAAAGAGAATCAAGTTCCATTACAGAGTGAATCAGAAAATTTGATTTCTTGGATGAGAGAGGAAAATTGAATTTCCTTTTTATAATTTAATTCCTGATTTATGTATGTGACTTATATAATTTGATTATCAACTGATTTTAGTAATAATAGATTCATAAATAATGAATTTTCTCTTTCTAACGGTAATTTTATTCCTGATTTGTATGTGAAATTTATATAATTTGATTTCCGACTAATTTAAATAAACATATAAATCACAATTTTCCTTTATTAAGACTCTTAATTAATAAATGTGTCTCTTTAATTAATAATTGTAGATTTCGTCAAATCATTAATTACATAGACACGTTTTAGTGCACTAAAAATAAAAAAATATTACGATATAATTAGGACATCAATATATGTTGCATGTAACGGAATATCGATGACCTATTAGGCTGTCTCCATCTAGTCAGCCCCTAGTTGGATTCACTTTCACTTGATTTTTATTAAAAAAGCAAAAAATAAAAATAAACATGTGAACACGTACGCAAGTTTGATTGGCCAGTGGCCACCACTAGTTTTAACTATCCAGTGTAATCAATAATATTTTATTATACTTAACCGGATCAAAAAAACACCAATGCTTTGTGATGTAAGACAGATAAATTATTTATTTTTTCATAATATCATGTTTAACGATTTTAATTAAATTATGTAAATATCTTTTATTATTTTATTTTTTATAATTATAATAAAATTTAAAAATATTTTTTAAATAAAATTATCTAAAAAAACTAAAAATATTTTAATAAAACATTATCAACTATACCCTTATTTTATAAACAAAGTTACCGTTTATTTCCAATTTAGTCTTTTATCATTTTTATATAATGGTTTCTTTTCTATGTATTGTACCAGTATTGTTTTTAAAATTATATAAAAATCAAAACCTAAAAATAAAATAAATAAAAATATATATATGTTAAAAAATTTGTGTATGTATCATTATTATATTGTTTAAGAATAAAATACAATTTTACCCCTACACAGTTAAAATTGATTGACGGAACTTGATTAGAAGGACTAATTTAGTACTTGAAAAAAATGTAAGGACCAATTTGATCACTTGAAATTTTTTAAAAAAGTTCAAGACCTAATTGGTAAGGACCAATTTGGTATTTTTCCATTGTAACACATGTTTTTTTTTCTATTATTTTTTAATTTATAGTTTTAAATTTATTTATTTAAAAAAAAAAGAATCAAACCATAGAAATTGGAATCAGAATCGAAACCGGTCCCTTAAGATTTCGGTTCCAATTCCCAAAAAAGAACTAGAACCAAACCGAACCGTGGACACCACATTTTTAATTTTCAATGTATTTTTTTGTTATAGTTTTGTGGTAATATTTTAATTTGAAGATATTAATGTTATTATTTTGTTTTACCATAGTTATGATTAGGAGCCATTAAATTTTAAGAGGAAAAAGCAAACGACCTCTAAATGTTTTTTTTTTTTTTAACTAAGAAACAATTAACTTGTAAATAATAAATGACTTTTCAAATAAAAAAATTGACCTAATAAAGAGTTGTCGATTTATACAAAAAAAAAAAAAAAATTACTCTAAATTTTTAGTTGATTGACTTTAGGAATTCTCAGAGTATCTTTTTCCTATCTAAATTGTTAAGATGCTTTCAAGATTAATCTAGAAAAAAAAAAAAAAAAGGTTAAAAAAAGATGAGGCCTTACTTGTACAGTCATTGAGTTTAGCAGACTTGTCCAAGTTTGAATTTAGGACATAGTGATGAGCTGGTCCATTGGTTATGAGACTTGTGACTATTGACATTCTAATATTCTCGCTCATAGTTATTCTAATCTTCATGCTAGATCTTATGAAGATTTATTTATTTGTGCGTGAATCATATAACCTCATCTAATTTTATTCTCTAGCTAATTTCACAAGATAATATATGATTTGAATTTTACGAGGGAAATTAGGTTGCTAATGTCTCGATTAAGTAATAAGTATGATTTATAAGAAACAAACATAACATGCTAATTTAGTGTCATTTGTGTGTTTTTTTATACCATATATTATAACAATGATTAATTAAATATATAATGTTCGAATGTAGTGACTCATATCTAGGGACGTAATCAGAATCGAGGATTAGGGTATGCTAGATTTTTTTTTTTTATTTACTGAACATCTACATCACTTAGTTATGAGAACACATTAAGACTCTCCTATAAAATGTATATTCTAAATAAATAAATTACAAAAATTTATTTTATTTTTTTAAAGTTAAATTAAATTATAAGAGAAACATGAAATGCAAATGTATTTAATAATAACCCTAACATTTCACAACAAAATTAAATATATTTTTTAAACTAACAAAATAAAATATTTAAAGCTATAATATTCACTCGAACGTTTCTAATTGTTGATACTGATAAAAAGAATTTCAAGAATAGGGAGAAATAAATGTTGTTATAAAAAGAAAAAAAATGGAAAGAAACTTTATTTTTTTACTCTAACTATGAATTTAAATTTAATTAATTTAAACTTTAATAATTTCTATTTTATTATTTTTTCTAAAAAAATTAATTGTTATTATAATTCTTTTTTAATCTAGCCCCCACATAGGTCTGTCCATGCTCACATCAACCGTGAATGGTCCGTATAAAGTGTTAAGTGTGTTAATTATATCATATGTACGGTGTGTTAGCAGCTTACGACTGCTAAAGAGTAGTCTTGATGTTGTCCAATTACAGATATATAGAAGTTTTTTTATTCTTCCACGATGAGTATCTAGCATCTAAAGAATGTTTACTCAAATGAATAAAATTAGCTGGCCCTTCTTTCGTGGACCATAAGAAAGATTTTGGGCCAGTTTGGTATGCTTTTTGAAAGCATACTTTAGGCCTTTTGGGCCAAAAACTACATTGGATCTGTTGGGGTATTTTTTTTTAGATTCAGAAGAGATTATACAATCTAAAGCTTCAAAAACTTGTAGTTCCTTTGGAGTGGTACCACTAGGGGTGGAAACAAAAACCAAAACCGAATTAAACCGAATTAAACCGAATCGAGTTAAACTGAAAAATGGTGTTTGGTTCGGTTCATAGCTTCTATTCGGTTCAAACCGATATGAAATTTGAAAACCGAATTGAATTCGGTTGGTTTTTTTTTGTTTTGAACATACAAAACCAAACCGAACCGAATTGTCGTATTGATGAATTATTTTGAAATGTTCAATTTTATTATGGACTGTTTGATGATGATATTTTATTTTGAACTATATTATGTACTACACCTTTTTTACTTATATTTTACTACAAGTTATGAAGATTTTATATTTTTATTGAGTATGTAGGCTGAATATGATTGAAATTTTAGATTTGGATTGAAAATTGTGTTGTATTTTGTACATATTATGTTTTTTTTTTTAAGTTTAAGCATAAATGCCAAAAAAGCAAATAAAGGCCCAAAAAATTTAAAAACATATAAAAAAAAAACCTTCAAAGCCCAATAGGCCCCAAACCGAATTAATCCGAGGCGAACCGAACCAAGATAAGGGTGTTCAGTTCGATTCGGTTTTTAGGTTCAAAATTATTCAAATCGATTCACATATTCAAAAATTGAATATATATCGGTTCAATACGGTTTTGGTCAAAACCGAACCAAACCGATCCATACCCACCCTTAGGTACCACCAAAGCAATTGGAACTGAAAGTGAGACCTGATTACAGTGTGACACTCGGTCATGGTCAAGTTTGGCATCATCAACACCAGCAAGCCTCTCTTTGCTAGTATTAGCTTCCTACTACCTAGGTTTATTTTAATAACAAGTCATTAATATGAAGTTACTCATGTCATGTGTGTTCTTAATTGTGTAAGAAAATAATCAATGGTTTGCCAACTCTTAATGTTGGTTCTTCATTTACATTCTTATGCAATGTTTGATTGTTTGTGAGCTTGAAGAATTTAGTACAATTTGTTTTCTTTATCAGACTTCGCACCGAAGAAAATTTGGAAATTTAGAGAAAATTCTCAACTGAATAATCTAAAAATTGTACTCATGATATTAGCTCTCGGCTAATTGAAACAAATGACAAATGAGACTTTCCAAGGTATCGTAGATCTCTTCTGTTTTGGGATGTGTTTTGTCAACACTATAGAACATATTAACTTGCTTGTCAACCTCAATCCAACTGCAACCAGGTACTTTAATGGCATTGCGATCTTTTAACTTCTTCCTCACCTTCCCGACTTCATCCCACTTCCCTGATTCCCCATATAAATTCGCTAACATAATACCATAGCCGCCATTGTTTGGATCAATTT
This sequence comes from Dipteronia dyeriana, assembly GCA_032871835.1. Classification (NCBI taxonomy): domain Eukaryota; kingdom Viridiplantae; phylum Streptophyta; class Magnoliopsida; order Sapindales; family Sapindaceae; genus Dipteronia; species Dipteronia dyeriana. The sequence continues at coordinate 122,055,772 of CM065296.1, forward strand.
CAATCAGTTTCTTCACAGCAAACTCCGCCAAATCTGCACGACTGTGTATTTTACATCCATTAAGAAAAGAACCCCAGACAACCTCATCGGGTTCCATCTTCATTTCTCGTACAACTTCCAAGGCTTTTTCGAACCTTCCTGCTCGACAGAGAAGGTCTATTACGCATCCATAGTGTGCAATGTGAGGCTCAGTCTGGTATTTTCTAGTCATCAACTCAAAATAAGCAAGACCCTTTTCGACTAATCCTCCATGTGTACAAGCATTCAACAATCCAATAAACGTCACTCCATCAGGTCTCACGTCATGACCTTCACACTGCTTCATCTCCTCAAACACACTTATTGCGCTCTCACTTCGTCCATGGAGAGCAAAACAATTGATCATGGAGTTCCACGAAGTCAAATTCTTCTTCAAGCTCCTATCGAAAACTCTTCTTGCCTCTTTCAAGTTCCCGCATTTCCCATACATATCCAGCAACGCATTCAAAACAAACAAATCAGGAACCAACTCGTTTCGATAAACATAACCATGGATCAATTTACCAATCTGAAGCATCCCTGTGTGACCACAAGCCGAGAGCACACACACAACTGTAACCTGATTAGGCCTAATGTCCTTACTCTGACCGCCCACCACCACCATCCTCCTGAAGAACGAAATCGCCTCTGGAAACAGCCCATTCTGCGTGAAACCAGCAATAACAGAATTCCAAGAAGGAACATCTCGATCAGGCATTTCCTCGAAAAGTGAAACGGCATTATCAACATCCCCAACTCTAGTATATCCAGAAATCATAGCAGTCCAAGACACAACATTTTTCTCAGACATTTCATCGAACAACTTCCTAGCACTCCCAATATTATCATTCAATCTCGCGTAAGAGTCCACGATAGCCGTTTGCACAACTGCGTATTGTACGAAACCAGATTTCACTATCTGGGCATGCACCATTTTCGTCCCTGAAAGCTCCAAAACCTCATGACAGGACTTCAACACATGAGGATATATAAACTGGTTAGGCTGCGGACTTCCCCGACAAAGCATGTCGCGATACAAAGACATAGCCTTTAAGTGGTGGTCGGGATGGGAGGCGTAGGCGGTGATCATGGCGGTGTAAAGGTAGATGTTTGGAGATACGACGTGGTCGAAAATATGGCGGGCATATGTGAAATTTGTGAGCTTGAGATTGCAGAAGCGAACAAGCTTGAATGCGTAAACTTGAGTTTGGCTGTGACCAAGTGTTGTGAGGAAGCATTGGAGCTGTTTGAGATGGTTCAAGTGGATGCATCTCTCGATAATTGTCAAGACTTGTTCATTCAGATTTGGGTGCAAGAGTTTGTTGGCAAAAGAGACCATTCACTGATCTTGATGACTTCGTCGAGAAAATTTTAAATTTCTTTTGCTTTGTAGCTCTCTGTGTTTGCTTGACGAGAAAACTGTGCTGTCTCGATATAGACATGGGCTGGGCCGTAAAATGGGCTTTGTTTGGGCCCAATTTGGATCAGCCCAAGTCCAGCTACATTCCATAAATGTCAGGGTGATTTCGTCATTTTATTATTATTGCACGTTGTACGTTAGATACTCTGTCGTGCCACTGTGCCACTGCTAGCTGCGACCGAGAGAAGCCACCGTCACAAAAGAGCTTCGATTTTTACGGTGTCGTTTTTTTCACCGGAATCCTTATCGCCTATCGGTAATAATTCTGTCTCAATTTTCTTTTCTTTTTTTCTCTTTTTTATCACTTCATTTTTCGAATTTCGTTATTCAAAGTCTCAATTTTAGTTATTGATATTGTCACTACATTTGTATTAAAGAACTACCTGATTTTTTTTTTTATTATTATTATTATTAGTCTTGGTTTTGCTTAATCAACACCTTCCCAAGTCCTACAAAAATAATCCTAGAACTCTGTTAGAAGAACATGCAAATGGCTCAAAAGTCAATATTGAGAAGAGCTTAAAGATTTCTAGAGTTACATACACATTAGACATTAAAAAAAAAAAAAATGGTTAAAAATGACCACAACCTGGGTCGGCCCATAATGGGAGTAAACCCAGCAATTTGTTGGGGCTCCTAAATGGTCAAATTAATTTCTTCTTATTTTGGACCTCATTCTTTAAGATTTAATCTGTTTGGGACCTCACTCATTTGTAGCCAATCTATTTTAAAAAGACCCCAATTTTTGTTATCTTCATTAAATGGATGAGGCCCTAAAATGTCTAGAGACGGCCCTGACCACAACTATTATGAAAAATTCGTTTTTAACCACAAACAAAAATTTATTTGTTAATAACCACTTTTTTGAGAAATTATTTGAATGTCCTTATATAAAAATCATCCCTAAACACTTTCTCTCTCTTTTCTCTCTATTTTTTCTCTCTCCTTTCCTCTCTCTCTCCCCGATCTCTCTCTCACGTCGATGGTGTGCAGACAAACCGTCCTCGGTGTTCTTGCAAAGACCGAAGAACCGTCGCCAGCCTCCTCTCTTTCACCGAACATCTCTTTCTCTCTCCCTGCACCTCTCTCTCTCTCTTTCACTCACCTCTCCTTTCTCTCTCACACGACGTTGACGGCTTGCCGAAGTGCCGTCGCCTGGGCTTCACGACCGTCCAACAACGGCGTCGAGCTCCCCCTCTACCAGTGATGAGATCTGCAGAAAAAAAGGGAAGAAAACGAAATACCTAGAAACCCAGAACATTTCAAGTTTCAACATTTCAATTTAGTCAAGATTTCAAGTTTCAACATTTCAATTTAGGCAAGATTTCAAGTTTCAAAATTTCATGTTTTTAGACATGATTTCAAGTTTCAAGGTTTGAGTCCTGATTTCAAGTATGGTTCCAGATTTTAGTCATGATTTCAAGTTTACCTCAACTTTTTAAAAAAAATCAAATTCAGGGATATTTTTGTAATTTATGGATATACACTGATTTTTTTTTTAAAAAGTGACTATTAACGAATAAAATTTCAAAAGTGGTTATAAACGAAAGTTTAATGTTTCCCATAGTTATTTTTGGTTCTCTCTTAAAAAAAAGGAACAAGTGAATGCATGCATGTATTGTTTGTAATATTACAATTAAAGACTTCAAGAATATATAGGCTGTGAGGATTAGCAGTTGGCCTTCATCCAGGGCCGGCCCTGAGATTTTCAAGGTCCGAGGCGAACTATAGAAAATGAGGTCCGCGATACTCTATGTATATTTACTTGTTTTTTTCTCTCTCTAGTAAATACTTGTAAAAATCAATATAATAACTCAAACTCAAAACTATAACATAACAAAAATAGCAAAAAAATGTTACCATTTTTTTTTTTAATAATAGCATCAAAGAATATATTGTTTAAACATTACTCATCTCACATTTTTAGCAGTAAAAGTACTAATTAAGCTTAATGTTTTCATAAAAGAATAAAAAAAAATGAAGTGTATTGATTTAATTATCTTTGAAACAATGACTTCTGAATTTTCGTTTCAAGAGAATATTGAGTTTTTTTTTAGATATAAAAAACAATTATTTGTGACCAACAGAGTATTGCTAGGAATCAATTCACTGCCACCATTGATCCAATGTTGTTGTTGTAAGAATGATTAATGGGTTTCCAACAGTTGGCCTTTAATATATATATATATTATGGTGAGCCATTTTAAAATTTATTTATAGGTTGGGTTTCCATTAATAGGCCTTTATAAAAATTATATATGAATGATGGATCGTTTTAAAGCCATTAATGGATCTTTTTTTTTTAATATCTTAAATGAACTATATTTTACAATCAACTTAAAAAAAAAAAACTACAACTTGGGGCCCTTCCTAGGCGGTTGCCTCACAGGGCTCCCCCTAGGGCCGGGCCTGCCTTCATCACAAAGTATATATTGGAGTTTGGTGACAAGTTATGGTTTTCTTGTTAAAAAAGAAAAAGTAAAAAAGAGATTGAGCAAAATTGAAAGAATCTCATATGTTTTAAGCATTATTCTTTGGGTTTTGTTTGCTTATTTTTGCTTTTCTTTCTTTTTGCTTTTCTTTCTTATTGATCAGGTGCATGAATGGATTGAGATCTAGTTTCCAACGTCATTTTCCTCCACATCTTGCAAACTTTGATATCAAATGTAATAGTTAAATAGTGTGAAGATATTTATGGTTACAATTAGAAATGCTTTCTTAAATCTACATCACGACGACCATCCTTTTGTTACGGAAATGGTTATAAATTATAGAGAAAAATGCATACAACACACAAACACAGATATTTATGTGGTTCGACAGTTGCCTACGTCCACGGGAGGCATCAAACTAATATTATTTCAAAAATGATACAAAACAGAGTTTTTCTCTCAACTCTCAAGAACTCTCTCTGGAAGCATAGAATACTTAATTGCTTATTACTGCTTGCCTTGATTTCCCTTGATTTGCCGAGGGTTTTATTTATAGAGGAAAAGCAGAGACAACCCTCCTCCATTTTCAACAAGGTGGTTAATGGTTGCCATGAATGTGGCCGGTGGTTTGGTTTCCACATTGTCAACAATGTAGGTGGTGGTAGATAGAAGGTGGAAGTTGAGCCAATTTATCAACAATCTCCACCTCCCCTTAGGCGATATGAGCTCGAGAGATATTGATCAAATCCAAACAATGTTGGAACTTGATCCCTGTTACCACCTTTGTTAACATATCTGCAAGATTGCCTGCATTTCCGATTTTTTGGAGTAAAATATTCCCTTCATCTACTGTTTCTCGAATAAAATGGTAACGTACGTCTATATGCTTGGTGCGAACATGATGTACTTGGTTCTTGTCCAAACAAATGACACTCTGGCTGTCACATAAAATCTCCACACTTTTCTGAACAATACCCAAATCCTTGATTAAACCACAAAACCAAATGGCTTTTTTGAAAGCTTCTGTTACAACCATATACTCTACCTCAGTAGTAGACAAGGCCACTGCTGACTGTAAAGTTGATCTCCAACTTACTGGTCATCTTGCCATAGTGAACACATAACCAGTAGTAGATCGGTGCTTATCTAAATCACCAGCATAATCAGAATCAACATATCCTACGATATGTTTGTCAATCATCTCATCTCTCTAGAACTTCAAACCAACATCTACAGTACCATGGATATACCGTAAAATCCATTTCATAGCTTGTCAGTGGTGTTTACCAGGATTGTGCATGTAACAGCTCACTATACTTACGGCGTGTGAAATGTCGGGTCTGATACACACCATTGCATACATTAAGGTACCAATTGCATTTGCATAAGGAACATGATCCATTTCCCTCTTTGCATCATCAGTAGTAGGTGACATCAGTGCACTCAGCTTGAAATGTAGAGCCAACAGTGTGCTTGCAGGTTTAGACTTGCTATCAATGCCAAACCTCTGAAGCACAGTCTTCAAATATTATTTCAAAAATGATACAAAATAGTGTGCTTACAGGTTAGAGCTCCGTTTTAGATGCGGTCACCGGTGTTGGAATCGTATTTCCGAGAGGAACACAACGGTATTCTCCGAACAGCGATTTGAGCACTTCGAAATTTCTGGACTTTACAAAAAAACAAAGCTCTGATACCAATTTGTTGCGAAAATGGCCAGAAATTATAGAGAAAAGTGTACACAACACACAAACACATATGTTTATATGGTTCGGCAGTTGCCTACGTCCACGGGAGGCAGCAAACTAATATTATTTCAAAAATGATACAAAACAGAGTTTTTCTCTCAACTCTCAAGAACTCTCTCTGGAAGCACAGAATACTGAATTGTTTCTTACTGCTTGCCTTGATTTCCCTTGCTTTGCTGAGGGTCTTATTTATAGGGGAAAGACAGAGACAACCCTTCCCCATTTTCAACAAGGTGGTTAATGGTTGCCATGAATGTGGTCGGTGGTTTGGTTTCCACATTATCAACAATATAGGTGGTGGTAGATAGAAGGTGGAAGTTGAGACAATTTGTCAACACATTTTCCATTTCAGCCCTTCATAGCAATTATCTTCATGTCACGTTTGATTTCCTAGATAAATGCACAAAAGCCAAAAATCGTTATAAGAATAATAAGCCCTTAAATGTTTCTACTAAACAAGTTAAATGCTTACAGCCTTGCTCGAGATATCTCAAGTAATCAACTAAGAATTCAAACACCAATATTTTGCTATCGAATAAGCTTTGGCCAAAATATAATATAAGATAAAATCATTGATGAATAATGATAAAAGAAAACTGATCCAAACAATGCTAACATCCAAAAGCTTCAACATTTTTCCGGAAGCCAAATGAAGCCAAAAAAACCAATCTTCCAAATCAACCAACCCAACACGACCTCTCCACTCCCAATCCCAATTCGAAAACCCCCAGGAACTCATTCGACCCAAAACAACACTCAAATCGGGAGAATCGGTTGAGCATGATCAGGATCACCTAGTGAGAATAACGTCCAGTTTGGGAATGCTTTCCAAACTGCTTTGGGGATAAAAAATGATTCTGGATCAGTGATAGGGTGTTTGATAAAAATTTTAGAAAGTAATTTTGACCGCTTTTAACTTCTCCCAATTGAGTTTTTAAGAAGTTATAAATTGTAGCTTTTAAAAAACAGCTTCTAGGAACAACATTTATGAAAACACGTGTGAGCTAAAAGTTATTTATATATGTTCCGTTTCTTCTTTTTGATATAATCCAATCACTTAAAAAATAAAATAAAAATAAAACATTTTTATGCAATAAAACATAAATTATTTATGTGTAAACAAATATTTATTTTTTATTATATTTATGGTCACATACAGATAAAATAAATTATTTATTTTATAACATATTTATATTATATAAAAATAAAACAAATTTCTTTTTTAAAACATATTCAATATTCATTTATGTAATTTTTAATAATTGTTTACGAATACGATACTTTTTACTTTCAATATACTAAACACATTTTTCACAGCACGTTTAAAAATCCCAAATACTCGGCACATCACGACATTTTCAGAACTCTCTATTGAAGTGTCCTACCACGTCATATTTAATGACATGTAGAAAAACTTACCATATTAATGATTTCTCTGGCACGTCACCACTTATCCGATGATGTGGCCGTGCACGTCAATTCTTATTTCATTATATTGTGATAACGTGCTCAGACACCACAAAAATTAAAGTCTTGTCTTTTCTAGTTTTCTGAGTTCCAACACCACAAAAATGGTGAAGCTGATACGATTTCCAAGAAGAACTCATCTGAACCTAATGGTGTCCACGGTTCGGTTTCGGTTTCATGGAAAGATCAAACCGTAACCGTAATCGGAATGGAACGGTTTCGGTTATGACGATTTTAGGTTACGGTTCGGTTTCGGATTTTGGTTCGATTTGATTCGATTTTCGGTTTGGTCCGGTCCGGTTTTATTTTTATTATTTAAAAAATACCACGTATCAGCAATTGGTTAGTTGTTGCATGTTTTTTTTATCGAAACCGGCTGTTTTTGGACCGTTTTTCAGAATTTCTAACCGTAATTGAACCGCCAGGAACCGGTTTCCAACCGGTTTTGTAACCGACGGTTTCGGTTACGGTTTTGAGATGACTGTTTCGGTTTGATTTCAAACGGTTTAACCGAACCGTAGACACCTCCATCTGAACCTCTCCAAATCCAATTTGTTCAACAACACAAAACAAAACTCATCTCTCTTTAAAGAGATTAATTTAGAGTTTTTATTTTTGTTTGTGTTCCGATTTATTATTGATTGTTTGTTGTTAGTTGACCACAGTTTGGACTTGGGGATGTACGTGGGTTTAATGAGAAAGTCGTTTATTTATTTTATGTACGTGGCTTCAACAAGCTCTTGAAACCGATATTCAACACGTAGTTTGTTTTGTTTTTTTTTTTTAACTTCATTATTGCCTTTTCTCGGCCTGTTTGTTTTTGTCTATTTTTTTTTAAAATAAAAAATACTACTTTTTTAAATTCGCAGCTTTAAAATTACGTATAATCTAATATAACAGTTTAATTCATTTAATGAATTGTTATTTTTTGTTTTCTATATTTCTTTTATTATTATATTATATTATATATATTTTTAGAATAATTTATTAAAAAATGTAATATTATTTTATTTTATTTTATTACTTATAAATTGTAAGAAAAACTTTTATTTATTTATTTTTATTGTTTTGCGGTCAATGGATAGGTCTACTTTTGAATGTTGGTTCGTGAGTTTGGTTTTTGGAAGAAGAATAGAAGAAAAAAATAGTCAAACTAAAAGTTTATTGGACATCATTATTCATTATTACTGTATCTCAAAACAAGAAAAAAATATCACATCAATACTATAAATATTTTAAGTATACTCTGTTATAATCTATTTAAATATATAACAAAGTTACTTTACGTGATGTGTGTTATGGATACAGACCAAGCATTTGAAGCAATCAGACCAGTAAGCTTCAATTGCATGCCTAGTTCAATCAATTATATTTTACCCAACTGATATTTTGATAGCTTTGGCCGTAGACAAAGACTGTCAAAAGCTACAATATTCATCCAAAGCTAAAAAAGTATTGATCATAATGCAAGTAAACTATCAAAAAAAAAAAAAACTGATAATCTTCAACAACAACAAAAAATCTGACAGTTCTTAGCAACGAACAAAGTTATTATTTTTTTTCACCAATACTAAAATTCAGAAATAATATAAAACCTTATTAAAAGAGAAAAGATAAAAAATCAAACAGATTTCATCGGCCCAAACTTTCACAAAAAGTTACGATCTTCTTCCAAATGTCTGCACCGTTAAAAGAAAAGATCGTAAAATTACGTTCTTCTTTAAACTCAACCTTAACTTCCTCCATACAACGATGCCAACATGATATGGGAAGAGATTTACAGCAACTAGCAGTTTTCTCTTCGTAAATCAATTCCTTCTTATAAGTGAACTGAAATACAATAACATTAAAGTAAGTTACATTTGTATAAACATTAAAATCATTTTCTTATAGTAACATTCTTTAAAAATCACACAGTTTGCAAAATTTCAGCAATTTGAATATCTCAAAACAACATTTCACTATTTATCATAATATGATCATTTTAAAGTTTACTTATTAACCTTTTAATTGGAGATATATTATTCAAGAACACTTCCCTTAATAAGAAGAGAATAAATTTTGCAAATCGAACGAATAATAATAAATCAAGCCATGTCTAAAATAGTAAGATGCATCATCACAATATTGAACAAGTTTCAAAATGCTAAGATATAATGAAAATATAGATTACCTTGAAGGAGAACCCGCCGAACTCGCCGAACTTGCCGACAGATACAGTTTTTGTATGAGGTGCAAACCAAAGCAAGCTGTCCATAACTTTTGCAATTGTACCACCAGTTGGAGCAACGTCACAAATTAAGTTCAAAAGCTTGAGATTGGACAAAGGAGAAGGTATTTTTTCCCTCAATTCTCTAGGAACCATCACATCCTTGAACAAAATAGATTAAAGATTCATGATGTATAATAATACCATCAGAGTAAAAATCTTAGTAAAAAGTTGTAAGAACAAACATACCGTACTGTTGAAAATTTGCCAGGTCAACACTTCTGATAAATTGAACTTTGTGAGGAATTCGATATATTTTTGAGTTTCAACATTCTCTAGCGGAATCATGAAATAAATTTCTGATAAGGCCAAAATATTTACCGATAATGATTTGATATTACCCGCAAATCCTAAAAAATGTAGATTTGGAGTCTCAATTTTGATTTTATCCAAATTCATACAATGAAGAATGTACAAATCCTTGAGTCGAGTAAGACCAAACAATTTCAAACTCTTGATCCCTCCACATGCTTGCAAATGTAGAATCTCAATCAAAGGACAACCACCAAGTATATTCGTAATCATGCAATCATCCATATCAACTTCTACTAGAAACAATTTTCTTAAAGATGATAAATTCACATAATTTCTCGACGATCCCAATACACAACATTTTAACGCCAAAAGCTCTATTGAATCTGCAACTAAGAGAATTGGAGGGATATTGTAACGATTAATATCTTCGGCCATAAATTGAATTTTCAGCACTTTGACATTACAATCAACCGCATGACAAATGCATTGGTCTACAAAAGATGCAACTTCTGGATCTACAAAAAAAATCATGTCCAGTGTGAACTCCTCTATACTAAGCATGTACATGCAATGACGTTCTCGAATTATTTTTACCAAACAATTAAATAACTCATTTCTTCTCCTTAAATCACCCTCCTTGAAATTAGTACTAAAATGCAATGAATAATCTTTAAAAACGGATAAATCAAATATCAAAACCGGGCATGTACACCATGCTCTTTGCCATATTTTAGACAAGACACTAGTTCGAGCAACTTCATCAAATTGGAGAAATGAAAGAATGTGATGCAATATCGGTTCAGGTAATTCAGATATCCTATCCGCTTTGTTAATCCGTCTTTTGTTCATCGTAATATCGAAGCAACCCTGCACCATGAATCACAGCTAAGCATGTTGCTGTTAAAAATTATAAACATTACAAGAGCAATTTTTTTTTCTTTATAATGATTCTTCCACGTTAACCTATATGATCACATGAAGTGATCTCATCCATTAAAAAAAAAAAGTAATCTCTGCATATATCTTTGATCACATGAAAGATTGAGTGAACTTTATTATTATTATTTATTTATTTTACAAACATTTGGAATCCCACTTGCAATGGATATATGTATGTCCCACAATCCGCCAACTAGATTAAAATGTATTTCTAAAATACTCAGAAACGTTTCAAGATGTATTTTCAAGTTTAGTTAATTATTCAAGTATAATTGATTAGTTTACAAGGAAAAATCATTCTTAGCATAGAACCTACATGTATAAGTATTTTTCTCCCAAGCAATCACATGACAAATCAATAGATATTTAAAATATTATATATACTAGCCCATTTAACCAAGTAATTTTTCAGGAAAATACGAAAGAGAGTGAAAGAAATATTATGGAGAAAAACAGAGAGCAAACTTTTTCGTATTTTTTCTGGAATATTTTCTGTTACAATTATAACACACACCGTAACTGTGAGCAAAGTCTAATATATATAGACTAGGAGTAGACAATCAATCAAATATAAAATTGTAAGAAAAAGTTCATCAAAACACAAGGACAGAGGACAAAAACAAATCAAAAGTTACTATTGTCAATTAATTTTGGAATTCCAAATTCCTAAGAAAAAAAAAACACAAACCTGATGTGCACAATTGGAGGATGTGTCTTGAAGAAGTCGATCACGAAAGAAGTATAATCCGGTCTCTTGGTTTGATTTCGGAGGAAGACTATCTCTCTCTAATGGTAGGGGTTTTCATTAGACGGTGAAGGTCCGTGAATTAAACAAAAACATAAATGGTAATTATGGAGTACATAAGATTATAAGAAATAAATATTAACGTAAATACCTTACAGGAGGAGGTCATGACTAGGTCATTAATGAAAATCTTATTTAATTCCTAAATTGATAGGTTTTCCGTGAATTAAACAAAAACATAAATGGTAATTATGGAGTACATAAGATTATAAGAAATAAATATTAATGTAAATACCTTACAGTAGGAGGTCATCACTAGGTCATTAATGAAAATCTTATTTAATTCCTAAATTGATAAGTTTTCCGTGAATTAAACAAAAATATAAATGGTAATTACGAAGTACATAAGATTATAAGAAATAAATATTAATGTAAATTCCTTACAAGAGGAGGTCATGACTAGGTCAGTAATGAAAGTCATATGAGCTCCATATATTTACGTTAGGTCAGTAATGACAATATAAAACTTATGAGATGGTTTTTGGTCTGTAATCTTTATGTTTAAGTGAGAATATAATTCAAACACATCATGATGAGCAAACAAATGATTTTTTACCAAGGATCAAGAAGAAAAGTATTGATTTCGTTGCAAAAATTTTACATAAACTGTCTTTCAAGCCTAGGATTGTCTTGGACAATCTCTTCTGTTGGATTAATATTCCCAACCAAAATCATATTTAATATAATAGAAAAAAATTGAAAAAACAAAGAAAAACGAATATTATATGCTAATTAATTAATTTTAAAAAAAATATTATAATAATTTAGGATTTGAAGGGAAAGACTCAAACTTACAACCTCTTAATGCGGGTGTAGGGGTTATAACACTAGATCAACCTCATTTTTTTTTAAAGTTAAGTCAACCTCATCTTATCCTCTCTCTTCCGTTGAATTAATATTCCCAACCTAAATCATAATATAATAAGCAAAAATTGAAAAACAAACCTACATCATAATATAATAAGCAAAAATTGAAAAACAAAAACAAAGAAAAACAAATATTAAATGCTAATTAATTAATTTTTCTTCTAGTTTCCTCCCTTGTCTCTACAAAACTATCTCTCTCGGTTAGTTGGTTAGTTGGTTAGTAAATCTCTTCTTTCATTCCATTTAAACAGTGCAGTGTTGTTGAATGGTCACACTGTTGAGCTTCATAGCCTTCAATGTATGCAGCCTGCCCATTAAATAAAATGGAAACAAAATTTATGATCCATATTTAGAACATGTGTGTTTATTTATTTTCAATCTAACACAGTAAAATAGACATGAAGGATATTTTTAACGATTTAGAATGGCATTAATTGGCGTGTTTTTTTTTTGGGAACAGTAATTGGCTTGTTTGTTAATGTGAATTATATACTAGTGCTTGCAAAGGTTGGTTCTTCTATACAGAGTCTGGATAATTGTCAACAAAAAACATAATCTTTCATGTTCTTCGTGTCATCATGATTATAAGCTAATAATCTCTCCAAAAACACTAACATGTCTTTTTCTTGTAAATCTGACAACTAATTTTAAACTCCTACTGTACTAGTTGTTGGCATCTAGGAGAGTTCTTCAAGCTTAATAAAATCATTATAAATCTACTTATGACGGATTGTAATAGAATTTCATGATGAATTTAATATGATCAAGCTGGTGGATAAAAAAGCTTGACTGCGAGGCAATATTTGTAGCGAAGACTGCAAATTCTGCATTTTGTATCATTTGTCGTCTTCTTGTTGAGTTTCTGTTAATTGAACTATTAAAGATGATAAGTTGTTGGCATTTTTTATGAAAATTATTGTAAGACAAATCTAAGAAGATGATAAACATATATGTTGGTCATTGCTACAATCCCGAGTTACTGTAATATATATAACAAATGGGATTATCAAATAATATGTGGAAATTGTCAAAAATAACCACAAGTATTATGGAAATTTTGTTTTTAACCATATACAAAAATTTATTTATTAATAGCCACTTTTTTAAGAAATTACTTGAATGCTCCCATATAAAAATCATCCCCAATCACTTTCTCTCTCCTCTCTCATTTTTTTCTCTCCTTTCCTCTCTCTCCCCGCTTTCTCTCTCTCCTTTACTATCTCTCTCTCTCTCTCACCGGCGAACCGTCGCCGGCATCTTTGCAAAGGCCGGCGAACTGTCGCCGGTCTCATCTTTCTCTCACCCAACCTCTATTCTTTCTCCCCACAGCTCTCTCTCTCTTCTTTCTCTCTCCTTTCCTTTCTCTCTCACATGTCATCGACGGCTTGCCGGAGTGCCGTCGCCTGGGCTTCACGACCGCACAACAACACCGTCGAGCTCCCCCTCCGCTGGCGATTAGATCTGCTGAAAAAAAGGAAAGAAAATGAAATATTAGAAACCCATAACATTTCAAGTTTGAACATTTCAATTTAGTCAACAATTCAATTTAGGCAATATTTCAAGTTTAAAAATTTGAAAATGAAGAACTTAAAAACCCATAACATTTCAAGTTTCAACTTTCAATTTAGTCAAAATTTCAAGTTTCAACATTTCAATTTAAGCAAGATTTCAAGTTTCAACATTTCAATTTAAGCAAGATTTCAAGTTTCAAAATTTCATTTTTTTAAACAAGAATTCAAGTTTCAAGTTCCTTGCCATGATTTCAAGTTTGATTCCAGATTTTAGTTATGATTTCAAGTTTTCTTTCAGTTTTTTTTAAAAAATCAAATTCAGGGGTATTTTTATAATTTACGGACATACACTGATTTTTTTAAAAAAAAGTGGCTATTAACAAATAAATTTTCGTATGTGGTTAAAAATAAAATTTTCATAATAGTTGTAGTTACTTTTTATTTTCTCTCATATAATATAGGATTGTTGAGGTGGGCCTTGATAATCACTGTTTATTAAGTATGGGGCCCGAGCCCATCTGAGTTTGGTTAGGAAGTTATGGACATTAACTCACTTATCGGGCTTGTGCTATGTCCATTCAATCAACTTCCTCAAAATGTCTTTTATTTTTTGGAAAATTTATTTACGGATAACGATCAATCATGTTTTTTTTAAAATCATTAAATTATTTGAAATATTTAAAATATATATATAATGTTATTTTTGTAATAAAAAAAAAGCATTTATCGTTGTACCAAATTTGACAGTTAACACACAATATCAGGACTAATATCGGCTCAGAATCCGATTCCTACATAAGAAAAGGTCATAATTTGACGAAACGTTTTGATTTCAAAGACATATTTATTAATTAGGAGTCTTAATAAGGGAAAGTTTTGATTTCTATGTTTACTTAATTCAGTTGGAAATCAGATTATATAAATTTCACATACAAATAAGGAACTAAATTACAGTTAAAAAGAGAAATTTCCTGATTTATGATTATGTTATTATTAAAATAGAATCAAATTATATAAGTCACTTACATAAATCTGGACGGTAGTTTAATTTTCCTCCCCCATATAAGAAATCAAATTGTCAGATTCACTCTAAAATGGAACTTGATTAGCTTTCCTATTTCTGTTCCTACTTATTAAACGCGGAAAGAGTAATTACGTATGGATCTCGAACTAAAAGGGCAACAACTAATCAGTATCGAGAGAATTAATTAAAATCTTTCTTAAAAAAAATTGAAAGATAGGCAATGATAACAGGAAAATAACTAAAATTGTGTCAGTTCTGCTCACCAGCTGGATTTGGAGTTCTGTGGAAATTTCATCTCCACCCCACATGCCTAATCACCTCTTCCTCCAACAACTCTCCAGAGGAGATTCCTATGCTCTTTTACTTTTTTCCAATTTCCAATTTTAGTTTTAATTTTTAATTTTTAATTAATTTTGATTTTGATTTCCTTATTAGTTTTATCACATTATTGGTCTATAAATTGCCCTTTCAATACTCTCAAAAACCTCTTCCTCTGCCTCTTCTCTTCTCCTTCTAATTTTTCAGCATTAAGCTTAGGCTCTGTTTCTGCTGTTTTTACTCTGCTTTTGGTGCTTTGGTTTCTGGGTTTTAGAGTCCAACCACAAAATCCCATCACCCCAGAAAGTTAAAATCTTGTGATCTTCCGTTTTTAATGCAAAAAGTTTCTTGCTTTGGATCCGTAGCTGTGTCCTGTTACTCTGCCCAAAAAAAAACTGAGAAACCTTTTAGATGCTTCATATCTTGTTCTTGATGTTTGAATTTGATGTCTCCAGTTCTTAGTGAAATCCTCCGTTCCGGGTTTATGATAAATTCTTCTCTCACACGCAGGACCCATCTCGTTCAATCTTTCTCTGTTGTCTTTCTCTTCTGGTTCTATTTGTTTTCATAAATAATCTTTATATTCAATCTCTGTTTTATAATATATATAGATATATAGATATATAGATATAGATATATTTTTATATAATAACTGTCTGATTTAGCTATATAAAAAAGAAGATTTTCTGGGTCCTGCGTCGTATTATTATCGAGTTACCATGGCTTCTTTTAGTGAGAATTCTTCAGGTTCCACTCAGATTACTCAAAACTCTGGCTCCGAAGAAGATTTACAGGTGGTGATGGATCAGAGAAAAAGGAAGCGAATGCAATCGAACAGAGAATCGGCGAGGAGATCAAGAATGAGAAAACAGAAATATTTGGATGAGTTGATGCAGGAAGTGATTCGATTGACAAGAGACAATTGCCAACTGCTGACACGCATCAATATCACCAACCAGCATTTGATGACTGTTGAGGCTGAGAATTCCATTTTAAAAGCTCAGTTTCATGAACTCAGCCAAAGACTTGATTCTCTCAATGATATCCTCAGCATTATCAGCAACAACAGTGCAATTTTCGAGACTGGTGATCCTAATCAGATTCATGTGGGAGGAGGTATTAACACAAACTTTGCTGATAATAATAGCTTCATGAACAACAACCCCATGAACATGACGATGATGAATCATAACCAACCAATCATGGATGCTTCTGCTTCTGCAGATATGTTTCAATATTGATCATCCTCTTTATCATCATCATCATCAGATTAGACGGTAGATATTGGTCAATTTATGGTTGTCTTGGTGGGTATTCTGTCTATATATATGCTCTCAGTGTGATGGAGAACAAACAATGGATGCTTTGTGTTTTTAATAATTATAATTAGTAATTATTAGTATTATTTTATTAGTATTATTAGTATTAGTATTATATTAGTTCTAGTAGCAGCTAGGATCAATGAAATTTGCATGACTATGAGAGTATGACACATGCAAAAAAAAAAAGATGATTGGGTGCTTGGGGTTTTTTTGTAAATGTCTCTATTTTCTCTATAATTATACTAAATATGAAAAGAAAGAGCATTTATACATTAATAGTCATAGTTAATCATAATAACAATGGTCATTATCATACTAAACGATAGTAAACCCCTCACATATATATCATGAGATTGCAGGTTCAAGTCATCTCTTCTTTTTTTAAAATAGTATAATACTTTAAAAAAAAAAATTCTATTGTTTTTAAGACTCCAGTAAATTAGGAAAAAGAAAACACTATTGCCATCACCTTTATAATGTGTTTCGACGGGAAGTCAAAGTCATTTAGTCGATTATCAGATATAAAAAATATAGAAGATATTCCAAAACTAGAAAAAGTTATACATAAAAGGTACACTTTTTCAGCCTTTGGAATATCTTCTATGCATTTTACTGATGTTATGGATTTATGCTTCCCAGTACTCGAGGTTACAGATATAATAAGACACTGAGGGCAGTTAAGAAGGAAAAATAATAACAAAAAAAATATTGTAGGAGAAGGTGTTAAAAACTATTTGTTAGTTCTTCAAATTTGTACGTAAGAGAAGCTTTATTTGGTCATCTAGATGCTTACCATATGAGTATTGACTCTTCAATCTTCACACTTCTTGTACTTCAAATATCTAAGCTGTAATTTTACAAGAGGGTTGTCAAAGTTGTACAACGTGAAGTCGAAATCTTTCGGTTGCTTATAGGATTAACCTTTTAGGCATTGGAATATTTTACACCTATAAGAAACCGAAAGACTTTGACCTCCGTTGTAAATATTCAACGGTGGTGCTTGTAGAGTCTACCAAAGCAACAGAAAAGCGAGGACATTATGATAAATATAGTAAGCAGGGAAGCAAACAAAAGGAATGCTTGTGTAGAGGAAATAAAACCTAATGGAAAAAGGAATGCTTGTGTAGTCCCATAAAACTAGGACATAATTTTTCAACAACAGAAAATAATATTCCAAAAACATCTCCAAAATTAAATAGGAAATTACTTGAATGTGAAGCCTTCACAATCTAAGAGCATCTCCGATGCATATATGTATTTGAAGAAAATTGATTGTCACATATAATAAATAATTAAAAAGTTAGAAAAACTCTCTTTAATACAATTATCTAACTTCAATATGGAGATGATGTGGCAAACAAAAAGTTAGAAATTATGTAGTTGGGTTTATAATTGTAGAAACTCTCCTAGAAATGCTGACTAGGATTTCTAACTCATTCAACCAATAATATTCAAGCCCATTTAATTGTAAAATGAAAAAGGAGAGAGAATGTAATAATTGTTTTATTATGATTGGTCATAAAATGGATGTATATTTGACTTTGCATTGGAGGTGTGAATATGTATTTCTCTAATTTATTTTTTAAAAGTGGGTCCATAATAAATAGAAATGCTTATGTGACACCATTTAGAAACTCAAAAATACATATTTGTATTGGAGATGCTCTAATCCCGTGACAATGAATCTAAAACTGTTTAAAGGAAATAAAACTAAACATGATTTATAGAATCATTCTTTTTGTAATATAAAAGGTAAAATATAAAACTTATGATCCAATATTAATGTAGAAAACTATTAAGGTAATGTCATTAATATTTTCCTAAATTTTTTTTACCAATATTAATCGTATTTTTTAGGGACGTATTAACGGGCATTACCTTACTAGTTTTCTACATACGGAGATAATATCAATTATAATTATAAGATTTAAAAATATGTGTTTGGATTAAGGTAATATATCTTAGTTCTATATATATATAAAAAAGGTAATTTATTAAAAAAACAATTAATTAAATCATTCATTTTTTCGAAAATAAC
This sequence comes from Dipteronia dyeriana, assembly GCA_032871835.1. Classification (NCBI taxonomy): domain Eukaryota; kingdom Viridiplantae; phylum Streptophyta; class Magnoliopsida; order Sapindales; family Sapindaceae; genus Dipteronia; species Dipteronia dyeriana. Next base: position 122,074,205 of record CM065296.1, read on the forward strand.
ATAAAACTGCTGTCAAAAAATAAATTAACATAAAGCTATTCTAGAAAAAAAAATTGTATAGTGTTAATACACTCATACAACTGTTTCAATCTCACAATTTTTTTTATGGAGTTTCAATTTCACATTCGATTCAATCAAATGAGTGATAATTTTGTATCCCCGCCTACGATTTAACATTTCAAGAATCAAAAGATAAGTTCAATGGAGGATCTCTTCTGACAAGTAAACTTTCCTTCCTCAGCTTGTAAGTATAGGAAGATTCCTTCTCATATATAGATAGATTTATGATCTAGGGTTCCAAACAAGTGAAACCTATTTTGATTAAATAATTTTTTTTATGAGCCATTATAATTTGATTCTCACAAAACAATATTTACAAATTATTTCTCATTTCTCTTAGAAAAATGCTAAAAGAAAAAAAATCATCATAAATGGGCCTCCGTCAAAGAAGAGAAATAGCGAAAACCATTTTTGGGCCCAAGAAAGCGACCTTCTTATGTGGTGGCCCAAAAAATATGCCACGTCATTCCCTGGTTATATTTGCACACAACAAATTCCACAAAATCGTGTCTTCAAAGTTCCAGTTCCCGGATTCCCTTTCACTGTGGGAGCCAAAGTCGAAGCTTTTCCCGTCATTTTCACGCCTGAAAACGGTAATTTTTCAGCGCCCTTTTGTCTTCAATGTCTCTCAGTTGCTTCTTATTTTATTTTATTGCATGCAACTTGGTTTCACATTCTTTTGATACTGGAATTCTCACTAACTAAACGATGAAAATAACTTCAAAGGGATGATTTTTACAAGCATTGAGCATTTTTTATATACATTAGCTGTAAATTTTGAAGCAAATTGACACGGGGTTGCTGAAATTTTCAAAATGTGGGTTTTAAAATGGAGGGTTTTGAGTTTGAACATTGTTTGGTATATGTAATGTAAATAGTTGATGAAGAAGAGATTTTTTGGTTTCACATGAAAATTGATTGGTAGATTTGACATAGCACAGCATTTTAACTCAAGACTTGGTTGTAGCATTGCAAAAATAGAAAATGCAGTTGATTTACTTATATTTATGTCCTTAGATTGAGTTGTGGGGGTGATTCAGGCTCAAGAAGATGGCATTTCACAAATCCGACTTCTTATGTTCATAATTTCATTTCTTGAAGTGCCGCTAGATGGCATTTGAAGAGGACATGACTGGATAATATGGGTGAAAGAAATGAAATTGTTTATAAGCTCTGAATTACTCATGCTATTTGCATATTAATTAAGTTTGTTTAATTGAACAGAGCAAAAAGCTCATAATACAGGTAAAATTCACTTCATGTAGGTAAGTCCGGAGAGTTTTGTAGTCGTGCATCTGTGCATGACTGCATTGGAGGTAAGGGGAAGCATGGTCTCCCAACGGAAGAATAGTCCTCATACAGTCTCCAGTGAATCATACAAAGATCAGTATTTCCTGCTTAACTTTGTCATGGGTACTTATTTGGGTCCTGATGTCTACTCTGATAACCCAAGATGTTCGGCTTCTCAAAGATTAGTTGAAGGTTTGCCTCCGTACTCTTCAAAAAATATGGGGTATTCATTCATCAGCATTTCTCAGTTAGAGAGCCTATATTACTATGTCCTGAGGAATGCTCAACCTAACCTGGTTGTGAAACCATCTGTGTTGCATATGTACCTAAAAGGTGATCTGCCACCGCCAAGCTCTGAGCTTCCCGAGAACTGTCAACAGTTCACAAGTTTCTTTCCCATGAATATTCACGGACATAAAAAGTACTCTGGTGACTATGAGATTGTGAAGGGGATTGTTCTTATCGATGATCCCAATATATCGTACATGAAAAAGGAGGACCTAGAGAGGTTCAAATGCTTATCTGGTATGCATATTTTGAAGATCGATAGGATAAAATCTCTATGTTATCAACATGGGAAAAACCAAGACGGGGGAGAGCAGAATTGCATGAAAAACAGCGAGATGGCTGCTGGTAACATTTCAAATGGAAACAATAATTCATCTGCAAGGTTTCAAGAAACATATAAGAGAACATGCCACCGTGATCCTCCTCCTGTGCCAACATTCCCCAATGTTGATAATTATAGTGGAGAAGGAGTCTTTAAGAAGACATGCAATAGGGATGGATCTGTTGACATGCCCCTTTTAACTGTTCCAAGTTCGGAAGAATATATGTCAGCAACATCCATTACTCTGACAGGAACTGCAAACAAGGGGATAGTCGGGCCTCCAGTTGGTATTGTGGACATAGGTGTTAGTGAACCAGCATATTTTTTCCGAGTTGCTCTACCTGGAGTCAGGAGGGATTATTGTACGTTATTTTCACTAAGTTCTCTTTGATTTATACTGTTGATAACTATTATCAGTTTGCTGTTCATAGTGTCTCTTCCCTGTTTTATTAACTGGCCTTTACAGTACCTCCTCCATTATTATGGGGTTTGTAAGCCTAAGTTGCCTTATTTGCACATATCACATCCTAGCCATATACATAACCGCACCAGGTTGCACCCCTTTTTCTGCTCCATCATTGCCTCACAAACAACCCAACAACACTCCCATTGTTCTGCTCCTTCCCATCCAAATACTACTTTGACAACGATGTATAAGCACATTAGAGAGGGGAAATAGTTTTTGTTGTGCCCCATACTTGATATTCTGTCAATGCGATATAGTTATATATCAGTCTGCAATCCATGTTAGCACCATATTTTAACCATCATAATCATATCATCTTCATATTGACACCTTCTGGTTGGTTTAATGTGGAGTGGACATAGTTGTTTGATGGTAGTTCATGTTTGATGATGGTTGTATTATGGACCCTGACAGTTTTTTTTTTTTTTTTTTTTGTATCAGGTCAATTCAGCTGTGAGATCGAATCCGATGGAAAGGTTCATATACAAGGATCAACATCCGGTGGAAAAACTGTCAGGAAACGTTCCCGTGTGTTCCAGATGAAATTCCAGAAACTATGCCCTGCTGGACCGTTTACAGTTTCTTTCATGCTTCCAGGACGTGTTGATCCACGATTGTTTTCACCCAACTTTAGATCCGATGGCATTTTTGAAGGAGTAGTAATCAAATACAAGTAGGCTGTAGAAATGCAGTTTCCTTTTGGCTCATGTACATGTTCTTATTGTCTTATGGTATGCTGTGTAATTTTGATGACATAATATTGTTGAATGTAAGTGGGATTGAAGAAAATATGTAGTTTTCTCTGTTTATTTTTTACCAACCCAGTTATATCATGATCTCCCAAATTGTGTGTAATTTGCTTTAAAATCTTGACTTTCCCCCTTTTTTTTTTTTTCAAAGTTAGGCAGAAAAACAACTTATTTTCCATGGTTTTAATTTGTGTTTGGTTGCTAAGAATGTTCTGAATAAACAACATGGGCTTTGTTTGGGCCCGTTCTGAATCAACCCATATCCATCTCTAGTGTCTCCTCACCCCACGTCATCCTCGTCTTTTTACTGATTTTTTTCTTTTACAATTACTTGTTACATTCAATTATTCAAACTCGACATTAAAGAGAGGCAATTAGTGGCTCTAAAACGCTACGACGATTTGAAATCAAATGAGAGCCAGTGAAAATGTGACAAAACAGAGTATATACAAATATTTGTAATAGAAGAAATGCAGGACCGACCTTTTCAAGCACTGGTATAAATTAATTAGCATATAATGTTCGTTTTTCTTTGTTTTTATTTTTGTTTTTCAATTTTTGTCTATTATACTATGATTTTGATTGGCCTATTTTTTTTTTTTTTAAATGAGATTGGCCTATTGGTGTATCCCCACACCCACATTAAGAGGTTGTAGGGTCGAGTCTTTCCCTCCAAACCCCGAATTATTATAATATATTTTAAAATAATTAATTAATTAGCATATAATATTCTTTTTTTTCTTTGTTTTTTCAATTTTATCTATTATATAAAATATGATTTAGGTTGGGAATATTAATCCAACGGAAGAGGTTGTCCAAGCCAATCCTTGGTTTTAAAAACAGTTTATGTGAAAGTTTCGCGTATTCTCTTAATTTTTTATACATATATATTACGTATTCTTGTTACATTCAATCATAATTTCCTATTTTTTTTTAAAGGAATCAATACTTTTCTTCTTGCTTCTAGGTAAAAAATCATTTGTTTGCTCATCATGATGTGTTTAAATTATATTCCCACTTAATCTTAAAGACTTCAAAACAAAAAAAACCATCTCGTAAGCTTTAGATTTTCGTTATCGATATAATATAAATATATGGAGCTTATAAGATTTTTATTGCTGACCTAGTCACAACCTCCTCTCGCAAGGAACTTACATTAATATCTATTTCTTATAATCTTATGAATTCCTTAATTACCATTTGTGTTTTATTTAATTCACAGAAAACCTATCAATTTAGGAATTGAATTAAATAAGTTAGAATCAGATTACATGGATTCTACACACAAATCAGGAATTTGATTCCCCTTTCCAATTAAGGAATCCTTAGCAATTTGTAAGTCGTATCCATTATATTTGTGTATTTTTTAATCCCTGTAATTAATTTCAATCTTATCTAATTTGTAAAGAACTTGATCCCTGTTTTGTAATCTATATAATCTCCCATAATAAACCTTCACCGTCTAATAAAAACCCCCACCATTACAGAGAGATAGTCTTCCTCCGAAATCAAACCAAGAGACCAGATTATACTTCTTCCGTGATTGACTTCTTCAAGACACGTCCTCCAATTTTGCACATCAGGTTTGTGTTTTTTTTTTTGGAATTTGGAATTTGGAATTCCAAAATTATTTGACAATAGTAACTTTTGAAAAAAAAATTTGTCCTGTGTCTTTGTGTTTTGATGAACGTTTTCTTAGAATTTTATAATTGATTGATTTTCTAGTCCTATTGAAACATGCGGGTTTGCGGGGCTAGTGAAGCCTGTTTACGGAAGCTGTGCCAAACTGCCAATTAGCTGAGTTAGGAAATTACAAAGTTGGAGATCAAAATAATGCTATATATATTAGACTTGGCTCACAATTTGGGTGTGTAGAAAAAATACGAAAAAATTTGCTCTCTGTTTTTCTCCATAATTTTTCTTTCACTTTCTTTAGTATTTTCCTGAAAAATTACTTGGTTAAATAGGCTAGCTAGTATATATAATATGTTAAATATCTATTGCTTTATCATGTGATTGCTTGGGAGAAAAATATTTATACCTGTAGGTTCTATACTAAGAATGATTTTTCCTGGTAAACTAATCAATTATAATTGAATAATTAACTAAACTTATAAATACATCTTGAAACGTTTTTGAGTATTTGAGAAATACATTTTGATCTAGTTGGTGGATTGTGGAACAGACACACACATATATATACATCCATTGTAAGTGGGATTCCAAATGTTAGTACCAAAAAAATTAATAAATTGGACTCATAACTTCATGTGATCAAAGATATATAAGTTACCGTGGAAGAATCTTTATAGAGAAGAAAAAGAAAAAGAAAACAATTATCCTGTATGTTTATAATTTTTAACAGCAACATGTTTAGTTGTGATTCATGGTGCAGGATTGTTTCGATATTACGATGAATAAAAGGCGGATTAACAAAGTGGACAAGATATCTGAATTACCTGAACCGATATTGTATCACATTCTTTCATTCCTCCGATTTGACGAAGTTGCTCGAACTAGTGTTCTGTCTAAAAAATGGAAAACAGCATGGCGTACATGCCCGGTTTTGAAATTTGATTTTCCGGTTTTTAAAGATTATTCATTGCATTTTAGTACTAATTTCAACGAGGGTGTAATAAGGAGAAGAACTGAGTTATTTAATTGTTTGGCAGAAATAATTCGAAACCGTCATTGCAGGGACATGCTTAGTATAAAGGAGTTCAGACTGGAAATTATTTCGTTTGTAGATCTAGAATTTGTATCTTTTGTAGAACAATGCATCTGCCATGCGGTTGGTTGTAAAGTCAAAGAGCTGAAAATTCTTTTTATTGCCGGAGATAATGATCTGTACATTATCCCTCCAGTTCTTTTATTTGCAGGTTCAATAGAGTATTTGGAATTAAAACGTTGTGCATTGAAGTCGCCCAGAAATTATGTGAAGTTATCATCTTTAAGAAAATTGGTTCTATCAGAAGTTTATATGGGTGATTGCATGATTAAGAATCTACTTGGTGGTTGTCCTTTGATTGAGAATATACATTTGAATGATTGTGGAGGGTTCAAAAGTTTGAAATTGTTTGGTCTTACTCGACTCAAGGATCTTTACATTATTCGTTGTAAGAAACTGAAAGAACTCAATATTGATACTCCAAATCTACATTTTTTAGGATACGCGGGTAAAATCATATCCTTATCGGTAAATGCTTTGGCCTTATCAGAAATTTATATTATGATTCTGTTAAAGAATGTCAAAACTCAAAGAGATATGAAATTCCTTGCAAACTTCTATTTTTCAGAAGTGTTCACCTGGCATGTTTCCAAGAGTGTGGTATGTTTGTTCTTACAACTTTGTACTAAGATTTTTACTCTGATGGTATTATTATTATACATCATGAATCTTTAATCTATTTTGTTCAAGGATGTGTTGGTTCCTAGAGAATTGAGGGAAAAAATACCTTCTCCAATGTCCAATCTCAAGCTTTTGAACTTAATTTGTGACGTTGCTCCAACTGGCGGTACACTTGCAAAAGTTATGGACAGCTTGCTTTGGTTTGCACCACATGTAAAAACTATATCCGTCGGCAAATTCCGTAAGTACGGCGAGTTCGGCAGGTTCTCCTTCAAGGTAATCTATATATATCATTATTTCTTAGCATTTTGAAACTTGTTCAATATTGTGATGATGCATCTCACTACTTTAGACACACTGCTTGATTTATTCTTAATGGTACGTTTTGCAAAATTTATTATTTTCTTATTAAGGGAAGTTTTCTCGAATAATAGATCTCCAAAAAGTTAATAAGTAAACTTTAAAATGGTATTATGATAAGTAGTGAAATGTTGTTTTGAGATATTCAAATTGCTGTAATTTTACAAACCGTGTGATTTTTAAGAAAATGCTTTTAATGTTTATACAAATGTGTCTTACTTGAATGTTACTGTATTTCAGTTCACTTATAAGAAGCAACTGATTTATGAAGAGAAAACTGCTAGTTGCTGTAAATCTCTTCCCGTATCATGTTGGTATCATTGTATAGAGGAAGTCAAGGTTGAGCTTAAAGAAGAACGTAACTTTACGATCTTTACTATTAACGGTGCAGACATTTGGAAGAAGATTGTAACTCTTTGTAAAAGTTTGGGCTGATGAAATCTGTTCGATTTATCTTTTCTTGTTTAGTAGTTTCATATTATTTCTGAATTTTGAAAAGAAAAAAAAAAGTTTGTTTGTTGCTAAGAACAATCAGAATTTTTTTTTTTCTAAAAGAATATCAGATTTTTTATATAGTTTATTTGCATTATGAATACTTTCCTAACTTTGGATTAATATTGTAGCGTTTGACAGAGTCTTTGTCTAAGGCCAAAGCTATCAAAATATCAGTTGGGTAAAAATAATTGATTGAACTAGGCATGCAATTGAAGCTTTCTGGTTTGATTGCTTCAAATGCTTGGCTTGTACTGTCACCGTCGTATCACGTAAATTATCCACGCTTGGCTTATATCTATCATCTTCGTATCACATAAATTATCCACACTTTGCTTGTATCTGTCACTCTTGTATCACATAAAGTAACTTGGATATATATATATATATATTAGTTCGTACTGATATAAGATATATTAGTTTCCTTGTGTGACAGAGTTTCCTTATATATATTAGCGTTTGACAGAGTCTTTGTCTAAGGCCAAAGCTATCAAAATATCAGTTGGGTAAAAATAATTGATTGAACTAGGCATGCAATTGAAGCTTTCTGGTTTGATTGCTTCAAATGCTTGGCTTGTACTGTCACCGTCGTATCACGTAAATTATCCACGCTTGGCTTATATCTATCATCCTCGTATCACATAAATTATCCACACTTTGTTTGTATCTGTCACTCTTGTATCACATAAAGTAACTTGGATATATATATATATTAGTTCGTACTGATATAAGATATATTATTTTCCTTATGTGAGTCATTGAATTTTAATGTTCTGACTTGATTATATGCATTTATCACATTGGATAGAATATGGTTATAATTATAATATTGATACGATATTTTTTTATTGTTTTGAGATACGATAATAATGAACAAATGATGTCTAACAACCTTTTGATTTCACCATTTTTTAGTCTATTCTTCTTCCAAATTGTTACGGGAAATGCTAATCTTCCCAATAAGTTGTTTTAAAAATATGTACAATTTCAATGTGACAGTTCAGTCCATTTAATGAATTGTCATGTTTTTTCTTTTATTATCTCTTTTATTGGACTGTCACATTGGAATGTATATATTTTTGAGACAATTTATTGGAATGTGTATCATTACCCGATTGTTATATTCATGAAAATGAAACTAAACTGACGAAACAACATTCAAAAGTACATCTAACAACTTACGAGCCAAAAAATCAGGTCAAGAAAAGGCAACAATAAAGTCAGAAAAAAAAAATTCAGATTTTAATCCCTCTAGTTATGTTCATTTGAGTTTGATCCACTAGTTTTTAAAATTATTAACTTTAATCCTTCCACTTGAAAACCTGTAAAAATACACAGAATGACGTTTTCAAATGTCATGGCCAATGATGAAACCGTTCAATGATCAGAAATACTCAAAAGTGTTTATAGAAGGAGATATGGACAGAGATGAGATAATCATTGGGGAGCATGTAAGGAATTTATTCACGAGTTGGAGGCTACCAAGATATATATTTTCTCTTTGTAACTTTTTCATGGATGTTATAGAGGCCTTGTTCTTTTATGTATGCATATATTGTTGTTCTTGACATTTGTTAGAGGTATTAAAGCAAGTGTGAGACTTATCTGAATTCCGACAAGTATTGTTATAGCATGATTTCCTTAAAGGAATTCTGCTTTGCTCTCAATTTAATGGAACGATTCAGAGAAGGTCGCCCACTTCCAGCATTGTTTCCTAGGAATGTTGTATTTGATGAGATGTTATCCATGATCGGTCAACTCAATGCTACATATGGACATGCAGCTTGGGGTCTCAGTCCTGGTATTTATTAGAATTGATTGTAATATTTTTTTATCTCCATCTTTTCCTCTTGGCACTGAGTTTAAAATAGGCTCACTAAACCTTCTTCTTTTTTTTTTAAGAAATACCCACAAATTATATAATTCAATTATCATTCTCAAGTTTTTACATCAAGTCGAACGTGGGTTGAATCCTATTCCTAACACTAATTGTCTTTTATATATCTAAAACGGAAAAACAACCGTACAACAGTACAACACTACTCATATCACTTATCTGACAACCAAAAACAAATATCGAACAAAAATAAAAAATAAAAAATCAAATTATGGTTCTTCAAAACTCTATTAAATTTTACTATGAAAAATCATATTTTAGATATAAAATCTCATGGTCCCGAAAATTCCTTCTATTGATCACCTCGAGCCCGAAAATCTCATGGCCGCCCTAATGCTACCACTAAGTCTTGAGTTGAAATGCTGTGTTATGTTAAATATACCGGTCAATCTTCACGTCAAACCAAAATATATCTTCTTCATCAACTATTTGCATTGCAGATACCAAACAAAAAAGTTCATATTCAAAACCCTCCATTTTAAAAAACCCACAATTTGCAAATGTCAACAACCCCATGTCAATTTGCTTCAAAAATTACAGCTAATGTACATAAAAAATGCTCAATGCTTGTAAAAATCATCACTTTGAAGTTTCTTTTATCATTTATTCATTAATGATTTATTTTATATTATCTTTTGACCAAAGCTTATTGCATAGCATAATATTGGTTTTTGAATTCTTAGTTGATTACTTGAGATTTCTCGAGCATGGCTGCAAGCATTAAACTTGTTTAGTACGTAGAAACATTATAAGGTTTATTATTCTTATATTGATTTCTGGTTTTTGTGCATTTATCTAGGAAATAAAACGTTCTTGTTTGTGCATTTATATTGATTGCGGGTTTTGGCTATATAAAACTAACGTTCTTATTAGTTAAAAAATACCCAACAGATCCAATGTAGTTTTTAGCCCAAAACTGCAAATATGCTTTCAAAAACAATGACAAACAGGCCCAAAATCTTTACTAGGGTCCACGAAAGATGGGCAAGCTAATTGAATTCATTGGCTAAATTTTTTAATTATCTCTGTTAATCACTGGGAGATCATGATATTGGTCTGTTTCTTAGAGAGAACTGGGTTGGTAAAAAACAAACAGATAAAACTACCAGATACTAAACATGTAGATGAGCCAAAAGGAAAAATGCTGGAGGTGTAAACTGCATTTCTACAGGCTACTTGTCTTTAATTACAACTCCTTCGAAAATGCCATCGGATCTGAAGTTAGGTGAAAACAATCGCGGATCAACACGTCCTGGAAGGCTGAAAGAAACTGTAAACGGTCCAGCAGGGCACAGTTGCTGGCATTTCATCTGGAACACACGGGAACGTTTCCTAATAGTTTTTCCACCAGATGTTGACCCTTGTATATGAACATTTCCATTGGATTCGATCTCACAACTGAATTGACCTGGTGCAACAAACAAAAACAAGAAAATCTATCAGGGTCTGTAATACAAAGACGGTTCATGACTGTCATACGACTATGTCAACTCCACATATAAACCAACCAGGTGTCATTATGAAGATGATATGATTTTGATGTTAAACAATGGTGCTGTCATAGAGTGGCGACTGATATATGCATCGAAAGGATATCAAGTACGGCCGTACGGGGCACAAACAAAACTATTTCGCCTCTCTAATACAGTTATACAATGTGATCAGTGCAAATAGGGGAACTGAGGCTTTCAAATCCCATAATCACTGAGGGAAGAGCAACTATGAACAGCAAACTGATATTATTTATTAACGGTATAAATCAAAGAGAACTTAGTAAAGAAGAACATACAATAATCCCTCCTGACTCCAGGTAGAGCAACTCGGAAAAAATATGCTGGTTCACTAACACCTATGTCCACAATACCAACTGGAGGTCCGACTATCCCCTTGCTAGCAGTTCCGGTCAGAGTAACGGATGTCGCTGACATATATTCTTCAGATCTTGGATCAGTTAGGGGCATTACAACAGGTCCATCCCTATTGCAGGTCTTTTGAACGACTCCTCCGCTATGATTATCAACATTGGGGAATGTTGACATGGGAGGAGGATCACGATGGCATGTTCTTTTATATGTTTCTTGATACCTTGCAGATGAATTATTGTTTCCATTTGAAATGTTACCAGCAGCCATCTCGCTATTTTCATGCAATTCTGCTCTCTCTCTTCTTGGCTTTTCCAATGTTGATAACACAGAGATTTTATCCTATCGATCTTCAAAATATTCATACCAGATAAGCATTTGAACCTATCTAGGTCCTCCTTTTTCATGTACGATATATTGGGGTTATCGATAAGAACAATCCCCTTCACGATCTCATAGTCACCAGAGTACTTTTTATGTCCGTGAATATTCATAGGGAAGAAACTTGTGAACTGTTGACAGTTCTCGGGAAGCTCAGAGCTTGGCGGTGGCAGATCACCTTTTAGGTACATATGCAACACAGATGGTTTCACAACCAGGTTAGGTTGAGCATTCCTGAAGACATAGTAATATAGGCTCTCCAGCTGAGAAATGCTGATGAATGAATACCCCATATTTTTTGAAGAGTACGGAGGCAAACCTTCAGCTAATCTTTGATAAGCCGAACATCTTGGGTTATCAGAGTAGACATCAGGACCCAAATAAGTACCCATGACAAGGTTAAGCAAGAAATACTGATCTTTGTATGATTCACTGGAGACTGTATGAGGACTATTCTTCCGTTGGGAGACCATGCTTTCCCTTACCTCCAATGCAGTCATGCACTGATGCACAACTACAATGACTTACCTAAATGAAATGAATTTTACCTGTATTATAAGCTTTTTGCTCTTTCCAATTAAACAAACATAATTAATATGCAAATAGCACGATTGCACGAATAATTCATAGCTTATAAACATTTTCATTTCTTTCAACTATATTATCCAGTCCTGTCCTCTTCAAATGCCATCGAGCAGCACTTCAAGAAATGAAATTATACTTAAGAACATAAGCAGTCAATTCGTTCTTGAGCCTGAATCACCCCCAACTCAATCGAAGGACATAAATCTAAGTAAATCAACTGCATTTTCTATTTTAGCAATGCCACAACCAAGTCTTCAGTTAAAATGCTGTGTTATGTCAAATCTACCATCCAATTTTCATGTGAAACCAAAAAATCTCTTCTTCATCAACTATTTGCATTACATATACCAAACAATGTTCAACTCAAAACCCTCCATTTTAAAAACCCACATTTTGAAAATTTCAACAACCCCATGTCAATTTGCTTCAAAATTTACAGCTAATGTACATTAAAAATGCTCAGTGCTTGTAAAAATCATCCCTTTGAAGTTATTTTCATCGTTTAGTTAGTGAGAATTCCAGTATCAAAAGATTGTGAAACCAACTTGCAGGCAATAAAATAAAATAAGAAGCAAATGAGAGACATTGAAGACAAAAGGGTGCAGAAAAATTACCGTTTTCAGGCGTGAAAATGACGGGAAAAGCTTCGACTTTGGCTCCCACAGTGAAAGGGAATCCGGGAACTGGAACTTTGAAGACACGATTTTGTGGAATTTGTTGTGTGCAAATATAACCAGAGAATGACGTGGCATATTTTTTGGGCCACCACATAATAAGGTCGCTTTCTTGGGCCCAATAATGGTTTTTGCGATTTCTCTTCTTTGACGGAGGCCCATTTATGATGATTTTTTTTTTCTTTTAACATTTTTCTAAGAGAAAATGAGAAATAATTTGTAAATATATATTGATGTGTTTATTTAATCCCAATGGATATTTTGTTTTGTTTTGTGAGAATCAAATTATAATGACTCATAACAAAAATTATTTAATCAAAATTGGTTTCACTTGTTTGGAACCCTAGATCTTAAATCGATCTATATATGAGAAGAAATCTTCTTATACTTACAAGCTGAATAAGGAAAGCTTATTTGTAAGAAAAGATCCTCCATTGAACTTATCTTTTGATTCTTGAAATGTTAAATCATAGGCGGGGATACAAAATTATCACTCATTTGATTGAATCGAATGTCAGATTCACACTCCATAAAAAAAATATCATATATAAACAGTTGTACCAGTGTATTAACACTTTACAATTTTTTTCTAGAATAGTTTTATGTTATTTTCTTTTTTGACAGCAGTTTAATGATATTATTGAAAAAAGGGATGATTTAATTATTATTTTTTTAATAAATTACCTTTTTATATATATTGAACTAAGATATATTACCTTAATCCAAACACATATTTTAAAATCTTATAATTATAATTGATATTATCTCAATATGTAGAAAACTAATAAGGTAATGCTGTTAATATTTCCCAAACAAAATACCATTAATATTGGTAAAAAAGTTAGGAAATTATTAATGGCATTACCTTATTAGTTTTCTACATTAATATTAGATCATAAGTTTTAAATTTTACCTTTTATATTACAAAAAGAATGATTCTATAAATCTCCTTTAAATGGTATGTAAATCATGAAATAAGTGAAAATTTGAAAGCAAATTATGTTTAGTTTTATTTCCTTTAATCAGATATAGATTCATTGTCACGGGATTAGATCGTAAAGACTTCACATTCAAGTAAATTTCTCTTTTAATTTTCGAGATGTTTTTGGGATATTATTTCCTGTTTAATTATTTACTTTCTGTTGTTGAAAAATTGTGTCCTAGTTTTGTGGACTACACAGGCATTCCTTTTTCCATTAGCTTAAGAATATCTTCTATATTTTATATATCTGATAATCAACTAAATAACTTTGACTTGGGTCGAAAAATATTGTAAAGGTGATGGAAATTAATAATGTTTTCTTTTTCCTAATTTAATGATTAAAAATTAATGTACATTCCATGTGTCAAAATTTTAATGATTAAAATTTGGAAAAATAAAGTAAAAGAAAATGATTAAAAAAGTGTTTTTTAATGTATAATTACAACAAATCTCACAACATGAAAGCCTACAATAGCACCATAAAATGTGCAGAACAACTGCATATTTCATTGAAATTGCCAACACGAAGGTTTTTGGATCCAAAACAACATTTATAAACACATGTAGTCATTGTTTTCGGTTCTTAAACTTGCAATTGCTTTGGTTCGGTGGACTCTACAAGCACCACTGTCAAAGTTTTGGATGGAAGTCGAAGTCATTCGGTTTCTTAGCAGACGTAAGAAGTGTAGAAGATAATTACAAAACCTGAAAATCCCTATCAAGTTCAATCTGATAAGCAACTGAACGACTTCGATTTTCCATCATAAAACTTTAATTGACAACCCTCTTCTAAACTTTGACAAAGGAGTGCAATTACAATCTCAATTGGTAAGTTTTAACACCTTCTCTTACACAATTTTTATTTTGATATTATTTTTGTATCTGACTGTCTTATTATATTCTTCCAGGTGTTGAGGAATTGTCTGAAACCTCTTCAGAATAGAGAAGCATAATGAAATTATTATTTTTTGTGCAATGAGATGTGAAAAAATCACTTATAGAAAAGGTGACTATGATCAATCTCTTGCTGCGGTTGATTGGTCTTTTGTATGGAGTGTTATTTTTGTGTGGAGAGTGTTATTTTGGTAAGTGTAGAAGATATTTCAAAGATTGAAAAGTGTTGTTAGCTTTTATTTATAACCTTTTAAGACTTCGAAATATCTTAAGCACTTTTTAAATCTGATAAGCAATTAAATGACTTTAACTTCCCAGTTGTAAAACTTGGACAATCCTGTTCTTAAATTTAAAGGGAATCCGGGAAGGGTTTTTGAAGACACTATTTTGTGGATTTGGTCGAGTGTGGGTGAGACCAGAGAATGTTTGAATTGAAGAATAGAATAAAAAGAGGGTGTGGATTACAAATCATAGTAGAGATAATTTGCAATATATTTATCGATTTATAGCATATTGCAAACAAGCATACTCTATGCCTCTGACAATTAGGATTCGGACCACTTAAGACTCATTTGACCAAACTCAATATTCTATGACTATAACTATTAGCCGTAGGATAATTATATATTAAGCTTATTTATTAAGTTTATAGATCAATTGAAATTGGTCCGGTGGTAAACCGTTCACACCAACATCACAAGGTTATTAGTTTGAGTTTTCCCCTAAAAAAAACCCTACATTTATGTCATATTTCAAAATATATATATATATTAAGCTTATGCTATTGAATATCTTACTATAATATTATTCTGTCTATCTATACTTTCCCCATATTTATAGTCATATTACAAGGGAGTGGTTTATGGTTATTGCAATAACTAATTACACGTTACAAATATAATAATTGTTTTTTTATATAAATATAATAACTGGTTTAACACTTTAATATCATGTCAACTGTTACTCTGTTAGGGTCATTTCAATGCCGATTAAATTTTAGAATGGCATACCAGTTATAGCTACCATTATAATCCGTTTAGACATTAAATGGGATCCATAAAGTTATAAACATACTAATAACGTAATGATCCTTTCTCACTAAATTGTTATACGTTAATACACTGCATAATTGATTTACGTGCTAAAAGTACATTTAAAACATCTACCCAAATAATGAAATAATATTAATATCATTACGTCCCACAACTATGGAATTTATTGTTCGATTTAGCGTTTAATTTTAGGATTAAAAAAAACTAATACACGTGTGTTTAGATTAATTTTATTTTTATTTTTTGATGTGGGTGTTTAGTTACAATAATAAGATTGAGATTTTAATGGACAATTTTGAGGTGTAAGGATTTTATAGATTAATATGATTTTAATGACTTTCAACTTTATATGGATTAGATTTTAAGGATTCTGAAAGAGGCTTCGACTTTATTTATAAACAATTAAGACTATCTAGACTTTATTTTAAAACTTTTAGACTTTTTAAAATATGGACCGTATAAATTTATTAGCTAACATATATGTCTGAGTTGAGAAACCTAAACTAGCTAGCTGATCTGAGTTAAAAAACCCCAGATAAGAGGTACTTTTTTTAGAACAGACATTAACACGTAATGCAAATGCGTATAAACAAATACCACAATAGTATGAATAATATTCATCAACACATTCGAAATTCTTAAAAACAAGTAGAATAACCATTTTAAAGGTATCATATGGCCTAATACCTCTCAAGCCATTTAATTATTGATTTTTTTGTGTGTGTGTGGAACTAGTAATCCTCCCATTGTCTAATATATCTCTCTCTACATAGGGTCAGCTGTGCTAAGTCTCTACACATTAGCTTCATTTCTGTGTTGCTTTTGGGTTTATGAAATTAGTTCTTCAAGTTTCTCTTCAACATTCAGTAATGATGACGATGCAAATTCTCCGACAGGAAATTCATCAGATCGATCGGAATTGTTGCAACTTCGAAACTGTCAAGAGTTTTCAGATGTTCGTAACATATTGCATCGACTAACAATCTTCCGAAAATCATAAAGATTTAGCTGTGAAGGGTCAATAATATTCAAAATCAGAATCTTTATTGAATAAATAACGGTGTTATGATCAAATCATCAAGATAAGTAGCACAGAGACATCAAGATCATAGATGTTCACTGTTTTCACAAGTATTTTAGCATATTATGGTAAATGTGTGCAAGCAACAATAAGCAAACTACAATAAGCAAACTACTTTGTGTTAATTGGTAGCAGGCTTTTGGTTTATCAGGCAAAAAAAAAAAATTTCAAATATAAATTCATGGACTTTAAATTCAATCTTTTCAAATTGTGTCTATTAAAAAGAAACTATAAAAGGTTTTAATTGAAAAAAATAAAACAGGAACCACCGACCTTCCCATCTCCATCACAATCAAAGCAGCTGATCATTTCAGCTAACTCATCGTTCGTCCATGTAAAATCAGGGGCAATTGCAACTCCCGCTTTGCTCTAGTTTGGAATCCATCGGGTCGGGTCTCGCCACTAGTTTTGCAGTAAAATAATTTGGGGATTTAATTCAAGAACTGAAAGGCAGTTCCTTGGCGGTGATCTTTTACGATGAGAATTGCATAGTACATTTGAAGAGCGTGAAAAGTCTGGAAAGTCGATGGAAGAGTATAAGAAAATTTTGGAGATTAGGTATTTATAGATATCATTAAAAAGTCTTGAAAAATCTATTTTATTATTAAATGCTACAAATCTTAATCTCAAACCAATACCTCCACACAATTTGCTACCTTTAGAAAGTTTGGATCCAATACCATAGAATATTATGAACATTTTAAAAAAATCTTAAAAGTCATAATCGAATACCACCATATTTATCTAACTTATTAAAAAATCTTTTTTAATATCTCCAGACTTTTATTTTCTACAATTGTCTATTAAAATCTCTACCCAAAACACCCGATTAGTGTTTGAATATTTGAGAAAAAAATTCATGGGATGTAACGTCATGAAGAAAGTGTTGACTTGTAATTTTTTTCCCTATTCCTTTTTAGTGTGTTATGTTATAAACTGCAAATATTTCAAACTAATTATTTATTTTAATTAAAATATGAAGAAAAAAAAACTAAATTTAGGATTACAAGTTCCACATTTTTATCAAGATTATGTTATGTTTTATAAGGCCTTTACAAATTTTAGATTTTACGGAAAGAGATATGCGGAAATTGATTCCTTAACATTAAAATTGTTCATCTATAATTGATTCCTAAAATGTATTAGATTTCGCCATTTTGATAATTTTTGTGTGTATATATCAAAACACCAAAGCTGATTTGACATATCAAAACACATCATCTTCCAGACAGTCTGAGATAATTAAAATGAAAAAGCAAACAGTCACCTCATCATGTTTTAAATGTGTTTATCCACACTAATGTGCATATCTTTTAAAATTTAGATAATTAAAATGAATTCAGAATATGAATTCATACGTAGCAACATTTAATTGCATACAACATTGGATAGGTGTTATGATATGTCAGTCAGCCCATTTAAATTGCTTTTGCTTTGTTTAATGTGGAAAATGAAAAATGTTGGATTGGGCCTTTAAGAGTTTGAGAAAGTAATGATTGGGCTGAACATGTTTTTCTTCTTGAGTTTACACCGTAACAAGATGTTTTCAACCTATTTACTTAGGAGTGAGTATGAAGATCGGAATCGAACCGAATAAAAAAAAGAAAGTACGGTGTTCAATTCGGTTCATTGAATGAATTCGTTTTAAACCGGTTTACAAAGTTGAAAACAAAAAAGTTTTCGGTTGAACCGATTAAACCTCCCATATAAGTAAAAAAAAAAAAAAAAAACCTAACCTACTTCTTTTATTTTATTCTTTGACTTGGGTTATGTTTGAGATTGTTTTGTTTTGAAAAAAATAATATACTTATAACTTAATTTGAGAAATAATCAACTTTAGAAAGAAATTGACAAATGTTTAATTAACTAACTTTAAAAAGTGTTTAATTTCACAAGGATAGAAAATATATTGAATAAAATTATTAAAATAGATATCACTAACGATATAAATATATAGCATATAAAAAGAATTAAATAAGAAATTTAAACAGAGAAAAAAAAAAAACTATGACTGATTCATCTTAGGTCTTCTGGACAGCTCGAATTATTGGAAAGAGGGCAAAGATGAAGTTGTTGACATTGTTGTGAGCCATTTTGAGGAAATATTCAAACAATCACCTCCTTCTTCTCGTGATGTGGGGGGCATTTTGAGCTGTGTGCAACCGTGTCTTTCCACTAGCAAAAGTATTTTTCTCTATTCTCAATTCACGACAAAGCGGATCTATAAAGCGGTTTTTTAAATGCATCTGGTGAAAGCTCCGAGATCGGACGGACTTCGTGCATTTTTTTTCTTCCAAAAGTTATGTTCGTCTCTTGGCAGCTAGGTGACATCTGCCTGTTTAGGTATCCTTAACGAGAATCATGACCTAACTGAAGTGAATAAAACATTGATTACGCTTATCCCTACGGTGAAGAGGGCGGAGAAAATGACAAATTTCTGGGCAATTAGTTTGTGTAATGTGCTATACAAAATTATTGCAAAAGCATTGGCCAACAGGTTCTGAGGTGTTTTGGGAGAGGTGATCTCGAAAAATCAGAGCATTTTTATCTCTGGTCATCTAATATCTAATAATGCGATAATTGGCTTCGAGTGTAGGCATACGCTGAAGAGAAGAAAGAAGGGTAGTAAGGGGACCTTAGCTCTCAAACTTGATATGTCAAAAGCCTACGACCGGGGTGGAGTGGGTTTTTCTAGTGGGGATGATGAAAAATTAGGTTTCTCATAAGCATGGATTAATCGCATCATGAAATGTGTGCAATCGGTTTCCTTTTCTTTCCTTATCTACGGGGGAATTTGAGGATATCTGAAACCATCCAGATGGCTTCACCAAGGAGATCCGGCTCTTTCTCTCTTCCTCCCTCTTTCTATCTGTTTCTTATTTGTGCGGAAGGCTTTTATAGTTGATTAGAAAGACGGATGAGTCAAGGAACTTTTCAGGTTTTCACTACAGTCGTTAGGGCATGAAAATCACCAACATATTTTTCGCAGACGACAATTTTATGTTCACCATAGCTTCAGAAAAGGATTGTGTATCTATTAAGCGGATTCTTGAGATTTATGTTAGGGCCTAGGGGTAAGTGGTTAATTTTTATAAGTCAGCTTTATGTGTTAGTAGGAGATTGTCTTGTCCTTGGCTCGTATATCGGTGTCCAACTAGTGGATTGTCACAAAAGATATCTTGGTCTTCCTAGCTTTGCGGGTAAGATAAGAAATGACATTTCTCAAGCATTAGAGATCGGGTTTGAGATAGGCTGCATGGTTGGCAAAAAAAACTTTTCTAAGCTGGGGGCAAGAAAGTTATTTTGAAGGCTGTGGTGTTAGGTTTTGGCTCGTATTCTCAAGTGAACCCAATGTTAACCAAACAAGACTGAATTGATGTGGTACTTCCTGGAGACGTGGGATAACGTTTGGAAGTTGAAGATGGTGTTTAAGGGAGGTTTGAAGACGAATAAGAACTGAAAAAAAAGAAGTCTGGTGAGTTCCGCGGTGCAGACAGGCACCTAGACCTCGGCACGGAGAGCGGTCGTGTCTAGGCAATCAAGTGCAGCGTGGACCGCGGCAGAAGCAATGGCATGGACCGTGGCACAGAGAGTGGTAGTTGACAGTGGCTTTTCGAGGTATAGGAAGCGGGGTGCACACCGCGACCTAGACCGCGGGAAACGAGTATTTTGCTTAAAGAGGAATGTTGTGTGTGGAAATAGGAAAGTGTTTTCTTCTGAAAATTCTTGTGCTAATCAGAAAAGGAAAGAGTTTGTCTTCATGAAGAATAGGAAAGTCCTGTAACAAGAAGACTTGTCATAAATAGAAAATAGTATTTATGTGGAACAAGTGAGTCTTGTACTTTTAGGAGTAGGATTTCCTCTTATGTTAAACTCCCTGTAATTAGTATAAATAGACCTTGTATCTAGGTTATTTTGTGTGGAGAAAAAGAACACCATGTAACATCAGAGAGTAGTGGAGAGATCAGGGTGACAAACCCATGGGAATATATAGGCTGTGAGGATTAGCAGTTGGCCTTCATCCAGGGTCGGCCCTGAGATTTTCAAGGTCCGAGGCGAACTATAGAAAATGAGGTCCGCGATACTTTATGTATATTTACTTGTTTTTTTCTCTCTCTAGTAAATACTTGTAAAAATCAATATAATAACTCAAACTCAAAACTATAACATAACAAAAATAGCAAAAAAATGTTACCATTTTTTTTTTCTAATAATTGCATCAAAGAATATATTGTTTAAACCTTACTCATCTCACATTTTTAGCAGTAAAAGTACTAATTAAGCTTAATGTTTTCGTAAAAGAATAAAAAAAAATGAAGTGTATTGATTTAATTATCTTTGAAACAATGACTTCTGAATTTTCGTTTCAAGAGAATATTGAGTTTTTTTTTAGATATAAAAAACAATTATTTGTGACCAACAGAGTATTGCTAGGAATCAATTCACTGCCACCATTGATCCAATGTTGTTGTTGTAAGAATGATTAATGGGTTTCCAACAGTTGGCCTTTAATATATATATATATATATTATGGTGAGCCATTTTAAAATTTATTTATAGGTTGGGTTTCCATTAATGGGCCTTTATAAAAATTATATATGAATGATGGATCATTTTAAAGCCATTAATGGATCTTTTTTTTTAATATCTTAAATGAACTATATTTTACAATCAACTTAAAAAAAAAAAAAAACTACAACTTCGGGCCCTTCCTAGGCGGTTGCCTCACAGGGCTCACCTTAGGGCCAGGCCTGCCTTCATCACAAAGTATATATTGGAGTTTGGTGACAAGTTATGGTTTTCTTGTTAAAAAAGAAAAAGTAAAAAAGAGATTGAGCAAAATTGAAAGAATCTCATATGTTTTAAGCATTATTCTCTGGGTTTTGTTTGCTTATTTTTGCTTTTCTTTCTTATTGATCAGGTGCATGAATGGATTGATATCCAGTTTCCAACGTCATTTTCCTCCACATCTTGCAAACTTTGATATCAAATGTAATAGTTAAATAGGGTGAAGATATTTATGGTTAGAATTAGAAATGCTTTCTTAAATCTACATCACAACGACCATCCTTTTGTTACGGAAATGGTTAGAAATTATAGAGAAAAATGCATACAACACACAAACACAGATATTTATGTGGTTCGACAATTGCCTACGTCCACGGGAGGCATCAAACTAATATTATTTCAAAAATGTTACAAAACAGAGTTTTTCTCTCAACTCTCAAGAACTCTCTCTGGAAGCATAAAATACTTAATTGCTTATTACTGCTTGCCTTGATTTCCCTTGATTTGCCGAGGGTCTTATTTATAGAGGAAAGACAGAGACAACCCTCCTCCATTTTCAACAAGGTGGTTAATGGTTGCCATGAATGTGGCCGGTGGTTTGGTTTCCACATTGTCAACAATGTAGGTGGTGGTAGATAGAATGTGGAAGTTGAGCCAATTTGTCAACAATCTCCACCTTAGTGAGAATCCACCAATCAATGCTGTCTCCATTACGCCCTTAGGCGATATGAGCTCGAGAGATATTGATCAAATCCAAACAATGTTGGAACTTGATCCCTGTTACCCACCTTTGTTAACATATCTGCAAGATTGCCTGCATTTCCGATTTTTTGGAGTAAAATATTCCCTTCATCTACTGTTTCTCGAATAAAATGGTAACGTACGTCTATATGCTTGGTGCGAACATGATGTACTTGGTTCTTGTCCAAACAAATGGCACTCTGGCTGTCACATAAAATCTCCACACTTTTCTGAACAATACCCAAATCCTTGATTAAACCACAAAACCAAATGGCTTTTTTGAAAGCTTCTGTTACAACCATATACTCTACCTCAGTAGTAGACAAGGCCACTGCTGACTGTAAAGTTGATCTCCAACTTACTGGTCATCCTGCCATAGTGAACACATAACCAGTAGTAGATCGGTGCTTATTTAAATCACCAGCATAATTAGAATCAACATATCCTACGATATGTTTGTCAATCATCTCATCTCTCTAGAACTTCAAACCAACATCTACAGTACTATGGATATACCGAAAAATCCATTTCATAGCTTGCCAGTGGCCTTTACCAGGATTGTGCATGTAACAGCTCACTATACTTACGGCGTGTGAAATGTCGGGTCTGATACACACCATTGCATACATTAAGGTACCAACTGCATTTGCATAAAGAACATGATCCATTTCCCTCTTTGCATCATCAGTAGTTGGTGACATCAGTGCACTCAGCTTGAAATGTAGAGCCAACAGTGTGCTTGCAGGTTTAGACTTGCTATCAATGCCAAACCTCTGAAGCACAGTCTTCAAATATTATTTCAAAAATGATACAAAATAGTGTGCTTACAGGTTAGAGCTCCGTTTTAGATGCGGTCACCGGTGTTGGAATCGTATTTCCGAGAAGAACACAACGGTATTCTCCGAACAGCGATTTGAGCACTTCGAAGTTTCTGGACTTTACAAAAAACCAAAGCTCTGATACCAATTTATTGCGAAAATGGCCCGAAATTATAGAGAAAAGTGTACACAACACACAAACACATATGTTTATATGGTTCGGCAGTTGCCTACGTCCACGGGAGGCAGCAAACTAATATTATTTCAAAAATGATACAAAACAGAGTTTTTCTCTCAACTCTCAAGAACTCTCTCTGGAAGCACAGAATACTGAATTGTTTCTTACTGCTTGCCTTGATTTCCCTTGCTTTGCTGAGGGTCTTATTTATAGGGGAAAGACAGAGACAACCCTTCCCCATTTTCAACAAGGTGGTTAATGGTTGCCATGAATGTGGTCGGTGGTTTGGTTTCCACATTATCAACAATGTAGGTGGTGGTAGATAGAAGGTGGAAGTTGAGACAATTTGTCAACACCTTTTCCATTTCAGCCCTTCATAGCAATTATCCTCATGTCACGTTTGATTTCCTAGATAAATGCACAAAAGCCAAAAATCGTTATAAGAATAATAAGCCCTTAAATGTTTCTACTAAACAAGTTAAATGCTTGCAGCCTTGCTCGAGATATCTCAAGTAATCAACTAAGAATTCAAACACCAATATTTTGCTATCGAATAAGCTTTGGCCAAAATATAATATAAGATAAAATCATTGATGAATAATGATAAAAGAAAACTGATCCAAACAATGCTAACATCCAAAAGCTTCAACATTTTTCCGGAAGCCAAATGAAGCCAAAAAAACCAATCTTCCAAATCAACCAACCCAACACGACCCCTCCACTCCCAATCCCAATTCGAAAACCCCCAGGAACTCATTCGACCCAAAACAACACTCAAATCGGGAGAATCGGTTGAGCATGATCAGGATCACCTAGTGAGAATAACGTCCAGTTTGGGAATGCTTTCCAAGCTGCTTTGGGGATAAAAAATGATTCTGGATCAGTGATAGGGTGTTTGATAAAAATTTTAGAGCTTTTAACTTCTCCCAATTGAGTTTTTAAGAAGTTATAAATTGTAGCTTTTAGAAAACAGTTTCTAGGACAACATTTATGAAAACACGTGTGAGCTAAAAGTTATTTATATATGTTCCGTTTCTTCTTTTGATATAATCCAATCACTTAAAAAATAAAATAAAAATAAAACATTTTTATGCAATAAAACATAAATTATTTATGTGTAAACAAATATTTATTTTTTATTATATTTATGGTCACATACAGATAAAATAAATTATTTATTTTATAACATATTTATATTATATAAAAATAAAACAAATTTCTTTTTTAAAACATATTCAATATTCATTTATGTAATTTTTAATAATTGTTTACGAATACGATACTTTTTACTTTCAATATACTAAACACATTTTTCACAGCACGTTTAAAAATCCCAAATACTCGACACATCACGACATTTTCAGAACTCTCTGTTGAAGTGTCCTACCACGTCATATTTAATGACATGTAGAAAAACTTACCATATTAATGATTTGTCTGGCACGTCACCACTTATCCGATGATGTGGCCGTGCACGTCAATTCTTATTTCATTATATTGTGATAACGTGCTCAGACACCACAAAAATTAAAGTCTTGTCTTTTCTAGTTTTCTGAGTTCCAACACCACAAAAATGGTGAAGCTGAACCTAATGGTATCCACGGTTCGGTTTCGGTTCCGTGGAAAGGCTGAACCGTAACCGTAATCGGAATAGAACGGTTTCGGTTATGACTATTTTAGGTTACGGTTCGGTTTCGATTTTCGATTCGGTTTGATTCGGTTTTCGGTTTGGTCCAGTCCGGTTTTATTTTTATTTTAAAAAAATACCACGTATCAGCAATTGGTTAGTTGTTGCATGTTTTTTTTTATCGAAACCGGCTGTTTTTGGACGGTTTTTCAAAATTTCTAACCGTAATTGAACCGTCAGGAACCGGTTTCCAACCAGTTTTGTAACCGACGGTTTCGGTTACGGTTTTGAGATGACTGTTTCGGTTTGGTTTCAAACGGTTTAACCGAACCGTAGACACCTCTATCTAAACCTCTCCAAATCCAATTTGTTCAACAACACAAAACAAAACTCATCTCACTTTAAAGAGATTAATTTAGAGTTTTTATTTTTGTTTGTGTTCCGATTTATTATTGATTGTTTGTTGTTAGTTGACCACAGTTTGGACTTGGGGATGTACGTGGGTTTAATGAGAAAGTCGTTTATTTATTTTATGTACGTGGCTTCAACAAGCTCTTGAAACCGATATTCAACACGTAGTTTGTTTTGTTTTTTTTTTTTTAACTTCATTATTGCCTTTTCTTGGCCTGTTTGTTTTTGTCTATTTTTTTTAAAAATAAAAAATACTACTTTTTTTAATTCGCAGCTTTAAAATGACGTATAATCTAATATAACAGTCTAATTCATTTAATGAATTGTTATGTTTTTTTTTCCTATATTTCTTTTATTATCATATTATATTATATATATTTTAGGAATAATTTATTAGAAAATGTAATATTATTTTATTTTATTTTATTACTTATAAATCGTAAGAAAAACTTTTATTTATTTATTTTTATTGTTTTGCGGTCAATGGATAGGTCTACTTTTGAATGTTGGTTCGTGAGTTTGGTTTTTGGAAGAAGAATAGAAGAAAAAAATAGTCAAACTAAAAGTTTATTGGACATCATTATTCATTATTACTGTATCTCAAAACAAGAAAAAAATATCACATCAATACTATAAATATTTTAAGTATACTCTGTTATAATCTATTTAAATATATAACAAAGTTACTTTACGTGATGTGTGTTATGGATACAGACCAAGCATTTGAAGCAATCAGACCAGTAAGCTTCAATTGCATGCCTAGTTCAATCAATTATATTTTACCCAACTGATATTTTGATAGCTTTGGCCGTAGACAAAGACTGTCAAAAGCTACAATATTCATCCAAAGCTAAAAAAGTATTGATCATAATGCAAGTAAACTATCAAAAAAAAAAAAAAACTGATAATCTTCAACAACAACAAAAAATCTGACAGTTCTTAGCAACGAACAAAGTTATTATTTTTTTTCACCAATACTAAAATTCAGAAATAATATAAAACCTTATTAAAAGAGAAAAGATAAAAAATCAAACAGATTTCATCGGCCCAAACTTTCACAAAAAGTTACGATCTTCTTCCAAATGTCTGCACCGTTAAAAGAAAAGATCGTAAAATTACGTTCTTCTTTAAACTCAACCTTAACTTCCTCCATACAACGATGCCAACATGATATGGGAAGAGATTTACAGCAACTAGCAGTTTTCTCTTCGTAAATCAATTCCTTCTTATAAGTGAACTGAAATACAATAACATTAAAGTAAGTTACATTTGTATAAACATTAAAATCATTTTCTTATAGTAACATTCTTTAAAAATCACACAGTTTGCAAAATTTCAGCAATTTGAATATCTCAAAACAACATTTCACTATTTATCATAATATGATCATTTTAAAGTTTACTTATTAACCTTTTAATTGGAGATATATTATTCAAGAACACTTCCCTTAATAAGAAGAGAATAAATTTTGCAAATCGAACGAATAATAATAAATCAAGCCATGTCTAAAATAGTAAGATGCATCATCACAATATTGAACAAGTTTCAAAATGCTAAGATATAATGAAAATATAGATTACCTTGAAGGAGAACCCACCGAACTCGCCGAACTCGCCGACAGATACAGTTTTTGTATGAGGTGCAAACCAAAGCAAGCTGTCCATAACTTTTGCAATTGTACCGCCAGTTGGAGCAACGTCACAAATTAAGTTCAAAAGCTTGAGATTGGACAAAGGAGAAGGTATTTTTTCCCTCAATTCTCTAGGAACCATCACATCCTTGAACAAAATAGATAAAAGATTCATGATGTATAATAATACCATCAGAGTAAAAATCTTAGTAAAAAGTTGTAAGAACAAACATACCGTACTGTTGAAAATTTGTCAGGTCAACACTTCTGATAAATTGAACTTTGTGAGGAATTCGATATATTTTTGAGTTTCAACATTCTCTAACGGAATCATGAAATAAATTTCTGATAAGGCCAAAATATTTACCGATAATGATTTGATATTACCCGCAAATCCTAAAAAATGTAGATTTGGAGTCTCAATTTTGATTTTATCCAAATTCATACAATGAAGAATGTACAAATCCTTGAGTCGAGTAAGACCAAACAATTTCAAACTCTTGATCCCTCCACATGCTTGCAAATGTAGAATCTCAATCAAAGGACAACCACCAAGTATATCCTTAATCATGCAATCATCCATATCAACTTCTACTAGAAACAATTTTCTTAAAGATGATAAATTCACATAATTTCTAGACGATCCCAATACACAACATTTTAACGCCAAAAGCTCTATTGAATCTGCAACTAAGAGAATTGGAGGGATATTGTAACGATTAATATCTTCGGCCATAAATTGAATTTTCAGCACTTTGACATTACAATCAACCGCATGACAAATGCATTGGTCTACAAAAGATGCAACTTCTGGATCTACAAAAAAAATCATGTCCAGTGTGAACTCCTCTATACTAAGCATGTACATGCAATGACGTTCTCGAATTATTTTTACCAAACAATTAAATAACTCATTTCTTCTCCTTAAATCACCCTCCTTGAAATTAGTACTAAAATGCAATGAATAATCTTTAAAAACGGATAAATCAAATATCAAAACCGGGCATGTACACCATGCTCTTTGCCATATTTTAGACAAGACACTAGTTCGAGCAACTTCATCAAATTGGAGAAATGAAAGAATGTGATGCAATATCGGTTCAGGTAATTCAGATATCCTATCCGCTTTGTTAATCCGTCTTTTGTTCATCGTAATATCGAAGCAACCCTGCACCATGAATCACAGCTAAGCATGTTGCTGTTAAAAATTATAAACATTACAAGAGCAATTTTTTTTTCTTTATAATGATTCTTCCACGTTAACCTATATGATCACATGAAGTGATCTCATCCATTAAAAAAAAAAAGTAATCTCTGCATATATCTTTGATCACATGAAAGATTGAGTGAACTTTATTATTATTATTTATTTATTTTACAAACATTTGGAATCCCACTTGCAATGGATATATGTATGTCCCACAATCCGCCAACTAGATTAAAATGTATTTCTAAAATACTCAGAAACGTTTCAAGATGTATTTTCAAGTTTAGTTAATTATTCAAGTATAATTGATTAGTTTACAAGGAAAAATCATTCTTAGCATAGAACCTACATGTATAAGTATTTTTCTCCCAAGCAATCACATGACAAATCAATAGATATTTAAAATATTATATATACTAGCCCATTTAACCAAGTAATTTTTCAGGAAAATACGAAAGAGAGTGAAAGAAATATTATGGAGAAAAACAGAGAGCAAACTTTTTCGTATTTTTTCTGGAATATTTTCTGTTACAATTATAACACACACCGTAACTGTGAGCAAAGTCTAATATATATAGACTAGGAGTAGACAATCAATCAAATATAAAATTGTAAGAAAAAGTTCATCAAAACACAAGGACAGAGGACAAAAACAAATCAAAAGTTACTATTGTCAATTAATTTTGGAATTCCAAATTCCTAAGAAAAAAAAAACACAAACCTGATGTGCACAATTGGAGGATGTGTCTTGAAGAAGTCGATCACGAAAGAAGTATAATCCGGTCTCTTGGTTTGATTTCGGAGGAAGACTATCTCTCTCTAATGGTAGGGGTTTTCATTAGACGGTGAAGGTCCGTGAATTAAACAAAAACATAAATGGTAATTATGGAGTACATAAGATTATAAGAAATAAATATTAACGTAAATACCTTACAGGAGGAGGTCATGACTAGGTCATTAATGAAAATCTTATTTAATTCCTAAATTGATAGGTTTTCCGTGAATTAAACAAAAACATAAATGGTAATTATGGAGTACATAAGATTATAAGAAATAAATATTAATGTAAATACCTTACAGTAGGAGGTCATCACTAGGTCATTAATGAAAATCTTATTTAATTCCTAAATTGATAAGTTTTCCGTGAATTAAACAAAAATATAAATGGTAATTACGAAGTACATAAGATTATAAGAAATAAATATTAATGTAAATTCCTTACAAGAGGAGGTCATGACTAGGTCAGTAATGAAAGTCATATGAGCTCCATATATTTACGTTAGGTCAGTAATGACAATATAAAACTTATGAGATGGTTTTTGGTCTGTAATCTTTATGTTTAAGTGAGAATATAATTCAAACACATCATGATGAGCAAACAAATGATTTTTTACCAAGGATCAAGAAGAAAAGTATTGATTTCGTTGCAAAAATTTTACATAAACTGTCTTTCAAGCCTAGGATTGTCTTGGACAATCTCTTCTGTTGGATTAATATTCCCAACCAAAATCATATTTAATATAATAGAAAAAAATTGAAAAAACAAAGAAAAACGAATATTATATGCTAATTAATTAATTTTAAAAAAAATATTATAATAATTTAGGATTTGAAGGGAAAGACTCAAACTTACAACCTCTTAATGCGGGTGTAGGGGTTATAACACTAGATCAACCTCATTTTTTTTTAAAGTTAAGTCAACCTCATCTTATCCTCTCTCTTCCGTTGAATTAATATTCCCAACCTAAATCATAATATAATAAGCAAAAATTGAAAAACAAACCTACATCATAATATAATAAGCAAAAATTGAAAAACAAAAACAAAGAAAAACAAATATTAAATGCTAATTAATTAATTTTTCTTCTAGTTTCCTCCCTTGTCTCTACAAAACTATCTCTCTCGGTTAGTTGGTTAGTTGGTTAGTAAATCTCTTCTTTCATTCCATTTAAACAGTGCAGTGTTGTTGAATGGTCACACTGTTGAGCTTCATAGCCTTCAATGTATGCAGCCTGCCCATTAAATAAAATGGAAACAAAATTTATGATCCATATTTAGAACATGTGTGTTTATTTATTTTCAATCTAACACAGTAAAATAGACATGAAGGATATTTTTAACGATTTAGAATGGCATTAATTGGCGTGTTTTTTTTTTGGGAACAGTAATTGGCTTGTTTGTTAATGTGAATTATATACTAGTGCTTGCAAAGGTTGGTTCTTCTATACAGAGTCTGGATAATTGTCAACAAAAAACATAATCTTTCATGTTCTTCGTGTCATCATGATTATAAGCTAATAATCTCTCCAAAAACACTAACATGTCTTTTTCTTGTAAATCTGACAACTAATTTTAAACTCCTACTGTACTAGTTGTTGGCATCTAGGAGAGTTCTTCAAGCTTAATAAAATCATTATAAATCTACTTATGACGGATTGTAATAGAATTTCATGATGAATTTAATATGATCAAGCTGGTGGATAAAAAAGCTTGACTGCGAGGCAATATTTGTAGCGAAGACTGCAAATTCTGCATTTTGTATCATTTGTCGTCTTCTTGTTGAGTTTCTGTTAATTGAACTATTAAAGATGATAAGTTGTTGGCATTTTTTATGAAAATTATTGTAAGACAAATCTAAGAAGATGATAAACATATATGTTGGTCATTGCTACAATCCCGAGTTACTGTAATATATATAACAAATGGGATTATCAAATAATATGTGGAAATTGTCAAAAATAACCACAAGTATTATGGAAATTTTGTTTTTAACCATATACAAAAATTTATTTATTAATAGCCACTTTTTTAAGAAATTACTTGAATGCTCCCATATAAAAATCATCCCCAATCACTTTCTCTCTCCTCTCTCATTTTTTTCTCTCCTTTCCTCTCTCTCCCCGCTTTCTCTCTCTCCTTTACTATCTCTCTCTCTCTCTCACCGGCGAACCGTCGCCGGCATCTTTGCAAAGGCCGGCGAACTGTCGCCGGTCTCATCTTTCTCTCACCCAACCTCTATTCTTTCTCCCCACAGCTCTCTCTCTCTTCTTTCTCTCTCCTTTCCTTTCTCTCTCACATGTCATCGACGGCTTGCCGGAGTGCCGTCGCCTGGGCTTCACGACCGCACAACAACACCGTCGAGCTCCCCCTCCGCTGGCGATTAGATCTGCTGAAAAAAAGGAAAGAAAATGAAATATTAGAAACCCATAACATTTCAAGTTTGAACATTTCAATTTAGTCAACAATTCAATTTAGGCAATATTTCAAGTTTAAAAATTTGAAAATGAAGAACTTAAAAACCCATAACATTTCAAGTTTCAACTTTCAATTTAGTCAAAATTTCAAGTTTCAACATTTCAATTTAAGCAAGATTTCAAGTTTCAACATTTCAATTTAAGCAAGATTTCAAGTTTCAAAATTTCATTTTTTTAAACAAGAATTCAAGTTTCAAGTTCCTTGCCATGATTTCAAGTTTGATTCCAGATTTTAGTTATGATTTCAAGTTTTCTTTCAGTTTTTTTTAAAAAATCAAATTCAGGGGTATTTTTATAATTTACGGACATACACTGATTTTTTTAAAAAAAAGTGGCTATTAACAAATAAATTTTCGTATGTGGTTAAAAATAAAATTTTCATAATAGTTGTAGTTACTTTTTATTTTCTCTCATATAATATAGGATTGTTGAGGTGGGCCTTGATAATCACTGTTTATTAAGTATGGGGCCCGAGCCCATCTGAGTTTGGTTAGGAAGTTATGGACATTAACTCACTTATCGGGCTTGTGCTATGTCCATTCAATCAACTTCCTCAAAATGTCTTTTATTTTTTGGAAAATTTATTTACGGATAACGATCAATCATGTTTTTTTTAAAATCATTAAATTATTTGAAATATTTAAAATATATATATAATGTTATTTTTGTAATAAAAAAAAGAGCATTTATCGTTGTACCAAATTTGACAGTTAACACACAATATCAGGACTAATATCGGCTCAGAATCCGATTCCTACATAAGAAAAGGTCATAATTTGACGAAACGTTTTGATTTCAAAGACATATTTATTAATTAGGAGTCTTAATAAGGGAAAGTTTTGATTTCTATGTTTACTTAATTCAGTTGGAAATCAGATTATATAAATTTCACATACAAATAAGGAACTAAATTACAGTTAAAAAGAGAAATTTCCTGATTTATGATTATGTTATTATTAAAATAGAATCAAATTATATAAGTCACTTACATAAATCTGGACGGTAGTTTAATTTTCCTCCCCCATATAAGAAATCAAATTGTCAGATTCACTCTAAAATGGAACTTGATTAGCTTTCCTATTTCTGTTCCTACTTATTAAACGCGGAAAGAGTAATTACGTATGGATCTCGAACTAAAAGGGCAACAACTAATCAGTATCGAGAGAATTAATTAAAATCTTTCTTAAAAAAAATTGAAAGATAGGCAATGATAACAGGAAAATAACTAAAATTGTGTCAGTTCTGCTCACCAGCTGGATTTGGAGTTCTGTGGAAATTTCATCTCCACCCCACATGCCTAATCACCTCTTCCTCCAACAACTCTCCAGAGGAGATTCCTATGCTCTTTTACTTTTTTCCAATTTCCAATTTTAGTTTTAATTTTTAATTTTTAATTAATTTTGATTTTGATTTCCTTATTAGTTTTATCACATTATTGGTCTATAAATTGCCCTTTCAATACTCTCAAAAACCTCTTCCTCTGCCTCTTCTCTTCTCCTTCTAATTTTTCAGCATTAAGCTTAGGCTCTGTTTCTGCTGTTTTTACTCTGCTTTTGGTGCTTTGGTTTCTGGGTTTTAGAGTCCAACCACAAAATCCCATCACCCCAGAAAGTTAAAATCTTGTGATCTTCCGTTTTTAATGCAAAAAGTTTCTTGCTTTGGATCCGTAGCTGTGTCCTGTTACTCTGCCCAAAAAAAAACTGAGAAACCTTTTAGATGCTTCATATCTTGTTCTTGATGTTTGAATTTGATGTCTCCAGTTCTTAGTGAAATCCTCCGTTCCGGGTTTATGATAAATTCTTCTCTCACACGCAGGACCCATCTCGTTCAATCTTTCTCTGTTGTCTTTCTCTTCTGGTTCTATTTGTTTTCATAAATAATCTTTATATTCAATCTCTGTTTTATAATATATATAGATATATAGATATATAGATATAGATATATTTTTATATAATAACTGTCTGATTTAGCTATATAAAAAAGAAGATTTTCTGGGTCCTGCGTCGTATTATTATCGAGTTACCATGGCTTCTTTTAGTGAGAATTCTTCAGGTTCCACTCAGATTACTCAAAACTCTGGCTCCGAAGAAGATTTACAGGTGGTGATGGATCAGAGAAAAAGGAAGCGAATGCAATCGAACAGAGAATCGGCGAGGAGATCAAGAATGAGAAAACAGAAATATTTGGATGAGTTGATGCAGGAAGTGATTCGATTGACAAGAGACAATTGCCAACTGCTGACACGCATCAATATCACCAACCAGCATTTGATGACTGTTGAGGCTGAGAATTCCATTTTAAAAGCTCAGTTTCATGAACTCAGCCAAAGACTTGATTCTCTCAATGATATCCTCAGCATTATCAGCAACAACAGTGCAATTTTCGAGACTGGTGATCCTAATCAGATTCATGTGGGAGGAGGTATTAACACAAACTTTGCTGATAATAATAGCTTCATGAACAACAACCCCATGAACATGACGATGATGAATCATAACCAACCAATCATGGATGCTTCTGCTTCTGCAGATATGTTTCAATATTGATCATCCTCTTTATCATCATCATCATCAGATTAGACGGTAGATATTGGTCAATTTATGGTTGTCTTGGTGGGTATTCTGTCTATATATATGCTCTCAGTGTGATGGAGAACAAACAATGGATGCTTTGTGTTTTTAATAATTATAATTAGTAATTATTAGTATTATTTTATTAGTATTATTAGTATTAGTATTATATTAGTTCTAGTAGCAGCTAGGATCAATGAAATTTGCATGACTATGAGAGTATGACACATGCAAAAAAAAAAAGATGATTGGGTGCTTGGGGTTTTTTTGTAAATGTCTCTATTTTCTCTATAATTATACTAAATATGAAAAGAAAGAGCATTTATACATTAATAGTCATAGTTAATCATAATAACAATGGTCATTATCATACTAAACGATAGTAAACCCCTCACATATATATCATGAGATTGCAGGTTCAAGTCATCTCTTCTTTTTTTAAAATAGTATAATACTTTAAAAAAAAAAATTCTATTGTTTTTAAGACTCCAGTAAATTAGGAAAAAGAAAACACTATTGCCATCACCTTTATAATGTGTTTCGACGGGAAGTCAAAGTCATTTAGTCGATTATCAGATATAAAAAATATAGAAGATATTCCAAAACTAGAAAAAGTTATACATAAAAGGTACACTTTTTCAGCCTTTGGAATATCTTCTATGCATTTTACTGATGTTATGGATTTATGCTTCCCAGTACTCGAGGTTACAGATATAATAAGACACTGAGGGCAGTTAAGAAGGAAAAATAATAACAAAAAAAATATTGTAGGAGAAGGTGTTAAAAACTATTTGTTAGTTCTTCAAATTTGTACGTAAGAGAAGCTTTATTTGGTCATCTAGATGCTTACCATATGAGTATTGACTCTTCAATCTTCACACTTCTTGTACTTCAAATATCTAAGCTGTAATTTTACAAGAGGGTTGTCAAAGTTGTACAACGTGAAGTCGAAATCTTTCGGTTGCTTATAGGATTAACCTTTTAGGCATTGGAATATTTTACACCTATAAGAAACCGAAAGACTTTGACCTCCGTTGTAAATATTCAACGGTGGTGCTTGTAGAGTCTACCAAAGCAACAGAAAAGCGAGGACATTATGATAAATATAGTAAGCAGGGAAGCAAACAAAAGGAATGCTTGTGTAGAGGAAATAAAACCTAATGGAAAAAGGAATGCTTGTGTAGTCCCATAAAACTAGGACATAATTTTTCAACAACAGAAAATAATATTCCAAAAACATCTCCAAAATTAAATAGGAAATTACTTGAATGTGAAGCCTTCACAATCTAAGAGCATCTCCGATGCATATATGTATTTGAAGAAAATTGATTGTCACATATAATAAATAATTAAAAAGTTAGAAAAACTCTCTTTAATACAATTATCTAACTTCAATATGGAGATGATGTGGCAAACAAAAAGTTAGAAATTATGTAGTTGGGTTTATAATTGTAGAAACTCTCCTAGAAATGCTGACTAGGATTTCTAACTCATTCAACCAATAATATTCAAGCCCATTTAATTGTAAAATGAAAAAGGAGAGAGAATGTAATAATTGTTTTATTATGATTGGTCATAAAATGGATGTATATTTGACTTTGCATTGGAGGTGTGAATATGTATTTCTCTAATTTATTTTTTAAAAGTGGGTCCATAATAAATAGAAATGCTTATGTGACACCATTTAGAAACTCAAAAATACATATTTGTATTGGAGATGCTCTAATCCCGTGACAATGAATCTAAAACTGTTTAAAGGAAATAAAACTAAACATGATTTATAGAATCATTCTTTTTGTAATATAAAAGGTAAAATATAAAACTTATGATCCAATATTAATGTAGAAAACTATTAAGGTAATGTCATTAATATTTTCCTAAATTTTTTTTACCAATATTAATCGTATTTTTTAGGGACGTATTAACGGGCATTACCTTACTAGTTTTCTACATACGGAGATAATATCAATTATAATTATAAGATTTAAAAATATGTGTTTGGATTAAGGTAATATATCTTAGTTCTATATATATAAAAAAAAGGTAATTTATTAAAAAAACAATTAATTAAATCATTCATTTTTTCGAAAATAACATAAAACTGCTGTCAAAAAATAAATTAACATAAAGCTATTCTAGAAAAAAAAATTGTATAGTGTTAATACACTCATACAACTGTTTCAATCTCACAATTTTTTTTATGGAGTTTCAATCTCACATTCGATTCAATCAAATGAGTGATAATTTTGTATCCCCGCCTACGATTTAACATTTCAAGAATCAAAAGATAAGTTCAATGGAGGATCTCTTCTGACAAGTAAACTTTCCTTCCTCAGCTTGTAAGTATAGGAAGATTCCTTCTCATATATAGATAGATTTATGATCTAGGGTTCCAAACAAGTGAAACCTATTTTGATTAAATAATTTTTTTTATGAGCCATTATAATTTGATTCTCACAAAACAATATTTACAAATTATTTCTCATTTCTCTTAGAAAAATGCTAAAAGAAAAAAAATCATCATAAATGGGCCTCCGTCAAAGAAGAGAAATAGCGAAAACCATTTTTGGGCCCAAGAAAGCGACCTTCTTATGTGGTGGCCCAAAAAATATGCCACGTCATTCCCTGGTTATATTTGCACACAACAAATTCCACAAAATCGTGTCTTCAAAGTTCCAGTTCCCGGATTCCCTTTCACTGTGGGAGCCAAAGTCGAAGCTTTTCCCGTCATTTTCACGCCTGAAAACGGTAATTTTTCAGCGCCCTTTTGTCTTCAATGTCTCTCAGTTGCTTCTTATTTTATTTTATTGCATGCAACTTGGTTTCACATTCTTTTGATACTGGAATTCTCACTAACTAAACGATGAAAATAACTTCAAAGGGATGATTTTTACAAGCATTGAGCATTTTTTATATACATTAGCTGTAAATTTTGAAGCAAATTGACACGGGGTTGCTGAAATTTTCAAAATGTGGGTTTTAAAATGGAGGGTTTTGAGTTTGAACATTGTTTGGTATATGTAATGTAAATAGTTGATGAAGAAGAGATTTTTTGGTTTCACATGAAAATTGATTGGTAGATTTGACATAGCACAGCATTTTAACTCAAGACTTGGTTGTAGCATTGCAAAAATAGAAAATGCAGTTGATTTACTTATATTTATGTCCTTAGATTGAGTTGTGGGGGTGATTCAGGCTCAAGAAGATGGCATTTCACAAATCCGACTTCTTATGTTCATAATTTCATTTCTTGAAGTGCCGCTAGATGGCATTTGAAGAGGACATGACTGGATAATATGGGTGAAAGAAATGAAATTGTTTATAAGCTCTGAATTACTCATGCTATTTGCATATTAATTAAGTTTGTTTAATTGAACAGAGCAAAAAGCTCATAATACAGGTAAAATTCACTTCATGTAGGTAAGTCCGGAGAGTTTTGTAGTCGTGCATCTGTGCATGACTGCATTGGAGGTAAGGGGAAGCATGGTCTCCCAACGGAAGAATAGTCCTCATACAGTCTCCAGTGAATCATACAAAGATCAGTATTTCCTGCTTAACTTTGTCATGGGTACTTATTTGGGTCCTGATGTCTACTCTGATAACCCAAGATGTTCGGCTTCTCAAAGATTAGTTGAAGGTTTGCCTCCGTACTCTTCAAAAAATATGGGGTATTCATTCATCAGCATTTCTCAGTTAGAGAGCCTATATTACTATGTCCTGAGGAATGCTCAACCTAACCTGGTTGTGAAACCATCTGTGTTGCATATGTACCTAAAAGGTGATCTGCCACCGCCAAGCTCTGAGCTTCCCGAGAACTGTCAACAGTTCACAAGTTTCTTTCCCATGAATATTCACGGACATAAAAAGTACTCTGGTGACTATGAGATTGTGAAGGGGATTGTTCTTATCGATGATCCCAATATATCGTACATGAAAAAGGAGGACCTAGAGAGGTTCAAATGCTTATCTGGTATGCATATTTTGAAGATCGATAGGATAAAATCTCTATGTTATCAACATGGGAAAAACCAAGACGGGGGAGAGCAGAATTGCATGAAAAACAGCGAGATGGCTGCTGGTAACATTTCAAATGGAAACAATAATTCATCTGCAAGGTTTCAAGAAACATATAAGAGAACATGCCACCGTGATCCTCCTCCTGTGCCAACATTCCCCAATGTTGATAATTATAGTGGAGAAGGAGTCTTTAAGAAGACATGCAATAGGGATGGATCTGTTGACATGCCCCTTTTAACTGTTCCAAGTTCGGAAGAATATATGTCAGCAACATCCATTACTCTGACAGGAACTGCAAACAAGGGGATAGTCGGGCCTCCAGTTGGTATTGTGGACATAGGTGTTAGTGAACCAGCATATTTTTTCCGAGTTGCTCTACCTGGAGTCAGGAGGGATTATTGTACGTTATTTTCACTAAGTTCTCTTTGATTTATACTGTTGATAACTATTATCAGTTTGCTGTTCATAGTGTCTCTTCCCTGTTTTATTAACTGGCCTTTACAGTACCTCCTCCATTATTATGGGGTTTGTAAGCCTAAGTTGCCTTATTTGCACATATCACATCCTAGCCATATACATAACCGCACCAGGTTGCACCCCTTTTTCTGCTCCATCATTGCCTCACAAACAACCCAACAACACTCCCATTGTTCTGCTCCTTCCCATCCAAATACTACTTTGACAACGATGTATAAGCACATTAGAGAGGGGAAATAGTTTTTGTTGTGCCCCATACTTGATATTCTGTCAATGCGATATAGTTATATATCAGTCTGCAATCCATGTTAGCACCATATTTTAACC
This sequence comes from Dipteronia dyeriana, assembly GCA_032871835.1. Taxonomy (NCBI): domain Eukaryota; kingdom Viridiplantae; phylum Streptophyta; class Magnoliopsida; order Sapindales; family Sapindaceae; genus Dipteronia; species Dipteronia dyeriana. Next base: position 122,113,034 of record CM065296.1, read on the forward strand.
ATCATAATCATATCATCTTCATATTGACACCTTCTGGTTGGTTTAATGTGGAGTGGACATAGTTGTTTGATGGTAGTTCATGTTTGATGATGGTTGTATTATGGACCCTGACAGTTTTTTTTTTTTTTTTTTTTGTATCAGGTCAATTCAGCTGTGAGATCGAATCCGATGGAAAGGTTCATATACAAGGATCAACATCCGGTGGAAAAACTGTCAGGAAACGTTCCCGTGTGTTCCAGATGAAATTCCAGAAACTATGCCCTGCTGGACCGTTTACAGTTTCTTTCATGCTTCCAGGACGTGTTGATCCACGATTGTTTTCACCCAACTTTAGATCCGATGGCATTTTTGAAGGAGTAGTAATCAAATACAAGTAGGCTGTAGAAATGCAGTTTCCTTTTGGCTCATGTACATGTTCTTATTGTCTTATGGTATGCTGTGTAATTTTGATGACATAATATTGTTGAATGTAAGTGGGATTGAAGAAAATATGTAGTTTTCTCTGTTTATTTTTTACCAACCCAGTTATATCATGATCTCCCAAATTGTGTGTAATTTGCTTTAAAATCTTGACTTTCCCCCTTTTTTTTTTTTTCAAAGTTAGGCAGAAAAACAACTTATTTTCCATGGTTTTAATTTGTGTTTGGTTGCTAAGAATGTTCTGAATAAACAACATGGGCTTTGTTTGGGCCCGTTCTGAATCAACCCATATCCATCTCTAGTGTCTCCTCACCCCACGTCATCCTCGTCTTTTTACTGATTTTTTTCTTTTACAATTACTTGTTACATTCAATTATTCAAACTCGACATTAAAGAGAGGCAATTAGTGGCTCTAAAACGCTACGACGATTTGAAATCAAATGAGAGCCAGTGAAAATGTGACAAAACAGAGTATATACAAATATTTGTAATAGAAGAAATGCAGGACCGACCTTTTCAAGCACTGGTATAAATTAATTAGCATATAATGTTCGTTTTTCTTTGTTTTTATTTTTGTTTTTCAATTTTTGTCTATTATACTATGATTTTGATTGGCCTATTTTTTTTTTTTTTAAATGAGATTGGCCTATTGGTGTATCCCCACACCCACATTAAGAGGTTGTAGGGTCGAGTCTTTCCCTCCAAACCCCGAATTATTATAATATATTTTAAAATAATTAATTAATTAGCATATAATATTCTTTTTTTTCTTTGTTTTTTCAATTTTATCTATTATATAAAATATGATTTAGGTTGGGAATATTAATCCAACGGAAGAGGTTGTCCAAGCCAATCCTTGGTTTTAAAAACAGTTTATGTGAAAGTTTCGCGTATTCTCTTAATTTTTTATACATATATATTACGTATTCTTGTTACATTCAATCATAATTTCCTATTTTTTTTTAAAGGAATCAATACTTTTCTTCTTGCTTCTAGGTAAAAAATCATTTGTTTGCTCATCATGATGTGTTTAAATTATATTCCCACTTAATCTTAAAGACTTCAAAACAAAAAAAACCATCTCGTAAGCTTTAGATTTTCGTTATCGATATAATATAAATATATGGAGCTTATAAGATTTTTATTGCTGACCTAGTCACAACCTCCTCTCGCAAGGAACTTACATTAATATCTATTTCTTATAATCTTATGAATTCCTTAATTACCATTTGTGTTTTATTTAATTCACAGAAAACCTATCAATTTAGGAATTGAATTAAATAAGTTAGAATCAGATTACATGGATTCTACACACAAATCAGGAATTTGATTCCCCTTTCCAATTAAGGAATCCTTAGCAATTTGTAAGTCGTATCCATTATATTTGTGTATTTTTTAATCCCTGTAATTAATTTCAATCTTATCTAATTTGTAAAGAACTTGATCCCTGTTTTGTAATCTATATAATCTCCCATAATAAACCTTCACCGTCTAATAAAAACCCCCACCATTACAGAGAGATAGTCTTCCTCCGAAATCAAACCAAGAGACCAGATTATACTTCTTCCGTGATTGACTTCTTCAAGACACGTCCTCCAATTTTGCACATCAGGTTTGTGTTTTTTTTTTTGGAATTTGGAATTTGGAATTCCAAAATTATTTGACAATAGTAACTTTTGAAAAAAAAATTTGTCCTGTGTCTTTGTGTTTTGATGAACGTTTTCTTAGAATTTTATAATTGATTGATTTTCTAGTCCTATTGAAACATGCGGGTTTGCGGGGCTAGTGAAGCCTGTTTACGGAAGCTGTGCCAAACTGCCAATTAGCTGAGTTAGGAAATTACAAAGTTGGAGATCAAAATAATGCTATATATATTAGACTTGGCTCACAATTTGGGTGTGTAGAAAAAATACGAAAAAATTTGCTCTCTGTTTTTCTCCATAATTTTTCTTTCACTTTCTTTAGTATTTTCCTGAAAAATTACTTGGTTAAATAGGCTAGCTAGTATATATAATATGTTAAATATCTATTGCTTTATCATGTGATTGCTTGGGAGAAAAATATTTATACCTGTAGGTTCTATACTAAGAATGATTTTTCCTGGTAAACTAATCAATTATAATTGAATAATTAACTAAACTTATAAATACATCTTGAAACGTTTTTGAGTATTTGAGAAATACATTTTGATCTAGTTGGTGGATTGTGGAACAGACACACACATATATATACATCCATTGTAAGTGGGATTCCAAATGTTAGTACCAAAAAAATTAATAAATTGGACTCATAACTTCATGTGATCAAAGATATATAAGTTACCGTGGAAGAATCTTTATAGAGAAGAAAAAGAAAAAGAAAACAATTATCCTGTATGTTTATAATTTTTAACAGCAACATGTTTAGTTGTGATTCATGGTGCAGGATTGTTTCGATATTACGATGAATAAAAGGCGGATTAACAAAGTGGACAAGATATCTGAATTACCTGAACCGATATTGTATCACATTCTTTCATTCCTCCGATTTGACGAAGTTGCTCGAACTAGTGTTCTGTCTAAAAAATGGAAAACAGCATGGCGTACATGCCCGGTTTTGAAATTTGATTTTCCGGTTTTTAAAGATTATTCATTGCATTTTAGTACTAATTTCAACGAGGGTGTAATAAGGAGAAGAACTGAGTTATTTAATTGTTTGGCAGAAATAATTCGAAACCGTCATTGCAGGGACATGCTTAGTATAAAGGAGTTCAGACTGGAAATTATTTCGTTTGTAGATCTAGAATTTGTATCTTTTGTAGAACAATGCATCTGCCATGCGGTTGGTTGTAAAGTCAAAGAGCTGAAAATTCTTTTTATTGCCGGAGATAATGATCTGTACATTATCCCTCCAGTTCTTTTATTTGCAGGTTCAATAGAGTATTTGGAATTAAAACGTTGTGCATTGAAGTCGCCCAGAAATTATGTGAAGTTATCATCTTTAAGAAAATTGGTTCTATCAGAAGTTTATATGGGTGATTGCATGATTAAGAATCTACTTGGTGGTTGTCCTTTGATTGAGAATATACATTTGAATGATTGTGGAGGGTTCAAAAGTTTGAAATTGTTTGGTCTTACTCGACTCAAGGATCTTTACATTATTCGTTGTAAGAAACTGAAAGAACTCAATATTGATACTCCAAATCTACATTTTTTAGGATACGCGGGTAAAATCATATCCTTATCGGTAAATGCTTTGGCCTTATCAGAAATTTATATTATGATTCTGTTAAAGAATGTCAAAACTCAAAGAGATATGAAATTCCTTGCAAACTTCTATTTTTCAGAAGTGTTCACCTGGCATGTTTCCAAGAGTGTGGTATGTTTGTTCTTACAACTTTGTACTAAGATTTTTACTCTGATGGTATTATTATTATACATCATGAATCTTTAATCTATTTTGTTCAAGGATGTGTTGGTTCCTAGAGAATTGAGGGAAAAAATACCTTCTCCAATGTCCAATCTCAAGCTTTTGAACTTAATTTGTGACGTTGCTCCAACTGGCGGTACACTTGCAAAAGTTATGGACAGCTTGCTTTGGTTTGCACCACATGTAAAAACTATATCCGTCGGCAAATTCCGTAAGTACGGCGAGTTCGGCAGGTTCTCCTTCAAGGTAATCTATATATATCATTATTTCTTAGCATTTTGAAACTTGTTCAATATTGTGATGATGCATCTCACTACTTTAGACACACTGCTTGATTTATTCTTAATGGTACGTTTTGCAAAATTTATTATTTTCTTATTAAGGGAAGTTTTCTCGAATAATAGATCTCCAAAAAGTTAATAAGTAAACTTTAAAATGGTATTATGATAAGTAGTGAAATGTTGTTTTGAGATATTCAAATTGCTGTAATTTTACAAACCGTGTGATTTTTAAGAAAATGCTTTTAATGTTTATACAAATGTGTCTTACTTGAATGTTACTGTATTTCAGTTCACTTATAAGAAGCAACTGATTTATGAAGAGAAAACTGCTAGTTGCTGTAAATCTCTTCCCGTATCATGTTGGTATCATTGTATAGAGGAAGTCAAGGTTGAGCTTAAAGAAGAACGTAACTTTACGATCTTTACTATTAACGGTGCAGACATTTGGAAGAAGATTGTAACTCTTTGTAAAAGTTTGGGCTGATGAAATCTGTTCGATTTATCTTTTCTTGTTTAGTAGTTTCATATTATTTCTGAATTTTGAAAAGAAAAAAAAAAGTTTGTTTGTTGCTAAGAACAATCAGAATTTTTTTTTTTCTAAAAGAATATCAGATTTTTTATATAGTTTATTTGCATTATGAATACTTTCCTAACTTTGGATTAATATTGTAGCGTTTGACAGAGTCTTTGTCTAAGGCCAAAGCTATCAAAATATCAGTTGGGTAAAAATAATTGATTGAACTAGGCATGCAATTGAAGCTTTCTGGTTTGATTGCTTCAAATGCTTGGCTTGTACTGTCACCGTCGTATCACGTAAATTATCCACGCTTGGCTTATATCTATCATCTTCGTATCACATAAATTATCCACACTTTGCTTGTATCTGTCACTCTTGTATCACATAAAGTAACTTGGATATATATATATATATATTAGTTCGTACTGATATAAGATATATTAGTTTCCTTGTGTGACAGAGTTTCCTTATATATATTAGCGTTTGACAGAGTCTTTGTCTAAGGCCAAAGCTATCAAAATATCAGTTGGGTAAAAATAATTGATTGAACTAGGCATGCAATTGAAGCTTTCTGGTTTGATTGCTTCAAATGCTTGGCTTGTACTGTCACCGTCGTATCACGTAAATTATCCACGCTTGGCTTATATCTATCATCCTCGTATCACATAAATTATCCACACTTTGTTTGTATCTGTCACTCTTGTATCACATAAAGTAACTTGGATATATATATATATTAGTTCGTACTGATATAAGATATATTATTTTCCTTATGTGAGTCATTGAATTTTAATGTTCTGACTTGATTATATGCATTTATCACATTGGATAGAATATGGTTATAATTATAATATTGATACGATATTTTTTTATTGTTTTGAGATACGATAATAATGAACAAATGATGTCTAACAACCTTTTGATTTCACCATTTTTTAGTCTATTCTTCTTCCAAATTGTTACGGGAAATGCTAATCTTCCCAATAAGTTGTTTTAAAAATATGTACAATTTCAATGTGACAGTTCAGTCCATTTAATGAATTGTCATGTTTTTTCTTTTATTATCTCTTTTATTGGACTGTCACATTGGAATGTATATATTTTTGAGACAATTTATTGGAATGTGTATCATTACCCGATTGTTATATTCATGAAAATGAAACTAAACTGACGAAACAACATTCAAAAGTACATCTAACAACTTACGAGCCAAAAAATCAGGTCAAGAAAAGGCAACAATAAAGTCAGAAAAAAAAAATTCAGATTTTAATCCCTCTAGTTATGTTCATTTGAGTTTGATCCACTAGTTTTTAAAATTATTAACTTTAATCCTTCCACTTGAAAACCTGTAAAAATACACAGAATGACGTTTTCAAATGTCATGGCCAATGATGAAACCGTTCAATGATCAGAAATACTCAAAAGTGTTTATAGAAGGAGATATGGACAGAGATGAGATAATCATTGGGGAGCATGTAAGGAATTTATTCACGAGTTGGAGGCTACCAAGATATATATTTTCTCTTTGTAACTTTTTCATGGATGTTATAGAGGCCTTGTTCTTTTATGTATGCATATATTGTTGTTCTTGACATTTGTTAGAGGTATTAAAGCAAGTGTGAGACTTATCTGAATTCCGACAAGTATTGTTATAGCATGATTTCCTTAAAGGAATTCTGCTTTGCTCTCAATTTAATGGAACGATTCAGAGAAGGTCGCCCACTTCCAGCATTGTTTCCTAGGAATGTTGTATTTGATGAGATGTTATCCATGATCGGTCAACTCAATGCTACATATGGACATGCAGCTTGGGGTCTCAGTCCTGGTATTTATTAGAATTGATTGTAATATTTTTTTATCTCCATCTTTTCCTCTTGGCACTGAGTTTAAAATAGGCTCACTAAACCTTCTTCTTTTTTTTTTAAGAAATACCCACAAATTATATAATTCAATTATCATTCTCAAGTTTTTACATCAAGTCGAACGTGGGTTGAATCCTATTCCTAACACTAATTGTCTTTTATATATCTAAAACGGAAAAACAACCGTACAACAGTACAACACTACTCATATCACTTATCTGACAACCAAAAACAAATATCGAACAAAAATAAAAAATAAAAAATCAAATTATGGTTCTTCAAAACTCTATTAAATTTTACTATGAAAAATCATATTTTAGATATAAAATCTCATGGTCCCGAAAATTCCTTCTATTGATCACCTCGAGCCCGAAAATCTCATGGCCGCCCTAATGCTACCACTAAGTCTTGAGTTGAAATGCTGTGTTATGTTAAATATACCGGTCAATCTTCACGTCAAACCAAAATATATCTTCTTCATCAACTATTTGCATTGCAGATACCAAACAAAAAAGTTCATATTCAAAACCCTCCATTTTAAAAAACCCACAATTTGCAAATGTCAACAACCCCATGTCAATTTGCTTCAAAAATTACAGCTAATGTACATAAAAAATGCTCAATGCTTGTAAAAATCATCACTTTGAAGTTTCTTTTATCATTTATTCATTAATGATTTATTTTATATTATCTTTTGACCAAAGCTTATTGCATAGCATAATATTGGTTTTTGAATTCTTAGTTGATTACTTGAGATTTCTCGAGCATGGCTGCAAGCATTAAACTTGTTTAGTACGTAGAAACATTATAAGGTTTATTATTCTTATATTGATTTCTGGTTTTTGTGCATTTATCTAGGAAATAAAACGTTCTTGTTTGTGCATTTATATTGATTGCGGGTTTTGGCTATATAAAACTAACGTTCTTATTAGTTAAAAAATACCCAACAGATCCAATGTAGTTTTTAGCCCAAAACTGCAAATATGCTTTCAAAAACAATGACAAACAGGCCCAAAATCTTTACTAGGGTCCACGAAAGATGGGCAAGCTAATTGAATTCATTGGCTAAATTTTTTAATTATCTCTGTTAATCACTGGGAGATCATGATATTGGTCTGTTTCTTAGAGAGAACTGGGTTGGTAAAAAACAAACAGATAAAACTACCAGATACTAAACATGTAGATGAGCCAAAAGGAAAAATGCTGGAGGTGTAAACTGCATTTCTACAGGCTACTTGTCTTTAATTACAACTCCTTCGAAAATGCCATCGGATCTGAAGTTAGGTGAAAACAATCGCGGATCAACACGTCCTGGAAGGCTGAAAGAAACTGTAAACGGTCCAGCAGGGCACAGTTGCTGGCATTTCATCTGGAACACACGGGAACGTTTCCTAATAGTTTTTCCACCAGATGTTGACCCTTGTATATGAACATTTCCATTGGATTCGATCTCACAACTGAATTGACCTGGTGCAACAAACAAAAACAAGAAAATCTATCAGGGTCTGTAATACAAAGACGGTTCATGACTGTCATACGACTATGTCAACTCCACATATAAACCAACCAGGTGTCATTATGAAGATGATATGATTTTGATGTTAAACAATGGTGCTGTCATAGAGTGGCGACTGATATATGCATCGAAAGGATATCAAGTACGGCCGTACGGGGCACAAACAAAACTATTTCGCCTCTCTAATACAGTTATACAATGTGATCAGTGCAAATAGGGGAACTGAGGCTTTCAAATCCCATAATCACTGAGGGAAGAGCAACTATGAACAGCAAACTGATATTATTTATTAACGGTATAAATCAAAGAGAACTTAGTAAAGAAGAACATACAATAATCCCTCCTGACTCCAGGTAGAGCAACTCGGAAAAAATATGCTGGTTCACTAACACCTATGTCCACAATACCAACTGGAGGTCCGACTATCCCCTTGCTAGCAGTTCCGGTCAGAGTAACGGATGTCGCTGACATATATTCTTCAGATCTTGGATCAGTTAGGGGCATTACAACAGGTCCATCCCTATTGCAGGTCTTTTGAACGACTCCTCCGCTATGATTATCAACATTGGGGAATGTTGACATGGGAGGAGGATCACGATGGCATGTTCTTTTATATGTTTCTTGATACCTTGCAGATGAATTATTGTTTCCATTTGAAATGTTACCAGCAGCCATCTCGCTATTTTCATGCAATTCTGCTCTCTCTCTTCTTGGCTTTTCCAATGTTGATAACACAGAGATTTTATCCTATCGATCTTCAAAATATTCATACCAGATAAGCATTTGAACCTATCTAGGTCCTCCTTTTTCATGTACGATATATTGGGGTTATCGATAAGAACAATCCCCTTCACGATCTCATAGTCACCAGAGTACTTTTTATGTCCGTGAATATTCATAGGGAAGAAACTTGTGAACTGTTGACAGTTCTCGGGAAGCTCAGAGCTTGGCGGTGGCAGATCACCTTTTAGGTACATATGCAACACAGATGGTTTCACAACCAGGTTAGGTTGAGCATTCCTGAAGACATAGTAATATAGGCTCTCCAGCTGAGAAATGCTGATGAATGAATACCCCATATTTTTTGAAGAGTACGGAGGCAAACCTTCAGCTAATCTTTGATAAGCCGAACATCTTGGGTTATCAGAGTAGACATCAGGACCCAAATAAGTACCCATGACAAGGTTAAGCAAGAAATACTGATCTTTGTATGATTCACTGGAGACTGTATGAGGACTATTCTTCCGTTGGGAGACCATGCTTTCCCTTACCTCCAATGCAGTCATGCACTGATGCACAACTACAATGACTTACCTAAATGAAATGAATTTTACCTGTATTATAAGCTTTTTGCTCTTTCCAATTAAACAAACATAATTAATATGCAAATAGCACGATTGCACGAATAATTCATAGCTTATAAACATTTTCATTTCTTTCAACTATATTATCCAGTCCTGTCCTCTTCAAATGCCATCGAGCAGCACTTCAAGAAATGAAATTATACTTAAGAACATAAGCAGTCAATTCGTTCTTGAGCCTGAATCACCCCCAACTCAATCGAAGGACATAAATCTAAGTAAATCAACTGCATTTTCTATTTTAGCAATGCCACAACCAAGTCTTCAGTTAAAATGCTGTGTTATGTCAAATCTACCATCCAATTTTCATGTGAAACCAAAAAATCTCTTCTTCATCAACTATTTGCATTACATATACCAAACAATGTTCAACTCAAAACCCTCCATTTTAAAAACCCACATTTTGAAAATTTCAACAACCCCATGTCAATTTGCTTCAAAATTTACAGCTAATGTACATTAAAAATGCTCAGTGCTTGTAAAAATCATCCCTTTGAAGTTATTTTCATCGTTTAGTTAGTGAGAATTCCAGTATCAAAAGATTGTGAAACCAACTTGCAGGCAATAAAATAAAATAAGAAGCAAATGAGAGACATTGAAGACAAAAGGGTGCAGAAAAATTACCGTTTTCAGGCGTGAAAATGACGGGAAAAGCTTCGACTTTGGCTCCCACAGTGAAAGGGAATCCGGGAACTGGAACTTTGAAGACACGATTTTGTGGAATTTGTTGTGTGCAAATATAACCAGAGAATGACGTGGCATATTTTTTGGGCCACCACATAATAAGGTCGCTTTCTTGGGCCCAATAATGGTTTTTGCGATTTCTCTTCTTTGACGGAGGCCCATTTATGATGATTTTTTTTTTCTTTTAACATTTTTCTAAGAGAAAATGAGAAATAATTTGTAAATATATATTGATGTGTTTATTTAATCCCAATGGATATTTTGTTTTGTTTTGTGAGAATCAAATTATAATGACTCATAACAAAAATTATTTAATCAAAATTGGTTTCACTTGTTTGGAACCCTAGATCTTAAATCGATCTATATATGAGAAGAAATCTTCTTATACTTACAAGCTGAATAAGGAAAGCTTATTTGTAAGAAAAGATCCTCCATTGAACTTATCTTTTGATTCTTGAAATGTTAAATCATAGGCGGGGATACAAAATTATCACTCATTTGATTGAATCGAATGTCAGATTCACACTCCATAAAAAAAATATCATATATAAACAGTTGTACCAGTGTATTAACACTTTACAATTTTTTTCTAGAATAGTTTTATGTTATTTTCTTTTTTGACAGCAGTTTAATGATATTATTGAAAAAAGGGATGATTTAATTATTATTTTTTTAATAAATTACCTTTTTATATATATTGAACTAAGATATATTACCTTAATCCAAACACATATTTTAAAATCTTATAATTATAATTGATATTATCTCAATATGTAGAAAACTAATAAGGTAATGCTGTTAATATTTCCCAAACAAAATACCATTAATATTGGTAAAAAAGTTAGGAAATTATTAATGGCATTACCTTATTAGTTTTCTACATTAATATTAGATCATAAGTTTTAAATTTTACCTTTTATATTACAAAAAGAATGATTCTATAAATCTCCTTTAAATGGTATGTAAATCATGAAATAAGTGAAAATTTGAAAGCAAATTATGTTTAGTTTTATTTCCTTTAATCAGATATAGATTCATTGTCACGGGATTAGATCGTAAAGACTTCACATTCAAGTAAATTTCTCTTTTAATTTTCGAGATGTTTTTGGGATATTATTTCCTGTTTAATTATTTACTTTCTGTTGTTGAAAAATTGTGTCCTAGTTTTGTGGACTACACAGGCATTCCTTTTTCCATTAGCTTAAGAATATCTTCTATATTTTATATATCTGATAATCAACTAAATAACTTTGACTTGGGTCGAAAAATATTGTAAAGGTGATGGAAATTAATAATGTTTTCTTTTTCCTAATTTAATGATTAAAAATTAATGTACATTCCATGTGTCAAAATTTTAATGATTAAAATTTGGAAAAATAAAGTAAAAGAAAATGATTAAAAAAGTGTTTTTTAATGTATAATTACAACAAATCTCACAACATGAAAGCCTACAATAGCACCATAAAATGTGCAGAACAACTGCATATTTCATTGAAATTGCCAACACGAAGGTTTTTGGATCCAAAACAACATTTATAAACACATGTAGTCATTGTTTTCGGTTCTTAAACTTGCAATTGCTTTGGTTCGGTGGACTCTACAAGCACCACTGTCAAAGTTTTGGATGGAAGTCGAAGTCATTCGGTTTCTTAGCAGACGTAAGAAGTGTAGAAGATAATTACAAAACCTGAAAATCCCTATCAAGTTCAATCTGATAAGCAACTGAACGACTTCGATTTTCCATCATAAAACTTTAATTGACAACCCTCTTCTAAACTTTGACAAAGGAGTGCAATTACAATCTCAATTGGTAAGTTTTAACACCTTCTCTTACACAATTTTTATTTTGATATTATTTTTGTATCTGACTGTCTTATTATATTCTTCCAGGTGTTGAGGAATTGTCTGAAACCTCTTCAGAATAGAGAAGCATAATGAAATTATTATTTTTTGTGCAATGAGATGTGAAAAAATCACTTATAGAAAAGGTGACTATGATCAATCTCTTGCTGCGGTTGATTGGTCTTTTGTATGGAGTGTTATTTTTGTGTGGAGAGTGTTATTTTGGTAAGTGTAGAAGATATTTCAAAGATTGAAAAGTGTTGTTAGCTTTTATTTATAACCTTTTAAGACTTCGAAATATCTTAAGCACTTTTTAAATCTGATAAGCAATTAAATGACTTTAACTTCCCAGTTGTAAAACTTGGACAATCCTGTTCTTAAATTTAAAGGGAATCCGGGAAGGGTTTTTGAAGACACTATTTTGTGGATTTGGTCGAGTGTGGGTGAGACCAGAGAATGTTTGAATTGAAGAATAGAATAAAAAGAGGGTGTGGATTACAAATCATAGTAGAGATAATTTGCAATATATTTATCGATTTATAGCATATTGCAAACAAGCATACTCTATGCCTCTGACAATTAGGATTCGGACCACTTAAGACTCATTTGACCAAACTCAATATTCTATGACTATAACTATTAGCCGTAGGATAATTATATATTAAGCTTATTTATTAAGTTTATAGATCAATTGAAATTGGTCCGGTGGTAAACCGTTCACACCAACATCACAAGGTTATTAGTTTGAGTTTTCCCCTAAAAAAAACCCTACATTTATGTCATATTTCAAAATATATATATATATTAAGCTTATGCTATTGAATATCTTACTATAATATTATTCTGTCTATCTATACTTTCCCCATATTTATAGTCATATTACAAGGGAGTGGTTTATGGTTATTGCAATAACTAATTACACGTTACAAATATAATAATTGTTTTTTTATATAAATATAATAACTGGTTTAACACTTTAATATCATGTCAACTGTTACTCTGTTAGGGTCATTTCAATGCCGATTAAATTTTAGAATGGCATACCAGTTATAGCTACCATTATAATCCGTTTAGACATTAAATGGGATCCATAAAGTTATAAACATACTAATAACGTAATGATCCTTTCTCACTAAATTGTTATACGTTAATACACTGCATAATTGATTTACGTGCTAAAAGTACATTTAAACATCTACCCAAATAATGAAATAATATTAATATCATTACGTCCCACAACTATGGAATTTATTGTTCGATTTAGCGTTTAATTTTAGGATTAAAAAAAAACTAATACACGTGTGTTTAGATTAATTTTATTTTTATTTTTTGATGTGGGTGTTTAGTTACAATAATAAGATTGAGATTTTAATGGACAATTTTGAGGTGTAAGGATTTTATAGATTAATATGATTTTAATGACTTTCAACTTTATATGGATTAGATTTTAAGGATTCTGAAAGAGGCTTCGACTTTATTTATAAACAATTAAGACTATCTAGACTTTATTTTAAAACTTTTAGACTTTTTAAAATATGGACCGTATAAATTTATTAGCTAACATATATGTCTGAGTTGAGAAACCTAAACTAGCTAGCTGATCTGAGTTAAAAAACCCCAGATAAGAGGTACTTTTTTTAGAACAGACATTAACACGTAATGCAAATGCGTATAAACAAATACCACAATAGTATGAATAATATTCATCAACACATTCGAAATTCTTAAAAACAAGTAGAATAACCATTTTAAAGGTATCATATGGCCTAATACCTCTCAAGCCATTTAATTATTGATTTTTTTGTGTGTGTGTGGAACTAGTAATCCTCCCATTGTCTAATATATCTCTCTCTACATAGGGTCAGCTGTGCTAAGTCTCTACACATTAGCTTCATTTCTGTGTTGCTTTTGGGTTTATGAAATTAGTTCTTCAAGTTTCTCTTCAACATTCAGTAATGATGACGATGCAAATTCTCCGACAGGAAATTCATCAGATCGATCGGAATTGTTGCAACTTCGAAACTGTCAAGAGTTTTCAGATGTTCGTAACATATTGCATCGACTAACAATCTTCCGAAAATCATAAAGATTTAGCTGTGAAGGGTCAATAATATTCAAAATCAGAATCTTTATTGAATAAATAACGGTGTTATGATCAAATCATCAAGATAAGTAGCACAGAGACATCAAGATCATAGATGTTCACTGTTTTCACAAGTATTTTAGCATATTATGGTAAATGTGTGCAAGCAACAATAAGCAAACTACAATAAGCAAACTACTTTGTGTTAATTGGTAGCAGGCTTTTGGTTTATCAGGCAAAAAAAAAAATTTCAAATATAAATTCATGGACTTTAAATTCAATCTTTTCAAATTGTGTCTATTAAAAAGAAACTATAAAAGGTTTTAATTGAAAAAAATAAAACAGGAACCACCGACCTTCCCATCTCCATCACAATCAAAGCAGCTGATCATTTCAGCTAACTCATCGTTCGTCCATGTAAAATCAGGGGCAATTGCAACTCCCGCTTTGCTCTAGTTTGGAATCCATCGGGTCGGGTCTCGCCACTAGTTTTGCAGTAAAATAATTTGGGGATTTAATTCAAGAACTGAAAGGCAGTTCCTTGGCGGTGATCTTTTACGATGAGAATTGCATAGTACATTTGAAGAGCGTGAAAAGTCTGGAAAGTCGATGGAAGAGTATAAGAAAATTTTGGAGATTAGGTATTTATAGATATCATTAAAAAGTCTTGAAAAATCTATTTTATTATTAAATGCTACAAATCTTAATCTCAAACCAATACCTCCACACAATTTGCTACCTTTAGAAAGTTTGGATCCAATACCATAGAATATTATGAACATTTTAAAAAAATCTTAAAAGTCATAATCGAATACCACCATATTTATCTAACTTATTAAAAAATCTTTTTTAATATCTCCAGACTTTTATTTTCTACAATTGTCTATTAAAATCTCTACCCAAAACACCCGATTAGTGTTTGAATATTTGAGAAAAAAATTCATGGGATGTAACGTCATGAAGAAAGTGTTGACTTGTAATTTTTTTCCCTATTCCTTTTTAGTGTGTTATGTTATAAACTGCAAATATTTCAAACTAATTATTTATTTTAATTAAAATATGAAGAAAAAAAAACTAAATTTAGGATTACAAGTTCCACATTTTTATCAAGATTATGTTATGTTTTATAAGGCCTTTACAAATTTTAGATTTTACGGAAAGAGATATGCGGAAATTGATTCCTTAACATTAAAATTGTTCATCTATAATTGATTCCTAAAATGTATTAGATTTCGCCATTTTGATAATTTTTGTGTGTATATATCAAAACACCAAAGCTGATTTGACATATCAAAACACATCATCTTCCAGACAGTCTGAGATAATTAAAATGAAAAAGCAAACAGTCACCTCATCATGTTTTAAATGTGTTTATCCACACTAATGTGCATATCTTTTAAAATTTAGATAATTAAAATGAATTCAGAATATGAATTCATACGTAGCAACATTTAATTGCATACAACATTGGATAGGTGTTATGATATGTCAGTCAGCCCATTTAAATTGCTTTTGCTTTGTTTAATGTGGAAAATGAAAAATGTTGGATTGGGCCTTTAAGAGTTTGAGAAAGTAATGATTGGGCTGAACATGTTTTTCTTCTTGAGTTTACACCGTAACAAGATGTTTTCAACCTATTTACTTAGGAGTGAGTATGAAGATCGGAATCGAACCGAATAAAAAAAAGAAAGTACGGTGTTCAATTCGGTTCATTGAATGAATTCGTTTTAAACCGGTTTACAAAGTTGAAAACAAAAAAGTTTTCGGTTGAACCGATTAAACCTCCCATATAAGTAAAAAAAAAAAAAAAAAACCTAACCTACTTCTTTTATTTTATTCTTTGACTTGGGTTATGTTTGAGATTGTTTTGTTTTGAAAAAAATAATATACTTATAACTTAATTTGAGAAATAATCAACTTTAGAAAGAAATTGACAAATGTTTAATTAACTAACTTTAAAAAGTGTTTAATTTCACAAGGATAGAAAATATATTGAATAAAATTATTAAAATAGATATCACTAACGATATAAATATATAGCATATAAAAAGAATTAAATAAGAAATTTAAACAGAGAAAAAAAAAAAACTATGACTGATTCATCTTAGGTCTTCTGGACAGCTCGAATTATTGGAAAGAGGGCAAAGATGAAGTTGTTGACATTGTTGTGAGCCATTTTGAGGAAATATTCAAACAATCACCTCCTTCTTCTCGTGATGTGGGGGGCATTTTGAGCTGTGTGCAACCGTGTCTTTCCACTAGCAAAAGTATTTTTCTCTATTCTCAATTCACGACAAAGCGGATCTATAAAGCGGTTTTTTAAATGCATCTGGTGAAAGCTCCGAGATCGGACGGACTTCGTGCATTTTTTTTCTTCCAAAAGTTATGTTCGTCTCTTGGCAGCTAGGTGACATCTGCCTGTTTAGGTATCCTTAACGAGAATCATGACCTAACTGAAGTGAATAAAACATTGATTACGCTTATCCCTACGGTGAAGAGGGCGGAGAAAATGACAAATTTCTGGGCAATTAGTTTGTGTAATGTGCTATACAAAATTATTGCAAAAGCATTGGCCAACAGGTTCTGAGGTGTTTTGGGAGAGGTGATCTCGAAAAATCAGAGCATTTTTATCTCTGGTCATCTAATATCTAATAATGCGATAATTGGCTTCGAGTGTAGGCATACGCTGAAGAGAAGAAAGAAGGGTAGTAAGGGGACCTTAGCTCTCAAACTTGATATGTCAAAAGCCTACGACCGGGTGGAGTGGGTTTTTCTAGTGGGGATGATGAAAAATTAGGTTTCTCATAAGCATGGATTAATCGCATCATGAAATGTGTGCAATCGGTTTCCTTTTCTTTCCTTATCTACGGGGGAATTTGAGGATATCTGAAACCATCCAGATGGCTTCACCAAGGAGATCCGCTCTTTCTCTCTTCCTCCCTCTTTCTATCTGTTTCTTATTTGTGCGGAAGGCTTTTATAGTTGATTAGAAAGACGGATGAGTCAAGGAACTTTTCAGGTTTTCACTACAGTCGTTAGGGCATGAAAATCACCAACATATTTTTCGCAGACGACAATTTTATGTTCACCATAGCTTCAGAAAAGGATTGTGTATCTATTAAGCGGATTCTTGAGATTTATGTTAGGGCCTAGGGGTAAGTGGTTAATTTTTATAAGTCAGCTTTATGTGTTAGTAGGAGATTGTCTTGTCCTTGGCTCGTATATCGGTGTCCAACTAGTGGATTGTCACAAAAGATATCTTGGTCTTCCTAGCTTTGCGGGTAAGATAAGAAATGACATTTCTCAAGCATTAGAGATCGGGTTTGAGATAGGCTGCATGGTTGGCAAAAAAAACTTTTCTAAGCTGGGGGCAAGAAAGTTATTTTGAAGGCTGTGGTGTTAGGTTTTGGCTCGTATTCTCAAGTGAACCCAATGTTAACCAAACAAGACTGAATTGATGTGGTACTTCCTGGAGACGTGGGATAACGTTTGGAAGTTGAAGATGGTGTTTAAGGGAGGTTTGAAGACGAATAAGAACTGAAAAAAAAGAAGTCTGGTGAGTTCCGCGGTGCAGACAGGCACCTAGACCTCGGCACGGAGAGCGGTCGTGTCTAGGCAATCAAGTGCAGCGTGGACCGCGGCAGAAGCAATGGCATGGACCGTGGCACAGAGAGTGGTAGTTGACAGTGGCTTTTCGAGGTATAGGAAGCGGGGTGCACACCGCGACCTAGACCGCGGGAAACGAGTATTTTGCTTAAAGAGGAATGTTGTGTGTGGAAATAGGAAAGTGTTTTCTTCTGAAAATTCTTGTGCTAATCAGAAAAGGAAAGAGTTTGTCTTCATGAAGAATAGGAAAGTCCTGTAACAAGAAGACTTGTCATAAATAGAAAATAGTATTTATGTGGAACAAGTGAGTCTTGTACTTTTAGGAGTAGGATTTCCTCTTATGTTAAACTCCCTGTAATTAGTATAAATAGACCTTGTATCTAGGTTATTTTGTGTGGAGAAAAAGAACACCATGTAACATCAGAGAGTAGTGGAGAGATCAGGGTGACAAACCCATGGGAATATATAGGCTGTGAGGATTAGCAGTTGGCCTTCATCCAGGGTCGGCCCTGAGATTTTCAAGGTCCGAGGCGAACTATAGAAAATGAGGTCCGCGATACTTTATGTATATTTACTTGTTTTTTTCTCTCTCTAGTAAATACTTGTAAAAATCAATATAATAACTCAAACTCAAAACTATAACATAACAAAAATAGCAAAAAAATGTTACCATTTTTTTTTTCTAATAATTGCATCAAAGAATATATTGTTTAAACCTTACTCATCTCACATTTTTAGCAGTAAAAGTACTAATTAAGCTTAATGTTTTCGTAAAAGAATAAAAAAAAATGAAGTGTATTGATTTAATTATCTTTGAAACAATGACTTCTGAATTTTCGTTTCAAGAGAATATTGAGTTTTTTTTTAGATATAAAAAACAATTATTTGTGACCAACAGAGTATTGCTAGGAATCAATTCACTGCCACCATTGATCCAATGTTGTTGTTGTAAGAATGATTAATGGGTTTCCAACAGTTGGCCTTTAATATATATATATATATATTATGGTGAGCCATTTTAAAATTTATTTATAGGTTGGGTTTCCATTAATGGGCCTTTATAAAAATTATATATGAATGATGGATCATTTTAAAGCCATTAATGGATCTTTTTTTTTAATATCTTAAATGAACTATATTTTACAATCAACTTAAAAAAAAAAAAAACTACAACTTCGGGCCCTTCCTAGGCGGTTGCCTCACAGGGCTCACCTTAGGGCCAGGCCTGCCTTCATCACAAAGTATATATTGGAGTTTGGTGACAAGTTATGGTTTTCTTGTTAAAAAAGAAAAAGTAAAAAAGAGATTGAGCAAAATTGAAAGAATCTCATATGTTTTAAGCATTATTCTCTGGGTTTTGTTTGCTTATTTTTGCTTTTCTTTCTTATTGATCAGGTGCATGAATGGATTGATATCCAGTTTCCAACGTCATTTTCCTCCACATCTTGCAAACTTTGATATCAAATGTAATAGTTAAATAGGGTGAAGATATTTATGGTTAGAATTAGAAATGCTTTCTTAAATCTACATCACAACGACCATCCTTTTGTTACGGAAATGGTTAGAAATTATAGAGAAAAATGCATACAACACACAAACACAGATATTTATGTGGTTCGACAATTGCCTACGTCCACGGGAGGCATCAAACTAATATTATTTCAAAAATGTTACAAAACAGAGTTTTTCTCTCAACTCTCAAGAACTCTCTCTAGAAGCATAAAATACTTAATTGCTTATTACTGCTTGCCTTGATTTCCCTTGATTTGCCGAGGGTCTTATTTATAGAGGAAAGACAGAGACAACCCTCCTCCATTTTCAACAAGGTGGTTAATGGTTGCCATGAATGTGGCCGGTGGTTTGGTTTCCACATTGTCAACAATGTAGGTGGTGGTAGATAGAATGTGGAAGTTGAGCCAATTTGTCAACAATCTCCACCTTAGTGAGAATCCACCAATCAATGCTGTCTCCATTACGCCCTTAGGCGATATGAGCTCGAGAGATATTGATCAAATCCAAACAATGTTGGAACTTGATCCCTGTTACCACCTTTGTTAACATATCTGCAAGATTGCCTGCATTTCCGATTTTTTGGAGTAAAATATTCCCTTCATCTACTGTTTCTCGAATAAAATGGTAACGTACGTCTATATGCTTGGTGCGAACATGATGTACTTGGTTCTTGTCCAAACAAATGGCACTCTGGCTGTCACATAAAATCTCCACACTTTTCTGAACAATACCCAAATCCTTGATTAAACCACAAAACCAAATGGCTTTTTTGAAAGCTTCTGTTACAACCATATACTCTACCTCAGTAGTAGACAAGGCCACTGCTGACTGTAAAGTTGATCTCCAACTTACTGGTCATCCTGCCATAGTGAACACATAACCAGTAGTAGATCGGTGCTTATTTAAATCACCAGCATAATTAGAATCAACATATCCTACGATATGTTTGTCAATCATCTCATCTCTCTAGAACTTCAAACCAACATCTACAGTACTATGGATATACCGAAAAATCCATTTCATAGCTTGCCAGTGGCCTTTACCAGGATTGTGCATGTAACAGCTCACTATACTTACGGCGTGTGAAATGTCGGGTCTGATACACACCATTGCATACATTAAGGTACCAACTGCATTTGCATAAAGAACATGATCCATTTCCCTCTTTGCATCATCAGTAGTTGGTGACATCAGTGCACTCAGCTTGAAATGTAGAGCCAACAGTGTGCTTGCAGGTTTAGACTTGCTATCAATGCCAAACCTCTGAAGCACAGTCTTCAAATATTATTTCAAAAATGATACAAAATAGTGTGCTTACAGGTTAGAGCTCCGTTTTAGATGCGGTCACCGGTGTTGGAATCGTATTTCCGAGAAGAACACAACGGTATTCTCCGAACAGCGATTTGAGCACTTCGAAGTTTCTGGACTTTACAAAAAACCAAAGCTCTGATACCAATTTATTGCGAAAATGGCCCGAAATTATAGAGAAAAGTGTACACAACACACAAACACATATGTTTATATGGTTCGGCAGTTGCCTACGTCCACGGGAGGCAGCAAACTAATATTATTTCAAAAATGATACAAAACAGAGTTTTTCTCTCAACTCTCAAGAACTCTCTCTGGAAGCACAGAATACTGAATTGTTTCTTACTGCTTGCCTTGATTTCCCTTGCTTTGCTGAGGGTCTTATTTATAGGGGAAAGACAGAGACAACCCTTCCCCATTTTCAACAAGGTGGTTAATGGTTGCCATGAATGTGGTCGGTGGTTTGGTTTCCACATTATCAACAATGTAGGTGGTGGTAGATAGAAGGTGGAAGTTGAGACAATTTGTCAACACCTTTTCCATTTCAGCCCTTCATAGCAATTATCCTCATGTCACGTTTGATTTCCTAGATAAATGCACAAAAGCCAAAAATCGTTATAAGAATAATAAGCCCTTAAATGTTTCTACTAAACAAGTTAAATGCTTGCAGCCTTGCTCGAGATATCTCAAGTAATCAACTAAGAATTCAAACACCAATATTTTGCTATCGAATAAGCTTTGGCCAAAATATAATATAAGATAAAATCATTGATGAATAATGATAAAAGAAAACTGATCCAAACAATGCTAACATCCAAAAGCTTCAACATTTTTCCGGAAGCCAAATGAAGCCAAAAAAACCAATCTTCCAAATCAACCAACCCAACACGACCCCTCCACTCCCAATCCCAATTCGAAAACCCCCAGGAACTCATTCGACCCAAAACAACACTCAAATCGGGAGAATCGGTTGAGCATGATCAGGATCACCTAGTGAGAATAACGTCCAGTTTGGGAATGCTTTCCAAGCTGCTTTGGGGATAAAAAATGATTCTGGATCAGTGATAGGGTGTTTGATAAAAATTTTAGAGCTTTTAACTTCTCCCAATTGAGTTTTTAAGAAGTTATAAATTGTAGCTTTTAGAAAACAGTTTCTAGGGACAACATTTATGAAAACACGTGTGAGCTAAAAGTTATTTATATATGTTCCGTTTCTTCTTTTTGATATAATCCAATCACTTAAAAAATAAAATAAAAATAAAACATTTTTATGCAATAAAACATAAATTATTTATGTGTAAACAAATATTTATTTTTTATTATATTTATGGTCACATACAGATAAAATAAATTATTTATTTTATAACATATTTATATTATATAAAAATAAAACAAATTTCTTTTTTAAAACATATTCAATATTCATTTATGTAATTTTTAATAATTGTTTACGAATACGATACTTTTTACTTTCAATATACTAAACACATTTTTCACAGCACGTTTAAAAATCCCAAATACTCGACACATCACGACATTTTCAGAACTCTCTGTTGAAGTGTCCTACCACGTCATATTTAATGACATGTAGAAAAACTTACCATATTAATGATTTGTCTGGCACGTCACCACTTATCCGATGATGTGGCCGTGCACGTCAATTCTTATTTCATTATATTGTGATAACGTGCTCAGACACCACAAAAATTAAAGTCTTGTCTTTTCTAGTTTTCTGAGTTCCAACACCACAAAAATGGTGAAGCTGAACCTAATGGTATCCACGGTTCGGTTTCGGTTCCGTGGAAAGGCTGAACCGTAACCGTAATCGGAATAGAACGGTTTCGGTTATGACTATTTTAGGTTACGGTTCGGTTTCGATTTTCGATTCGGTTTGATTCGGTTTTCGGTTTGGTCCAGTCCGGTTTTATTTTTATTTTTAAAAAAATACCACGTATCAGCAATTGGTTAGTTGTTGCATGTTTTTTTTTATCGAAACCGGCTGTTTTTGGACGGTTTTTCAAAATTTCTAACCGTAATTGAACCGTCAGGAACCGGTTTCCAACCAGTTTTGTAACCGACGGTTTCGGTTACGGTTTTGAGATGACTGTTTCGGTTTGGTTTCAAACGGTTTAACCGAACCGTAGACACCTCTATCTAAACCTCTCCAAATCCAATTTGTTCAACAACACAAAACAAAACTCATCTCACTTTAAAGAGATTATTTTAGAGTTTTTATTTTTGTTTGTGTTCCGATTTATTATTGATTGTTTGTTGTTAGTTGACCACAGTTTGGACTTGGGGATGTACGTGGGTTTAATGAGAAAGTCGTTTATTTATTTTATGTACGTGGCTTCAACAAGCTCTTGAAACCGATATTCAACACGTAGTTTGTTTTGTTTTTTTTTTTTTAACTTCATTATTGCCTTTTCTTGGCCTGTTTGTTTTTGTCTATTTTTTTAAAAAATAAAAAATACTATTTTTTTTAATTCGCAGCTTTAAAATGACGTATAATCTAATATAACAGTCTAATTCATTTAATGAATTGTCATGTTTTTTTTTCCATATTTCTTTTATTATCATATTATATCATATATATTTTTAGGATAATTTATTAGAAAATGTAATATTATTTTATTTTATTTTATTACTTATAAATCGTAAGAAAAACTTTTATTTATTTATTTTTATTGTTTTGCGGTCAATGGATAGGTCTACTTTTGAATGTTGGTTCGTGAGTTTGGTTTTTGGAAGAAGAATAGAAGAAAAAAATAGTCAAACTAAAAGTTTATTGGACATCATTATTCATTATTACTGTATCTCAAAACAAGAAAAAAATATCACATCAATACTATAAATATTTTAAGTATACTCTGTTATAATCTATTTAAATATATAACAAAGTTACTTTACGTGATGTGTGTTATGGATACAGACCAAGCATTTGAAGCAATCAGACCAGTAAGCTTCAATTGCATGCCTAGTTCAATCAATTATATTTTACCCAACTGATATTTTGATAGCTTTGGCCGTAGACAAAGACTGTCAAAAGCTACAATATTCATCCAAAGCTAAAAAAGTATTGATCATAATGCAAGTAAACTATCAAAAAAAAAAAAACTGATAATCTTCAACAACAACAAAAAATCTGACAGTTCTTAGCAACGAACAAAGTTATTATTTTTTTTCACCAATACTAAAATTCAGAAATAATATAAAACCTTATTAAAAGAGAAAAGATAAAAAATCAAGCAGATTTCATCGGCCCAAACTTTCACAAAAAGTTACGATCTTCTTCCAAATGTCTGCACCGTTAAAAGAAAAGATCGTAAAATTACGTTCTTCTTTAAACTCAACCTTAACTTCCTCCATACAACGATGCCAACATGATATGGGAAGAGATTTACAGCAACTAGCAGTTTTCTCTTCGTAAATCAATTCCTTCTTATAAGTGAACTGAAATACAATAACATTAAAGTAAGATACATTAGTATAAACATTAAAATCATTTTCTTATAGTAACATTCTTTAAAAATCACACAGTTTGCAAAATTTCAGCAATTTGAATATCTCAAAACAACATTTCACTATTTATCATAATATGATCATTTTAAAGTTTACTTATTAACCTTTTAATTGGAGATATATTATTCAAGAACACTTCCCTTAATAAGAAGAGAATAAATTTTGCAAATCGAACGAATAATAATAAATCAAGCCATGTCTAAAATAGTAAGATGCATCATCACAATATTGAACAAGTTTCAAAATGCTAAGATATAATGAAAATATAGATTACCTTGAAGGAGAACCCACCGAACTCGCCGAACTCGCCGACAGATACAGTTTTTGTATGAGGTGCAAACCAAAGCAAGCTGTCCATAACTTTTGCAATTGTACCGCCAGTTGGAGCAACGTCACAATATAAGTTCAAAAGCTTGAGATTGGACAATGGAGAAGGTATTTTTTCCCTCAATTCTCTAGGAACCATCACATCCTTCAACAAAATAGATAAAAGATTCATGATGTATAATAATACCATCAGAGTAAAAATCTTAGTAAAAAGTTGTAAGAACAAACATACCATACTGTGAAAATTTGTCAGGTCAACACTTCTGATAAATAGAACTTTGTGAGGAATTCGATATATTTTTGAGTTTCAACGTTCTCTAACGGAATCATGAAATAAATTTCTGATAAGGCCAAAACATTTACAGATAATGATTTGATATTACCCGCAAATCCTAAAAAATGTAGATTTGGAGTCTCAATTTTGATTTTATCCAAATTCATACAATGAAGAATGTACAAATCCTTGAGTCCAGTAAGACCAAACAATTTCAAACTATTGATCCCTCCACATGCTTGCAAATGTAGAATCTCAATCAAAGGACAACCACCAAGTATATCCTTAATCATGCAATCATCCATATCAACTTCTACTAGAAACAATTTTCTTAATGATGATAAATTCACATAATTTCTAGACGATCCCAATACACAACATTTTAACGCCAAAAGCTCTATTGAATCTGCAACTAAGAGAATTGGAGGGATATTGTACCGATTAATATCTTCGGCCATAAATTGAATTTTCAGCACTTTGACATTACAATCAACCGCATGACAAATGCATTGGTCTACAAAAGATGCAACTTCTGGATCTACAAAAAAAATCATGTCCAGTGTGAACTCCTCTATACTAAGCATGTACATGCAATGACGTTCTCGAATTATTTTTACCAAACAATTAAATAACTCATTTCTTCTCCTTAAATCACCCTCCTTGAAATTAGTACTAAAATGCAATGAATAATCTTTAAAAACGGATAAATCAAATATCAAAACCGGGCATGTACACCATGCTCTTTGCCATATTTTAGACAAGACACTAGTTCGAGCAACTTCATCAAATTGGAGAAATGAAAGAATGTGATGCAATATCGGTTCAGGTAATTCAGATATCCTATCCGCTTTGTTAATCCGTCTTTTGTTCATCGTAATATCGAAGCAACCCTGCACCATGAATCACAGCTAAGCATGTTGCTGTTAAAAATTATAAACATTACAAGAGCAATTTTTTTTTCTTTATAATGATTCTTCCACGTTAACCTATATGATCACATGAAGTGATCTCATCCATTAAAAAAAAAAAGTAATCTCTGCATATATCTTTGATCACATGAAAGATTGAGTGAACTTTATTATTATTATTTATTTATTTTACAAACATTTGGAATCCCACTTGCAATGGATATATGTATGTCCCACAATCCGCCAACTAGATTAAAATGTATTTCTAAAATACTCAGAAACGTTTCAAGATGTATTTTCAAGTTTAGTTAATTATTCAAGTATAATTGATTAGTTTACAAGGAAAAATCATTCTTAGCATAGAACCTACATGTATAAGTATTTTTCTCCCAAGCAATCACATGACAAATCAATAGATATTTAAAATATTATATATACTAGCCCATTTAACCAAGTAATTTTTCAGGAAAATACGAAAGAGAGTGAAAGAAATATTATGGAGAAAAACAGAGAGCAAACTTTTTCGTATTTTTTCTGGAATATTTTCTGTTACAATTATAACACACACCGTAACTGTGAGCAAAGTCTAATATATATAGACTAGGAGTAGACAATCAATCAAATATAAAATTGTAAGAAAAAGTTCATCAAAACACAAGGACAGAGGACAAAAACAAATCAAAAGTTACTATTGTCAATTAATTTTGGAATTCCAAATTCCTAAGAAAAAAAAAACACAAACCTGATGTGCACAATTGGAGGATGTGTCTTGAAGAAGTCGATCACGAAAGAAGTATAATCCGGTCTCTTGGTTTGATTTCGGAGGAAGACTATCTCTCTCTAATGGTAGGGGTTTTCATTAGACGGTGAAGGTCCGTGAATTAAACAAAAACATAAATGGTAATTATGGAGTACATAAGATTATAAGAAATAAATATTAACGTAAATACCTTACAGGAGGAGGTCATGACTAGGTCATTAATGAAAATCTTATTTAATTCCTAAATTGATAGGTTTTCCGTGAATTAAACAAAAACATAAATGGTAATTATGGAGTACATAAGATTATAAGAAATAAATATTAATGTAAATACCTTACAGTAGGAGGTCATCACTAGGTCATTAATGAAAATCTTATTTAATTCCTAAATTGATAAGTTTTCCGTGAATTAAACAAAAATATAAATGGTAATTACGAAGTACATAAGATTATAAGAAATAAATATTAATGTAAATTCCTTACAAGAGGAGGTCATGACTAGGTCAGTAATGAAAGTCATATGAGCTCCATATATTTACGTTAGGTCAGTAATGACAATATAAAACTTATGAGATGGTTTTTGGTCTGTAATCTTTATGTTTAAGTGAGAATATAATTCAAACACATCATGATGAGCAAACAAATGATTTTTTACCAAGGATCAAGAAGAAAAGTATTGATTTCGTTGCAAAAATTTTACATAAACTGTCTTTCAAGCCTAGGATTGTCTTGGACAATCTCTTCTGTTGGATTAATATTCCCAACCAAAATCATATTTAATATAATAGAAAAAAATTGAAAAAACAAAGAAAAACGAATATTATATGCTAATTAATTAATTTTAAAAAAAATATTATAATAATTTAGGATTTGAAGGGAAAGACTCAAACTTACAACCTCTTAATGCGGGTGTAGGGGTTATAACACTAGATCAACCTCATTTTTTTTTAAAGTTAAGTCAACCTCATCTTATCCTCTCTCTTCCGTTGAATTAATATTCCCAACCTAAATCATAATATAATAA
Organism: Dipteronia dyeriana; assembly: GCA_032871835.1. Taxonomy (NCBI): domain Eukaryota; kingdom Viridiplantae; phylum Streptophyta; class Magnoliopsida; order Sapindales; family Sapindaceae; genus Dipteronia; species Dipteronia dyeriana. The sequence continues at coordinate 122,140,249 of CM065296.1, forward strand.
GCAAAAATTGAAAAACAAACCTACATCATAATATAATAAGCAAAAATTGAAAAACAAAAACAAAGAAAAACAAATATTAAATGCTAATTAATTAATTTTTCTTCTAGTTTCCTCCCTTGTCTCTACAAAACTATCTCTCTCGGTTAGTTGGTTAGTTGGTTAGTAAATCTCTTCTTTCATTCCATTTAAACAGTGCAGTGTTGTTGAATGGTCACACTGTTGAGCTTCATAGCCTTCAATGTATGCAGCCTGCCCATTAAATAAAATGGAAACAAAATTTATGATCCATATTTAGAACATGTGTGTTTATTTATTTTCAATCTAACACAGTAAAATAGACATGAAGGATATTTTTAACGATTTAGAATGGCATTAATTGGCGTGTTTTTTTTTTGGGAACAGTAATTGGCTTGTTTGTTAATGTGAATTATATACTAGTGCTTGCAAAGGTTGGTTCTTCTATACAGAGTCTGGATAATTGTCAACAAAAAACATAATCTTTCATGTTCTTCGTGTCATCATGATTATAAGCTAATAATCTCTCCAAAAACACTAACATGTCTTTTTCTTGTAAATCTGACAACTAATTTTAAACTCCTACTGTACTAGTTGTTGGCATCTAGGAGAGTTCTTCAAGCTTAATAAAATCATTATAAATCTACTTATGACGGATTGTAATAGAATTTCATGATGAATTTAATATGATCAAGCTGGTGGATAAAAAAGCTTGACTGCGAGGCAATATTTGTAGCGAAGACTGCAAATTCTGCATTTTGTATCATTTGTCGTCTTCTTGTTGAGTTTCTGTTAATTGAACTATTAAAGATGATAAGTTGTTGGCATTTTTTATGAAAATTATTGTAAGACAAATCTAAGAAGATGATAAACATATATGTTGGTCATTGCTACAATCCCGAGTTACTGTAATATATATAACAAATGGGATTATCAAATAATATGTGGAAATTGTCAAAAATAACCACAAGTATTATGGAAATTTTGTTTTTAACCATATACAAAAATTTATTTATTAATAGCCACTTTTTTAAGAAATTACTTGAATGCTCCCATATAAAAATCATCCCCAATCACTTTCTCTCTCCTCTCTCATTTTTTTCTCTCCTTTCCTCTCTCTCCCCGCTTTCTCTCTCTCCTTTACTATCTCTCTCTCTCTCTCACCGGCGAACCGTCGCCGGCATCTTTGCAAAGGCCGGCGAACTGTCGCCGGTCTCATCTTTCTCTCACCCAACCTCTATTCTTTCTCCCCACAGCTCTCTCTCTCTTCTTTCTCTCTCCTTTCCTTTCTCTCTCACATGTCATCGACGGCTTGCCGGAGTGCCGTCGCCTGGGCTTCACGACCGCACAACAACACCGTCGAGCTCCCCCTCCGCTGGCGATTAGATCTGCTGAAAAAAAGGAAAGAAAATGAAATATTAAAAACCCATAACATTTCAAGTTTGAACATTGCAATTTAGTCAACATTTTAAGTTTCAATGATTCAATTTAGACAATATTTCAAGTTTAAAAATTTGAAAATGAAGAACTTAAAAACCCATAACATTTCAACTTTCAACTTTCAATTTAGTCAAAATTTCAAGTTTCAACTTTCAATTTAGTCAAGATTTCAAGTTTCAACATTTCAATTTAAGCAAGATTTCAAGTTTCAAAATTTCATTTTTTTAAACAAGAATTCAAGTTTCAAGTTCCTTGCCATGATTTCAAGTTTGATTCCAGATTTTAGTCATGATTTCAAGTTTTCTTTCAGTTTTTTTTAAAAAATCAAATCCAGGGGTATTTTTATAATTTACGGACATACACTGAATTTTTTTAAAAAAAGTGGCTATTAACAAATAAATTTTCGTATGTGGTTAAAAATAAAATTTTCATAATAGTTGTAGTTACTTTTTATTTTCTCTCATATAATATAGGATTGTTGAGGTGGGCTTTGATAATCACTGTTTATTAAGTATGGGGCCCGAGCCCATCTGAGTTTGGTTAGGAAGTTATGGACCTTAACTCACTTATCGGGCTTGTGCTATGTCCATTCAATCAACTTCCTCAAAATGTCTTTTATTTTTTGGAAAATTTATTTACGGATAACGATTAATCATGTTTTTTTGAAAATTATTAAATTATTTGAAATATTTAAAATATATATATAATGTTATTTTTGTAATAAAAAAAAGAGCATTTATCGTTGTACCAAATTAACACACAATATCAGGACTAATATCGGCTCAGAATCCGATTCCTACACAAGAAAAGGTCATAATTTGACGAAACGTTTTGATTTCAAAGACATATTTATTAATTAGGAGTCTTAATAAGGGAAAGTTTTGATTTCTATGTTTACTTAATTCAGTTGGAAATCAGATTATATAAATTTCACATACAAATAAGGAACTAAATTACAGTTAAAAAGAGAAATTTCCTGATTTATGATTATGTTATTATTAAAATAGAATCAAATTATATAAGTCACTTACATAAATCTGGACGGTAGTTTAATTTTCCTCCCCCATATAAGAAATCAAATTGTCAGATTCACTCTAAAATGGAACTTGATTAGCTTTCCTATTTCTGTTCCTACTTATTAAACGCGGAAAGAGTAATTACGTATGGATCTCGAACTAAAAGGGCAACAACTAATCAGTATCGAGAGAATTAATTAAAATCTTTCTTAAAAAAAATTGAAAGATAGGCAATGATAACAGGAAAATAACTAAAATTGTGTCAGTTCTGCTCACCAGCTGGATTTGGAGTTCTGTGGAAATTTCATCTCCACCCCACATGCCTAATCACCTCTTCCTCCAACAACTCTCCAGAGGAGATTCCTATGCTCTTTTACTTTTTTCCAATTTCCAATTTTAGTTTTAATTTTTAATTTTTAATTAATTTTGATTTTGATTTCCTTATTAGTTTTATCACATTATTGGTCTATAAATTGCCCTTTCAATACTCTCAAAAACCTCTTCCTCTGCCTCTTCTCTTCTCCTTCTAATTTTTCAGCATTAAGCTTAGGCTCTGTTTCTGCTGTTTTTACTCTGCTTTTGGTGCTTTGGTTTCTGGGTTTTAGAGTCCAACCACAAAATCCCATCACCCCAGAAAGTTAAAATCTTGTGATCTTCCGTTTTTAATGCAAAAAGTTTCTTGCTTTGGATCCGTAGCTGTGTCCTGTTACTCTGCCCAAAAAAAAACTGAGAAACCTTTTAGATGCTTCATATCTTGTTCTTGATGTTTGAATTTGATGTCTCCAGTTCTTAGTGAAATCCTCCGTTCCGGGTTTATGATAAATTCTTCTCTCACACGCAGGACCCATCTCGTTCAATCTTTCTCTGTTGTCTTTCTCTTCTGGTTCTATTTGTTTTCATAAATAATCTTTATATTCAATCTCTGTTTTATAATATATATAGATATATAGATATATAGATATAGATATATTTTTATATAATAACTGTCTGATTTAGCTATATAAAAAAGAAGATTTTCTGGGTCCTGCGTCGTATTATTATCGAGTTACCATGGCTTCTTTTAGTGAGAATTCTTCAGGTTCCACTCAGATTACTCAAAACTCTGGCTCCGAAGAAGATTTACAGGTGGTGATGGATCAGAGAAAAAGGAAGCGAATGCAATCGAACAGAGAATCGGCGAGGAGATCAAGAATGAGAAAACAGAAATATTTGGATGAGTTGATGCAGGAAGTGATTCGATTGACAAGAGACAATTGCCAACTGCTGACACGCATCAATATCACCAACCAGCATTTGATGACTGTTGAGGCTGAGAATTCCATTTTAAAAGCTCAGTTTCATGAACTCAGCCAAAGACTTGATTCTCTCAATGATATCCTCAGCATTATCAGCAACAACAGTGCAATTTTCGAGACTGGTGATCCTAATCAGATTCATGTGGGAGGAGGTATTAACACAAACTTTGCTGATAATAATAGCTTCATGAACAACAACCCCATGAACATGACGATGATGAATCATAACCAACCAATCATGGATGCTTCTGCTTCTGCAGATATGTTTCAATATTGATCATCCTCTTTATCATCATCATCATCAGATTAGACGGTAGATATTGGTCAATTTATGGTTGTCTTGGTGGGTATTCTGTCTATATATATGCTCTCAGTGTGATGGAGAACAAACAATGGATGCTTTGTGTTTTTAATAATTATAATTAGTAATTATTAGTATTATTTTATTAGTATTATTAGTATTAGTATTATATTAGTTCTAGTAGCAGCTAGGATCAATGAAATTTGCATGACTATGAGAGTATGACACATGCAAAAAAAAAAAGATGATTGGGTGCTTGGGGTTTTTTTGTAAATGTCTCTATTTTCTCTATAATTATACTAAATATGAAAAGAAAGAGCATTTATACATTAATAGTCATAGTTAATCATAATAACAATGGTCATTATCATACTAAACGATAGTAAACCCCTCACATATATATCATGAGATTGCAGGTTCAAGTCATCTCTTCTTTTTTTAAAATAGTATAATACTTTAAAAAAAAAAATTCTATTGTTTTTAAGACTCCAGTAAATTAGGAAAAAGAAAACACTATTGCCATCACCTTTATAATGTGTTTCGACGGGAAGTCAAAGTCATTTAGTCGATTATCAGATATAAAAAATATAGAAGATATTCCAAAACTAGAAAAAGTTATACATAAAAGGTACACTTTTTCAGCCTTTGGAATATCTTCTATGCATTTTACTGATGTTATGGATTTATGCTTCCCAGTACTCGAGGTTACAGATATAATAAGACACTGAGGGCAGTTAAGAAGGAAAAATAATAACAAAAAAAATATTGTAGGAGAAGGTGTTAAAAACTATTTGTTAGTTCTTCAAATTTGTACGTAAGAGAAGCTTTATTTGGTCATCTAGATGCTTACCATATGAGTATTGACTCTTCAATCTTCACACTTCTTGTACTTCAAATATCTAAGCTGTAATTTTACAAGAGGGTTGTCAAAGTTGTACAACGTGAAGTCGAAATCTTTCGGTTGCTTATAGGATTAACCTTTTAGGCATTGGAATATTTTACACCTATAAGAAACCGAAAGACTTTGACCTCCGTTGTAAATATTCAACGGTGGTGCTTGTAGAGTCTACCAAAGCAACAGAAAAGCGAGGACATTATGATAAATATAGTAAGCAGGGAAGCAAACAAAAGGAATGCTTGTGTAGAGGAAATAAAACCTAATGGAAAAAGGAATGCTTGTGTAGTCCCATAAAACTAGGACATAATTTTTCAACAACAGAAAATAATATTCCAAAAACATCTCCAAAATTAAATAGGAAATTACTTGAATGTGAAGCCTTCACAATCTAAGAGCATCTCCAATGCATATATGTATTTGAAGAAAATTGATTGTCACATATAATAAATAATTAAAAAGTTAGAAAAACTCTCTTTAATACAATTATCTAACTTCAATATGGAGATGATGTGGCAAACAAAAAGTTAGAAATTATGTAGTTGGGTTTATAATTGTAGAAACTCTCCTAGAAATGCTGACTAGGATTTCTAACTCATTCAACCAATAATATTCAAGCCCATTTAATTGTAAAATGAAAAAGGAGAGAGAATGTAATAATTGTTTTATTATGATTGGTCATAAAATGGATGTATATTTGACTTTGCATTGGAGGTGTGAATATGCATTTCTCTAATTTATTTTTTAAAAGTGGGTCCATAATAAATAGAAATGCTTATGTGACACCATTTAGAAACTCAAAAATACATATTTGTATTGGAGATGCTCTAATCCCGTGACAATGAATCTAAAACTGTTTAAAGGAAATAAAACTAAACATGATTTATAGAATCATTCTTTTTGTAATATAAAAGGTAAAATATAAAACTTATGATCCAATATTAATGTAGAAAACTATTAAGGTAATGTCATTAATATTTTCCTAAATTTTTTTTACCAATATTAATCGTATTTTTTAGGGACGTATTAACGGGCATTACCTTACTAGTTTTCTACATACGGAGATAATATCAATTATAATTATAAGATTTAAAAATATGTGTTTGGATTAAGGTAATATATCTTAGTTCTATATATATAAAAAAAAGGTAATTTATTAAAAAAACAATTAATTAAATCATTCATTTTTTCGAAAATAACATAAAACTGCTGTCAAAAAATAAATTAACATAAAGCTATTCTAGAAAAAAAAATTGTATAGTGTTAATACACTCATACAACTGTTTCAATCTCACAATTTTTTTTATGGAGTTTCAATCTCACATTCGATTCAATCAAATGAGTGATAATTTTGTATCCCCGCCTACGATTTAACATTTCAAGAATCAAAAGATAAGTTCAATGGAGGATCTCTTCTGACAAGTAAACTTTCCTTCCTCAGCTTGTAAGTATAGGAAGATTCCTTCTCATATATAGATAGATTTATGATCTAGGGTTCCAAACAAGTGAAACCTATTTTGATTAAATAATTTTTTTTATGAGCCATTATAATTTGATTCTCACAAAACAATATTTACAAATTATTTCTCATTTCTCTTAGAAAAATGCTAAAAGAAAAAAAATCATCATAAATGGGCCTCCGTCAAAGAAGAGAAATAGCGAAAACCATTTTTGGGCCCAAGAAAGCGACCTTCTTATGTGGTGGCCCAAAAAATATGCCACGTCATTCCCTGGTTATATTTGCACACAACAAATTCCACAAAATCGTGTCTTCAAAGTTCCAGTTCCCGGATTCCCTTTCACTGTGGGAGCCAAAGTCGAAGCTTTTCCCGTCATTTTCACGCCTGAAAACGGTAATTTTTCAGCGCCCTTTTGTCTTCAATGTCTCTCAGTTGCTTCTTATTTTATTTTATTGCATGCAACTTGGTTTCACATTCTTTTGATACTGGAATTCTCACTAACTAAACGATGAAAATAACTTCAAAGGGATGATTTTTACAAGCATTGAGCATTTTTTATATACATTAGCTGTAAATTTTGAAGCAAATTGACACGGGGTTGCTGAAATTTTCAAAATGTGGGTTTTAAAATGGAGGGTTTTGAGTTTGAACATTGTTTGGTATATGTAATGTAAATAGTTGATGAAGAAGAGATTTTTTGGTTTCACATGAAAATTGATTGGTAGATTTGACATAGCACAGCATTTTAACTCAAGACTTGGTTGTAGCATTGCAAAAATAGAAAATGCAGTTGATTTACTTATATTTATGTCCTTAGATTGAGTTGTGGGGGTGATTCAGGCTCAAGAAGATGGCATTTCACAAATCCGACTTCTTATGTTCATAATTTCATTTCTTGAAGTGCCGCTAGATGGCATTTGAAGAGGACATGACTGGATAATATGGGTGAAAGAAATGAAATTGTTTATAAGCTCTGAATTACTCATGCTATTTGCATATTAATTAAGTTTGTTTAATTGAACAGAGCAAAAAGCTCATAATACAGGTAAAATTCACTTCATGTAGGTAAGTCCGGAGAGTTTTGTAGTCGTGCATCTGTGCATGACTGCATTGGAGGTAAGGGGAAGCATGGTCTCCCAACGGAAGAATAGTCCTCATACAGTCTCCAGTGAATCATACAAAGATCAGTATTTCCTGCTTAACTTTGTCATGGGTACTTATTTGGGTCCTGATGTCTACTCTGATAACCCAAGATGTTCGGCTTCTCAAAGATTAGTTGAAGGTTTGCCTCCGTACTCTTCAAAAAATATGGGGTATTCATTCATCAGCATTTCTCAGTTAGAGAGCCTATATTACTATGTCCTGAGGAATGCTCAACCTAACCTGGTTGTGAAACCATCTGTGTTGCATATGTACCTAAAAGGTGATCTGCCACCGCCAAGCTCTGAGCTTCCCGAGAACTGTCAACAGTTCACAAGTTTCTTTCCCATGAATATTCACGGACATAAAAAGTACTCTGGTGACTATGAGATTGTGAAGGGGATTGTTCTTATCGATGATCCCAATATATCGTACATGAAAAAGGAGGACCTAGAGAGGTTCAAATGCTTATCTGGTATGCATATTTTGAAGATCGATAGGATAAAATCTCTATGTTATCAACATGGGAAAAACCAAGACGGGGGAGAGCAGAATTGCATGAAAAACAGCGAGATGGCTGCTGGTAACATTTCAAATGGAAACAATAATTCATCTGCAAGGTTTCAAGAAACATATAAGAGAACATGCCACCGTGATCCTCCTCCTGTGCCAACATTCCCCAATGTTGATAATTATAGTGGAGAAGGAGTCTTTAAGAAGACATGCAATAGGGATGGATCTGTTGACATGCCCCTTTTAACTGTTCCAAGTTCGGAAGAATATATGTCAGCAACATCCATTACTCTGACAGGAACTGCAAACAAGGGGATAGTCGGGCCTCCAGTTGGTATTGTGGACATAGGTGTTAGTGAACCAGCATATTTTTTCCGAGTTGCTCTACCTGGAGTCAGGAGGGATTATTGTACGTTATTTTCACTAAGTTCTCTTTGATTTATACTGTTGATAACTATTATCAGTTTGCTGTTCATAGTGTCTCTTCCCTGTTTTATTAACTGGCCTTTACAGTACCTCCTCCATTATTATGGGGTTTGTAAGCCTAAGTTGCCTTATTTGCACATATCACATCCTAGCCATATACATAACCGCACCAGGTTGCACCCCTTTTTCTGCTCCATCATTGCCTCACAAACAACCCAACAACACTCCCATTGTTCTGCTCCTTCCCATCCAAATACTACTTTGACAACGATGTATAAGCACATTAGAGAGGGGAAATAGTTTTTGTTGTGCCCCATACTTGATATTCTGTCAATGCGATATAGTTATATATCAGTCTGCAATCCATGTTAGCACCATATTTTAACCATCATAATCATATCATCTTCATATTGACACCTTCTGGTTGGTTTAATGTGGAGTGGACATAGTTGTTTGATGGTAGTTCATGTTTGATGATGGTTGTATTATGGACCCTGACAGTTTTTTTTTTTTTTTTTTTTGTATCAGGTCAATTCAGCTGTGAGATCGAATCCGATGGAAAGGTTCATATACAAGGATCAACATCCGGTGGAAAAACTGTCAGGAAACGTTCCCGTGTGTTCCAGATGAAATTCCAGAAACTATGCCCTGCTGGACCGTTTACAGTTTCTTTCATGCTTCCAGGACGTGTTGATCCACGATTGTTTTCACCCAACTTTAGATCCGATGGCATTTTTGAAGGAGTAGTAATCAAATACAAGTAGGCTGTAGAAATGCAGTTTCCTTTTGGCTCATGTACATGTTCTTATTGTCTTATGGTATGCTGTGTAATTTTGATGACATAATATTGTTGAATGCAAGTGGGATTGAAGAAAATATGTAGTTTTCTCTGTTTATTTTTTACCAACCCAGTTATATCATGATCTCCCAAATTGTGTGTAATTTGCTTTCAAATCTTGATTTTCCCCCTTTTTTTTTTTTTTTTCAAAGTTAGGGAGAAAAACAACTTATTTTCCATGGTTTTAATTTGTGTTTGGTTGCCAAGAATGTTCTGAATAAACAACGTGGGCTTTGTTTGGGCCCGTTCTGAATCAACCCATATCCATCTCTAGTGTCTCCTCACCCCACGTCATCCTCGTCTTTTTACTGATTTTTTTTATTTACAATTACTTGTTACATTCAATTATTCAAACTCGACATTAAAGAGAGGCAATTAGTGGCTCTAAACGCTACGACGATTTGAAATCAAATGAGAGCCAGTGAAAATGTGACAAAACAGAGTATATACAAATATTTGTAATAGAAGAAATGCAGGACCGACCTTTTCAAGCACTGGTATAAATTAATTAGCATATAATGTTCGTTTTTCTTTGTTTTTATTTTTGTTTTTCAATTTTTGTCTATTATACTATGATTTTGATTGGCCTATTTTTTTTTTTTTTAAATGAGATTGGCCTATTGGTGTATCCCCACACCCACATTAAGAGGTTGTAGGGTCGAGTCTTTCCCTCCAAACCCCGAATTATTATAATATATTTTAAAATAATTAATTAATTAATTAGCATATAATATTCTTTTTTTTCTTTGTTTTTTCAATTTTATCTATTATATAAAATATGATTTAGGTTGGGAATATTAATCCAACGGAAGAGGTTGTCCAAGCCAATCCTTGGTTTTAAAAACAGTTTATGTGAAAGTTTCGCGTATTCTCTTAATTTTTTATACATATATATTACGTATTCTTGTTACATTCAATCATAATTTCCTATTTTTTTTTAAAGGAATCAATACTTTTCTTCTTGCTTCTAGGTAAAAAATCATTTGTTTGCTCATCATGATGTGTTTAAATTACATTCCCACTTAATCTTAAAGACTTCAAAACAAAAAAACCATCTCGTAAGCTTTAGATTTTCGTTACCGATCTAATATAAATATATGGAGCTTATAAGATTTTTATTACTGACCTAGTCACAACCTCCTCTCGCAAGGAACTTACATTAATATCTATTTCTTATAATCTTATGAATTCCTTAATTACCATTTGTGTTTTATTTAATTCACAGAAAACCTATCAATTTAGGAATTGAATTAAATAAGTTAGAATCAGGATTCTACACACAAATCAGGAATTTGATTCCCCTTTCCAATTAAGGAATCCTTAGCAATTTGTAAGTCGTATCCATTATATTTGTGTATTTTTTAGTCCCTGTAATTAATTTCAATCTTATCTAATTTGTAAAGAACTTGATCCCTGTTTTGTAATCTATATAATCTCCCATAATAAACCTTCACCGTCTAATAAAAACCCCCACCATTAGAGAGAGATAGTCTTCCTCCGAAATCAAACCAAGAGACCAGATTATACTTCTTCCGTGATTGACTTCTTCAAGACACGTCCTCCAATTTTGCACATCAGGTTTGTGTTTTTTTTTTTTGGAATTTGGAATTTGGAATTCCAAAATTATTTGACAATAGTAACTTTTGAAAAAAAAATTTGTCCTGTGTCTTTGTGTTTTGATGAACGTTTTCTTAGAATTTTATAATTGATTGATTTTCTAGTCCTATTGAAACATGCGGGTTTGCGGGGCTAGTGAAGCCTGTTTACGGAAGCTGTGCCAAACTGCCAATTAGCTGAGTTAGGAAATTACAAAGTTGGAGATCAAAATAATGCTATATATATTAGACTTGGCTCACAATTTGGGTGTGTAGAAAAAATACGAAAAAATTTGCTCTCTGTTTTTCTCCATAATTTTTCTTTCACTTTCTTTAGTATTTTCCTGAAAAATTACTTGGTTAAATAGGCCAGCTAGTATATATAATATGTTAAATATCTATTGCTTTATCATGTGATTGCTTGGGAGAAAAATATTTATACCTGTAGGTTCTATACTAAGAATGATTTTTCCTGGTAAACTAATCAATTATAATTGAATAATTAACTAAACTTATAAATACATCTTGAAACGTTTTTGAGTATTTGAGAAATACATTTTGATCTAGTTGGTGGATTGTGGAACAGACACACACATATATATACATCCATTGTAAGTGGGATTCCAAATGTTAGTACCAAAAAAATTAATAAATTGGACTCATAACTTCATGTGATCAAAGGTATATAAGTTACCGTGGAAGAATCTTTATAGAGAAGAAAAAGAAAAAGAAAACAATTATCCTGTATGTTTATAATTTTTAACAGCAACATGCTTAGTTGTGATTCATGGTGCAGGGTTGTTTCGATATTACGATGAATAAAAGGCGGATTAACAAAGTGGACAGGATATCTGAATTACCTGAACCGATATTGTATCACATTCTTTCATTCCTCCGATTTGACGAAGTTGCTCGAACTAGTGTTCTGTCTAAAAAATGGAAAACAGCATGGCGTACATGCCCGGTTTTGAAATTTGATTTTCCGGTTTTTAAAGATTATTCATTGCATTTTAGTACTAATTTCAACGAGGGTGTAATAAGGAGAAGAACTGAGTTATTTAATTGTTTGGCAGAAATAATTCGAAACCGTCATTGCAGGGACATGCTTAGTATAAAGGAGTTCAGACTGGAAATTATTTCGTTTGTAGATCTAGAATTTGTATCTTTTGTAGAACAATGCATCTGCCATGCGGTTGGTTGTAAAGTCAAAGAGCTGAAAATTCTTTTTATTGCCGGAGATAATGATCTGTACATTATCCCTCCAGTTCTTTTATTTGCAGGTTCAATAGAGTATTTGGAATTAAAACGTTGTGCATTGAAGTCGCCCAGAAATTATGTGAAGTTATCATCTTTAAGAAAATTGGTTCTATCAGAAGTTTATATGGGTGATTGCATGATTAAGAATCTACTTGGTGGTTGTCCTTTGATTGAGAATATACATTTGAATGATTGTGGAGGGTTCAAAAGTTTGAAATTGTTTGGTCTTACTCGACTCAAGGATCTTTACATTATTCGTTGTAAGAAACTGAAAGAACTCAATATTGATACTCCAAATCTACATTTTTTAGGATACGCGGGTAAAATCATATCCTTATCGGTAAATGCTTTGGCCTTATCAGAAATTTATATTATGATTCCGTTAAAGAATGTCAAAACTCAAAGAGATATGAAATTCCTTGCAAACTTCTATTTTTCAGAAGTGTTCACCCAGCATGTTTCCAAGAGTGTGGTATGTTTGTTCTTACAACTTTGTACTAAGATTTTTACTCTGATGGTATTATTATTATACATCATGAATCTTTAATCTATTTTGTTCAAGGATGTGTTGGTTCCTAGAGAATTGAGGGAAAAAATACCTTCTCCAATGTCCAATCTCAAGCTTTTGAACTTAATTTGTGACGTTGCTCCAACTGGCGGTACACTTGCAAAAGTTATGGACAGCTTGCTTTGGTTTGCACCACATGTAAAAACTATATCCGTCGGCAAATTCCGTAAGTACGGCGAGTTCGGCAGGTTCTCCTTCAAGGTAATCTATATATATATCATTATTTCTTAGCATTTTGAAACTTGTTCAATATTGTGATGATGCATCTTACTACTTTAGACACACTGCTTGATTTATTATTAATGGTACGTTTTGCAAAATTTATTATTTTCTTATTAAGGGAAGTTTTCTCGAATAATAGATCTCCAAAAAGTTAATAAGTAAACTTTAAAATGGTATTACGATAAGTAGTGAAATGTTGTTTTGAGATATTCAAATTGCTGTAATTTTACAAACCGTGTGATTTTTAAGAAAATGCTTTTAATGTTTATACAAATGTGTCTTACTTGAATGTTATTGTATTTCAGTTCACTTATAAGAAGCAACTGATTTATGAAGAGAAAACTGCTAGTTGCTGTAAATCTCTTCCCGTATCATGTTGGTATCATTGTATAGAGGAAGTCAAGGTTGAGCTTAAAGAAGAACGTAACTTTACGATCTTTACTATTAACGGTGCAGACATTTGGGAGAAGATTGTAACTCTTTGTAAAAGTTTGGGCCGATGAAATCTGTTTGATTTATCTTTTCTTGTTTAGTAGTTTCATATTATTTCTGAATTTTGAAAAGAAAAAAAAAAGTTTGTTTGTTGCTAAGAACTATCAGATTTTTTTTTTTCTAAAAGAATATCAGATTTTTTATATAGTTTATTTGCATTATGAATACTTTCCTAACTTTGGATTAATATTGTAGCGTTTGACAGAGTCTTTGTCTAAGGCCAAAGCTATCAAAATATCAGTTGGGTAAAAATAATTGATTGAACTAGGCATGCAATTGAAGCTTTCTAGTTTGATTGCTTCAAATGCTTGGCTTGTACTGTCACCGTCGTATCACGTAAATTATCCACGCTTGGCTTATATCTATCATCCTCGTATCACATAAATTATCCACACTTTGCTTGTATCTATCACTCTTGTATCACATAAAGTAACTTAGATATATATATATACATTAGTTCGTACTGATATAAGATATATTAGTTTCCTTACGTGACAGAGTTTCCTTATATATATTAGCGTTTGACAGAGTCTTTGTCTAAGGCCAAAGCTATCAAAATATCAGTTGGGTAAAAATAATTGATTGAACTAGGCAAGCAATTGAAGCTTTCTGGTTTGATTGCTTCAAATGCTTGGCTTGTACTGTCACCGTCGTATCACGTAAATTATCCACGCTTGGCTTATATCTATAATCCTCGTATCACATAAATTATCCACACTTTGCTTGTATCTATCACTCTTGTATCACATAAAGTAACTTGGATATATATATATATATTAGTTCGTACTGATATAAGATATATTAGTTTCCTTACGTGATAGAGTTTCCTTATATATATTAGCGTTTGACAGAGTCTCCTTATATATATTAGCGTTTGACAGAGTCTTTGTCTAAGGCCAAAGCTATCAAAATATCAGTTGGGTAAAGAGTCTTTGTCTAAGGCCAAAGCTATCAAAATATCAGTTGGGTAAAAATAATTGATTGAACTAGGCATGCAATTGAAGCTTTCTGGTTTGATTGCTTCAAATGCTTGGCTTGTACTGTCACCGTCGTATCACGTAAATTATCCACGCTTGGCTTATATCTATCATCCTCGTATCACATAAATTATCCACACTTTGCTTGTATCTGTCACTCTTGTATCACATAAAGTAACTTGGATATATATATATATATATATATATTAGTTCGTACTGATATAAGATATATTATTTTCTTTATGAGAGTCATTGAATTTAAATGTTCTGACTTGATTATATGCATTTATCACATTTGATATAATATGGTTATAAATATAATATTGATACGATATTTTTTTATTGTTTGAGATATGATAATAATGAACAAATGATGTCTAACAACCTTTTGATTTCACCATTTTTTAGTCTATTCTTCTTCCAAATTGTTACGGGAAATGCTACTCTTTCCAATAAGTTGTTTCAAAAATATGTACAATTTCAATGTGACAGTTCAGTCCATTTAATGAATTGTCATGTTTTTTCTCTTATTATCTCTTTTATTGGACTGTCACATTGGAATGTATATATTTTTAAGACAATTTATTGAAATGTGTAGCATTACCCGATTGTTATATTCATGAAAATGAAACTAAACTGACGAAACAACATTCAAAAGTACCTCTAACAACTTACGAGCCAAAAAATCAGGTCAAGAAAAGGCAACAATAAAGTCAGAAAAAAATATATTTAGATTTTAATCCCTCTAGTTATTTTTATTTGAGTTTGATTCATTAGTTTTTAAAATTATTAACTTTAATCCTTCCACTAGAAAACCTGTAAAAATACACAGAATGACGTTTTCAAATGTCATGGCCAATGATGAAACCGTTCAATGATCAGAAATACTCAAAAGTGTTTATAAAAGGAGATATGGACAGAGATGAGAGAATCATTGGGGAGCATGTAAGGAATTTATTCACGAGTTGGAGGCTACCAAGATATATATTTTCTCTTTGTAACTTTTTCATGGATGTTATAGAGGCCTTGTTCTTTTATGTATGCATATATTGTTGTTCTTGACATTTGTTAGAGGTATTAAAGCAAGTGTGAGACTTATCTGAATTCCGATAAGGATTGTTATAGCATGATTTCCTTAAAGGAATTCTGCTTTGCTCTCAATTTAATGGAACGATTCAGAGAAGGTCGCCCACTTCCAGCATTTTTTCCTAGGAATGTTGCATTTGATGAGATGTTATCCATGATCGGTCAACTCAATGCTACATATGGACATGCAGCTTGGGGTCTCAGTCCTGGTATTTATTAGAATTGATTGTAATATTTTTTTATCTCTATCTTTTCCTCTTGGCACTGAGTTTAAAATAGGCTCACTAAACCTTCTTTTTTTTTTTTAAGAAATACCCACAAATTATATAATTCAATTATCATTCTCAAGTTTTTACATCAAGTCGAACGTGGGTTGAATCCTATTCCTAACACTAATTGTCTTTTGTATATCTAAAACGGAAAAACAACCGTACAACGGTACAACACTACTCATATCACTTATCTGACAACCAAAAACAAATATCGAACAAAAATAAAAAATAAAAAATCAAATTATGGTTCTTCAAAACTCTATTAAATTTTACTATGAAAATTCATATTTTAGATATAAAATCTCATGGTCTCGAAAATTCCTTCTATTGATCACCTCGAGCCCGAAAATCTCATGGCCGCCCTAATGCTACCACTAAGTCTTGAGTTGAAATGCTGTGTTATGTTAAATATACCAGTCAATCTTCACGTCAAACCAAAATATATCTTCTTCATCAACTATTTGCATTGCAGATACCAAACAAAAAAGTTCATATTCAAAACCCTCCATTTTAAAAACCCACAATTTGCAAATGTCAACAACCCCATGTCAATTTGCTTCAAAAATTACAGCTAATGTACATAAAAAATGCTCAATGCTTGTAAAAATCATCACTTTGAAGTTTCTTTTATCATTTATTCATTAATGATTTATTTTATATTATCTTTTGACCAAAGCTTATTGCATAGCATAATATTGGTTTTTGAATTCTTAGTTGATTACTTGAGATTTCTCGAGCATGGCTGCAAGCATTGAACTTGTTTAGTACGTAGAAACATTATAGGGTTTATTGTTCTTATATTGATTTCTGGTTTTTGTGCATTTATCTAGGAAATAAAACGTTCTTGTTTGTGGATTTATATTGATTGCGGGTTTTGGCTATATAAAACTAACGTTCTTATTAGTTAAAAAATACCCAACAGATCCAATGTAGTTTTTAGCCCAAAACTGCAAATATGCTTTCAAAAACAATGACAAACTGGCCCAAAATCTTTACTAGGGTCCACGAAAGATGGGCAAGCTAATTGAATTCATTGGCTAAATTTTTTAATTATCTCTGTTAATCACTGGGAGATCATGATATTGGTCTGTTTCTTAGAGAGAACTGGGTTGGTAAAAAACAAACAGATAAAACTACCAGATACTAAACATGTAGATGAGCCAAAAGGAAAAATGCTGGAGGTGTAAACTGCATTTCTACAGGCTACTTGTCTTTAATTACAACTCCTTCGAAAATGCCATCGGATCTGAAGTTAGGTGAAAACAATCGCAGATCAACACGTCCTGGAAGGCTGAAAGAAACTGAAAACGGTCCAGCAGGGCACAGTTGCTGGCATTTCATCTGGAACACACGGGAACGTTTCCTAATAGTTTTTCCACCAGATGTTGACCCTTGTATATGAACATTTCCATTGGATTCGATCTCACAACTGAATTGACCTGGTGCAACAAACAAAAACAAGAAAATCTATCAGGGTCTGTAATACAAAGACGGTTCATGACTGTCATACGACTATGTCAACTCCACATATAAACCAACCAGGTGTCATTATGAAGATGATATGATTTTGATGTTAAACAATGGTGCTGTCATAGAGTGGCGACTGATATATGCATCGAAAGGATATCAAGTACGGCCGTACGGGGCACAAACAAAACTATTTCGCCTCTCTAATACAGTTATACAATGTGATCAGTGCAAATAGGGGAACTGAGGCTTTCAAATCCCATAATCACTGAGGAAAGAGCAACTATGAACAGCAAACTGATATTATTTATTAACGGTATAAATCAAAGAGAACTTAGTAAAGAAGAACATACAATAATCCCTCCTGACTCCAGGTAGAGCAACTCGGAAAAAATATGCTGGTTCACTAACACCTATGTCCACAATACCAACTGGAGGTCCGACTATCCCCTTGCTAGCAGTTCCGGTCAGAGTAACGGATGTCGCTGACATATATTCTTCAGATCTTGGATCAGTTAGGGGCATTACAACAGGTCCATCCCTATTGCAGGTCTTTTGAACGACTCCTCCGCTATGATTATCAACATTGGGGAATGTTGGCATGGGAGGAGGATCACGATGGCATGTTCTTTTATATGTTTCTTGATACCTTGCAGATGAATTATTGTTTCCATTTGAAATGTTACCAGCAGCCATCTCGCTATTTTTCATGCAATTCTGCTCTCTCTCTTCTTGGCTTTTCCAATGTTGATAACATAGAGATTTTATCCTATCGATCTTCAAAATATTCATACCAGATAAGCATTTGAACCTATCTAGGCCCTCCTTTTTCATGTACGATATATTGGGGTTATCGATAAGAACAATCCCCTTCACGATCTCATAGTCACCAGAGTACTTTTTATGTCCGTGAATATTCATAGGGAAGAAACTTGTGAACTGTTGACAGTTCTCGGGAAGCTCAGAGCTTGGCGGTGGCAGATCACCTTTTAGGTACATATGCAACACAGATGGTTTCACAACCAGGTTAGGTTGAGCATTCCTCAAGACATAGTAATATAGGCTCTCCAGCTGAGAAATGCTGATGAATGAATACCCCATATTTTTTGAAGAGTACGGAGGCAAACCTTCAGCTAATCTTTGATAAGCCGAACATCTTGGGTTATCAGAGTAGACATCAGGACCCAAATAAGTACCCATGACAAGGTTAAGCAAGAAATACTGATCTTTGTATGATTCACTGGAGACTGTATGAGGACTATTCTTCCGTTGGGAGACCATGCTTTCCCTTACCTCCAATGCAGTCATGCACTGATGCACAACTACAATGACTTACCTAAATGAAATGAATTTTACCTGTATTATAAGCTTTTTGCTCTTTCCAATTAAACAAACATAATTAATATGCAAATAGCACGATTGCACGAATAATTCATAGCTTATAAACATTTTCATTTCTTTCAACTATATTATCCAGTCCTGTCCTCTTCAAATGCCATCGAGCAGCACTTCAAGAAATGAAATTATACTTAAGAACATAAGCAGTCAGATTCGTTCTTGAGCCTGAATCACCCCCAACTCAATCGAAGGACATAAATCTAAGTAAATCAACTGCATTTTCTATTTTAGCAATGCCACAACCAAGTCTTCAGTTAAAATGCTGTGTTATGTCAAATCTACCATCCAATTTTCATGTGAAACCAAAAAATCTCTTCTTCATCAACTATTTGCATTACATATACCAAACAATGTTCAACTCAAAACCCTCCATTTTAAAAACCCACATTTTGAAAATTTCAACAACCCCATGTCAATTTGCTTCAAAATTTACAGCTAATGTACATTAAAAATGCTCAGTGCTTGTAAAAATCATCCCTTTGAAGTTATTTTCATCGTTTAGTTAGTGAGAATTCCAGTATCAAAAGATTGTGAAACCAACTTGCATGCAATAAAATAAAATAAGAAGCAAATGAGAGACATTGAAGACAAAAGGGTGCTGAAAAATTACCGTTTTCAGGCGTGAAAATGACGGGAAAAGCTTCGACTTTGGCTCCCACAGTGAAAGGGAATCCGGGAACTGGAACTTTGAAGACACGATTTTGTGGAATTTGTTGTGTGCAAATATAACCAGGGAATGACGTGGCATATTTTTTGGGCCACCACATAATAAGGTCGCTTTCTTGGGCCCAATAATGGTTTTTGCTATTTCTCTTCTTTGACGGAGGCCCATTTATGATGATTTTTTTTTTCTTTTAACATTTTTCTAAGAGAAAATGAGAAATAATTTGTAAATATATATTGATGTGTTTATTTAATCCCAATGGATATTTTGTTTTGTTTTGTGAGAATCAAATTACAATGACTCATAACAAAAATTATTTAATCAAAATTGGTTTCACTTGTTTGGAACCCTAGATCTTAAATCGATCTATATATGAGAAGAAATCTTTCTATACTTACAAGCCTGAATAAGGAAAGCTTATTTGTAAGAAAAGATCCTCCATTGAACTTATCTTTTGATTCTTGAAATGTTAAATCATAGGCGGGGACACCAAATTATCACTCATTTGATTGAATCGAATGTCAGATTGAAACTCCATAAAAAAAATTATCATATATAAACAGTTGTACGAGTGTATTAACACTTTACAATTTTTTTCTAGAATAGTTTTATGTTATTTTCTTTTTTGACAGCAGTTTAATGATATTATTGAAAAAAGGGATGATTTAATTATTATTTTTTTAATAAATTACCTTTTTATATATATTGAACTAAGATATATTACCTTAATCCAAACACATATTTTAAAATCTTATAATTATAATTGATATTATCTCAATATGTAGAAAACTAATAAGGTAATGCTGTTAATATTTCCCAAACAAAATACCATTAATATTGGTAAAAAAATTAGGAAATTATTAATGGCATTACCTTATTAGTTTTCTACATTAATATTAGATCATAAATTTTAAATTTTACCTTTTATATTACAAAAAGAATGATTCTATAAATCTCCTTTAAATGGTATGTAAATCATGAAATAAGTGAAAATTTGAAAGCAAATTATGTTTAGTTTTATTTCCTTTAATCATATGTAGATTCATTGTCACGGGATTAGATCGTAAAGGCTTCACATTCAAGTAAATTCCTCTTTTAATTTTCAAGATGTTTTTGGGATATTATTTCCTGTTTAATTATCTACTTTCTGTTGTTGAAAAATTGTGTCCTAGTTTTGTGGACTACACAGGCATTCCTTTTTCCATTAGCTTTAGAATATCTTCTATATTTTATATATCTGATAATCAACTAAATGACTTTGACTTGGGTCGAAAAACATTGTAAAGGTGATGGAAATTAATAATGTTTTCTTTTTCCTAATTTAATGATTAAAAATTAATGTACATTCCATGTGTCAAAATTTTAATGATTAAAATTTGGAAAAATAAAGTAAAAGAAAATGATTAAAAAAGTGTTTTTTAATGTAGAATTACAACAAATCTCACAACATGAAAGCCTACAATAGCACCTTAAAATGTGCAGAACAACTGCATATTTCATTGAAATTGCCAACACGAAGGTTTTTGGATCCAAAACAACATTTATAAACACATGTAGGCATTGTAGCACCCAGATTCTAATCTGTTCATTTTAAAAAATATATATATTTTTTAATTCATAGTTGAATATTCACCCATCCAATTACAACATGATGCAAGAAACTCCATCAGACTAAACAGAGAATTTTCACCAGCGCAAATTCATCCAACAATGTTGATATGTGCTTATTTGTGCAGGGGTTCTCATACCAGTTATGCAAGTGGTTCCATGCAGAAAGAGACTAGGCAAGAAGTAGTCGTCTTGTTAGCTGTTAGTTAGTGGATCATTAGTGGGTTCTGATTAATAAGTTAGTTTCAGGTTATGGTTATTGTGCTGTTAGTTAGTGGATCATTAGTGGGTTCTGATCAATAAGTTAGTTTCAGGTTATGGTTATTGTGCACCGCTTGTTATGCAGATGTGCAGCACCACTTTAGTTAGTTTCCTTTTTATTTGGAATTATTGTTTTAGTTGTTGACTTGTATCAGAATATATATATAGTCTTGAAACATGGAAATAAAGTTATCGAATTAGACAAACAAATTATCTCATCTGCTTCATTCCTTTCTGCTCTTCTCTTCTTCTTTCACAAAGTAAACCTATCAGTGGTATCAGAGCTGGTTTATCCATGGATACGCATGGGAAATCAAATGCTGAGTTCCGTAATGAAGTCAATGAAATCCTCGCTAGTCACGAGTCTCGATTCAACCAAATACTCACTGAAATACAGGCCTTGCATTTGCAACAAACCCAGCCTACTATACAACCAACCCAGCCTACTATTGAAATCAACCCATTCGCTTCTGGTGACACTTCTAATAGTCAAAACCAAACTAACACCATCACCGACCGCACCAATCATCACCCCAAATTATCATTCCCAAAATTTAACGGAGACGATCCAACGGGATGGGTCTACAAAGCGGAGCAATATTTTGATTTCAAAATGTTGCACCTGAACAGCAAGTCCAACTAGCATCATTCCATCTAGAAGAAATCGCCCTACAATGTCATCAGTGGTTAACAAAATTCCGCGGACCGCTCACGTGGGACGAATTCACCAAGGCTGTTCTACACCGCTTTGGTCCAACCGACTATGAGGACCCGTCGAAATCCCTGACCCGTCTCAAACAAACTTCGACCGTGGCAGCTTATCAAGAAGTTTTTGAAAAACTGTCCCACCGGGTTGACGACCTCCCCGAGAGTTTATGTGGATAATTTTGAGGTGTAAGGATTTTATAGATTTATATGATTTTAATGACTTTCAACTTTATATGGATTAGATTTTCAGGATTCTGAAAGAGGCTTTGACTTTATTTATAAACAATTAAGATTATCTAGATTTTATTTTAAAACTTTTAGACTTTTTAAAATATGGACCGTATAAATTTATTAGCTAACATATATGTCTGAGTTGAGAAACCTAAACTAGCTAGCTGATCTGAGTTAAAAAAGCCCAGATAAGAGGTACTTTTTTTAGAACACATTAACACGTAATGCAAATGCGTATACATAAATACCACAATAGTATGAATAATATTCATCAACACATTCGAAATTCTTAAAAACAAGTAGAATAACCATTTTAGAGGTATCATATGGCCTAATACCTCTCAAGCCATTTAATTATTGATTTTTTTTTTTTGTGTGGAACTAGTAATCCTCCCATTGTCTAATATATCTCTCTCTACATAGGGTCAGCTGTGCTAAGTCTCTACACATTAGCTTCATTTCTGTGTTGCTTTTGGGTTTATGAAATTAGTTCTTCAAGTTTCTCTTCAACAATCAGTAATGATGACGATGCAAATTCTCCGACAGGAAATTCATCAGATCGATCGGAATTGTTGCAACTTCGAAACTGTCAAGAGTTTTCAGATGTTCGTAACATATTGCATCGACTAACAATCTTCCAAAAATCATAAAGATTTAGCTGCGAAGAGCCAATAATATTCAAAATCAGAATCCTTATTGAATAAATAACGGTGTTATGATCAAATCATCAAGATAAGTAGCACAGAGACATCAAGATCATAGATGTTCACTGTTTTCACAAGTATTTTAGCATATTATGGTAAATGTGTGCAAGCAACAATAAGCAAACTACTTTTTGTTAATTGGTAGCAGGCTTTTGGTTTATATCAGGCAAAAAAAAAAAATTCAAATATAAATTCATGGACTTTAAATTCAATCTTTTCAAATTGTGTCTATTAAAAAGAAACTATAAAAGGTTTTAATTGAAAAAAATAAAACAGGAACCACCGACCTTCCCATCTCCATCACAATCAAAGCAGCTGATCATTTCAGCTAAGTCATCGTTCGTCCATGTAAAATCAGGGGCAATTGCAACTCCCGCTTTGCTCTAGTTTGGAATCCATCGGGTCGGGTCTCGCCACTAGTTTTGCAGTAAAATAATTTGGGGATTTAATTCAAGAACTGAAAGGCAGTTCCTTGGCGGTGATCTTTTACGATGAGAATTGCATAGTACATTTGAAGAGTGTGAAAAGTCTGGAAAGTCGATGGAAGAGTATAAGAAAATTGGGGGGATCAGATATTTATAGATATCATTAAAAAGTCTCGAAAAATCCATTTTATAATGAAATACTACAAATCTTAATCTCAATCCAATATCTCCACACAATTTGCTACCTTTAGAAAGTTTGGATCTAATACCATAGAATATTATGAATATTTTAAAAAAATCTTAAAAGTCATAATCGAATACCACCATATTTATCTAACTTATTAAAAAATCCTTTTTAATACCACCAGACTTTTAATTTCTATAATTATCTATTCAAATCTCAACCCAAAACACCCGATTAGTGTTTGAATATTTGAGAAAAAAATTCATGGGATGTAACGTCATGAAGAAAGTGTTGACTTGTAATTTTTTTCCCTATTCCTTTTTAGTGTGTTATGTTATAAACTGCAAATATTTCAAACTAATTATTTATTTTAATTAAAATATGAAGAAAAAAAAAACTAAATTTAGGATTACAAGTTCCACATTTTTATCAAGATTATGTTATGTTTTATAAGGCCTTTACAAATTTTAGATTTTACGGAAAGAGATATGCGGAAATTGATTCCTTAACATTAAAATTGTTCATCTATAATTGATTCCTAAAATGTATTAGATTTCGCCATTTTGATAATTTTTGTGTGTATATATCAAAACACCAAAGCTGATTTGACATATCAAAACACATCATCTTCCAGACAGTCTGAGATAATTAAAATGAAAAAGCAAACAGTCACCTCATCATGTTTTAAATGTGTTTATCCACACTAATGTGCATATCTTTTAAAATTTAGATAATTAAAATGAATTCAGAATATGAATTCATACGTAGCAACATTTAATTGCATACAACATTGGATAGGTGTTATGATATGTCAGTCAGCCCATTTAAATTGCTTTTGCTTTGTTTAATGTGGAAAATGAAAAATGTTGGATTGGGCCTTTAAGAGTTTGAGAAAGTAATGATTGGGCTGAACATGTTTTTCTTCTCGAGTTTACACTGTAACAAGATGTTTTCAACCCATTTACTTAGGAGTGAGTATGAAGTTTGGAATCGAACCGAATAAAAAAAAAGAAAGTACTGTGTTCAATTCGGTTCATTGAATGAATTCGTTTTAAACCGGCTTACAAAGTTGAAAACAAAAAAGTTTTCGGTTGAACCGATTAAACCTCCCATATAAGTAAAAAAAAAAAAAAAACCTAACCTACTTCTTTTATTTTATTCTTTGACTTGGGTTATGTTTGAGATTGTTTTGTTTTGAAAAAAATAATATACTTATAACTTAATTTGAGAAATAATCAACTTTAGAAAAAAATTGACAAATGTTTGATTAACTAACTTTTAAAAGTGTTTAATTTCACAAGGATAGAAAATATATTGAATAAAATTATTAAAATATATATCACTAACAATATAAATACATAGCATATAAAAAGAATTAAATAAGAAATTTAAACAGAGAAAAAAAAAAAACTATGACTGATTCATCTTAGGTCTTCTGGACAGCTCGAATTATTGGAAAGAGGGCAAAGATGAAGTTGTTGACATTGTTGTGAGCCATTTTGAGGAAATATTCAAACAATCACCTCCTTCTTCTCGTGATGTGGGGGGCATTTTGAGCTGTGTGCAACCGTGTCTTTCCACTAGCAAAAGTATTTTTCTCTATTCTCAATTCACGACAAAGCGGATCCATAAAGCGGTTTTTTAAATGCATCTGGTGAAAGCTCCGAGATCGGACGGACTTCGTGCATTTTTTTTCTTCCAAAAGTTATGTTCGTCTCTTGGCAGCTAGGTGACAGCTGCCTGTTTAGGTATCCTTAATGAGAATCATGACCTAACTGAAGTGAATAAAACATTGATTACGCTTATCCCTACGGTGAAGAAGGCGGAGAAAATGACAAATTTCTGGGCAATTAGTTTGTGTAATGTGCTATACAAAATTATTGCAAAAGCATTGGCCAACAGGTTCTGAGGTGTTTTGGGAGAGGTGATCTCGAAAACTCAAAGCGTTTTTATCTCTGGTCATCTAATATCTAATAATGCGATAATTGGCTTCGAGTGTAGGCATACGCTGAAGAGAAGAAAGAAGGGTCGTAAGGGGACCTTAGCTCTCAAACTTGATATGTCAAAAGCCTACGATCGGGTGGAGTGGGTTTTTCTGGTGGGCATGATGCAAAAATTAGGTTTCTCATAAGCATTGATTAATCGCATCATGAAACGTGTGCAATCGGTTTCCTTTTCTTTCCTTATCAACTGGGGAATTTGAGGATATCTGAAACCATCCAGATGGCTTCACCAAGGAGATCCGCTCTTTCTCTCTCCCTCCCTCTTTCTATCTGTTTCTTATTTGTGCGGAAGGCTTTTATAGTTGATTAGAAAGGCGGATGAGTCAAGGAACTTTTCAGGTTTTCACTACAGTCGTTAGGGCATGAAAATCACCGACATCTTTTTCGCAGACGACAATTTTATGTTCACCAAAGCTTCAGAAAAGGATTGTTTATCTATTAAGCGGGTTCTTGAGATTTATGTTAGGGCCTAGGGGTAAGTGGTTAATTTTTATAAGTCGGCTTTATGTGTTAGTAGGAGATTGTCTTGTCCTTGGCTCGTATATCGGTGTGCAACTAGTGGATTGTCACAAAAGATATCTTGGTCTTCCTAGCTTTACGGGTAAGACAAGAAATGACATTTCTCAAGCATTAGAGATCGGGTTTGAGATAGGCTGCATGGTTGGCAAAAAAAACTTTTCTAAGCTGGGGGCAAGAAAGTTATTTTGAAGGCTGTGGTGTTAGGTTTTGGCTCGTATTCTCAAGTGAACCCAATGTTAACCAAACAAGACTCAATTGATGTGGTACTTCCTGGAGACGTGGGATAACGTTTGCAAGTTGAAGATGGTGTTTAAGGGAGGTTTGAAGACGAATAAGAACTGGAAAAAAAAAGTCTGGTGGGTTCCGCGGTGCAGATAGGCACCTAGACCTCGGCACGGAGAGCGGTCGTGTCTAGGCAATCAAGTGCAGCGTGGACCGCGGCAGAAGCAATGGCATGGACCGTGGCACAGAGAGTGGTAGTTGACAGTGGCTTTTCGAGATATAGAAAGCGGGGTGCACACCGCGACCTAGACCGCGGGAAACACGTATCTTGCTCAAAGAGGAATGTTGTGTGTGGAAATAGGAAAGTGTTTTCTTCTGAAAGTTCTTGTGCTAATCAGAAAAGGAAAGAGTTTGTCTTCATGAAGAATAGGAAAGTCCTGTAACAAGAAGACTTGTCATAAATAGGAAATAGTATTTATGTGGAACAAGTAAGTCTTGTACGTTTAGGAGTAGGATTTTCTCTTATGTTAAACTCCCTGTAATTAGTATAAATAGACCTTGTATCTAGGTTATTTTGTGTGGAGAAAAAGAACACCATGTAACATCAGAGAGTAGTGGAGAGATCGGGGTAACAGACCCGTGGGAATATCCGTGGAGGGATCTAAGGGAATATCAGTGGATCAAGTTAGAGATCCGTGGGTGATATTCATGGGAGACCTAGGGGATATTGTGGGGTTCTTGGTAAGGATCTTGTGAGCGTGGTTTGGGGTTGGGGTGTGAGAGAGAATCCTGGAATATATGGTTGTAACAATTTATCATATAGTGGAGTTTTTCTCTGTCGTTCTGACGGCCCGTGGTTTTTTACCCGATTTGGGTTTTCCATGTAAATCTTGTGTTGTGATTGGTTTATTTTCTCTCATCTATTTTTTTGATATTGACGTTATTAATTGCTATGAGTTGTGAGCATATATTAGGCACGAAGATTCCTCAATCATTGGTCCGAAAAATCCTCCAACAATTGGTATCAGAACCTTGGTTGATGATGGCGATTTCAAGTCTTTACGGTATGTCGTATGGAGGACTTGGTAGCTTGGTTTGGCGATGGCGTTTTTTACAAGTCTTTACAGGAGATCTTATGGAGGACTTGGTGGTATTGGGATGATGATGATGATTGCCTAGTACGGTTTAGCAAAGAAGATACGTCTTGAAAGCGGTTTCGAACTCGGTGGGTTTGATGAAAAGAAAAAAATATAGATGGAGGAGAACTTTTTTTTTTTGGCTTGTGGCGGCAGGTACAAATCATGGAGATCCAATATGGGTTATACAAGGCGTTTATTGAATATAAAAAAAAATTGAAACGCTCGAAGTATCTGGTGGTGGTGTGGGGATTATCCGGCAAAGCACTCCCCGTTCTACTAGCAAGTCTTTCATCAGGTATGTGATGCAAGGACGGAAGGTCTTTCACATGATTGGGTGATGCAAGGACATGTTTATCCTTTTGGCAGTTTTCCCCACTGGCCATGGAAGAGGATATGTTGCTGCTAGTGGTCCATAATTGTGCACAAAGCATTGGTCAGAAAGTGATGTAAGGTGTATGGTGGACAAGGATGTCGATGGCTGATGAACTCCCTGATAATCTAATGTGAGGAGTTGCACTACAATTTCAGCAGGTTATTTTCGACATGGTGCAGGAACAACGAACACAAAGCAAAAAGAAAAAAAAAATATTATGATGGTTCGTTCCTAAGTGGTTATACCTTGTGGTGGGGTATGTTGATTCTTGGAGATGAGAATCGTGGCTGTGGACAAAGGACTTGAGAATTCAAGTCAAATGGGAGAATTGTTAGGTTTTTGCTCGTATTCTCAAGTGAACCCAATGTTAACCAAACAATACTCAATTGATGGGGTACTTCCTGGAGACGTGGGATAACGTTTGCAAGTTGAAGATGGTGTTTAAGGGAGGTTTGAAGACGAAAAACAACTGAAGAAAAGAAGTCTGGTGGGTTCCGCGGCGTAGACCGCAGTGCAGACAGGCACCTAGACCGCTGCACGGAGAGCGGTAGTGTCCAGGCAATCAAGTGCGGCGTGGACCACGGCGGAAGCAATGGCATGGACCGCAGCACAGAGAGCGGTAGGTTACAGTGGCTTTTCGCGGTATAGCAAGCGGGGTGCACACCGCGACCTAGACCGCGGGAAACGCGTATCTTGCTCAAAGAGGAATGTTGCGCGTGGAAATAGGAAAGTGTTTTCTTCTGGAAGTTCTTGTGCTAATCAGAAAAGGAAAGAGTTTGTCTTCATGAAGAATAGGAAAGTCCTGTAACAAGAAAACTTGTCATAAATAGGAAATAGTATTTATGTGGAACAAGTAAGTCTTGTACGTTTAGGAGTAGGATTTCCTCTTATGTTAAACTCCCTGTAATTAGTATAAATAAACCTTGTATCTAGGTTATTTTGTGTGGAGAAAAAGAACACCATGTAACATCTGAGAGTAGTGGAGAGATCGAGGTGAGAGACCCGTGGGAATATCCGTGGAGAGATCTAAGGGAATATCAGTGGATCAAGTTAGAGATCCGTGGGTGATATTCAGAGGAGACCTAGGGGATATTGTGGGGTTCTTGGTAAAGATCTTGGAGCGTGGTTTGGGGTTTGAGTGTGAGAGAGAATCCTGGAATATATGGTTGTAACAATTTATCATATAGTGGAGTTTTTCTCTATCGTCTTGATGGCCCATGGTTTTTTACCCGATTTGGGTTTTCCACGTAAATCTTGTGTTGTGATTGGTTTATTTTCTCCCATCTATTTTTCTGCTATTGGCGTTATTAATTGTTATGAGTTATGGGTATATATTAGACACGACGATTCCGCAATCACTGGTCCGAAAAATCCTCCAACATGTGGTGCAAAGTATTCGAACGTATTCTATGTCCATTTTTAGGCTTTCGAAAAGTTTGTAGGATGACCTTCAAAGCCTTTGTGCGAAATTCTGGTGGGGCTCGGATGATGGAAATCGCAAAATCCATTGGGGTTCTTGGCATAAGCTCTGTTGTAGTAAAAATGGTGGGGGATTGGGCTTTTGTGACCTCAGTCTCTTTAACAAAGCTCTCCTTGCGAAACAATGTTGGAGATTAATTCACTAACCTGATTCTTTAACGGGTAGAGTTCTTAAATACTGCTATTTTCCTAACTCTCATTGTTTGTAGGCTGATTGTGGAGAATCAAAGTTCCGTCTAAGGTTAAGATGCTGCTATGGCGTGCCTGTCATAATTGGATTCCATCTAATTCCAACCTTGTCAGGTGAGACATTCTAACGGACTGTTGGTGCCTGATTTATGGTAGACCCCCGAAGTCGGTGCATTCTTTGTGGTGTTATCATGTTCTTAAGATGATCGAAGCTAGATGCCTTTTCATGAAGGGTATTAAGGTGGTTGATGGGATGGATTTCATGGATTTTATGATTACTTGCAAATCCCATATGAAAACAGAGGAGAATGAGCTGCTTTGTTTGGTTATCTAGAGAATCTGGTATAGGCAAAATTCCTCTGTCCATAACACGGCCTCTCTCATTGACATGAATATTTTTCCCTGGGCAGAATCCTTTCTTTCTGACTACAGTCGTGCACTTTTAGTGGCTGGCCACTCTCCCAATCCTGAGAGGGTAATTGCTTATTCATGCCGCAATTGACTTGGAGATAGGTCAGGTGAGGGTTGGTGACCATTTGAGTGAGATTTTAGCCTCAAGTTACCAAGTTATTGCAGCTGGTTTCTCCCTGAGATTGCGGAAGCTGTTGCTATGCTTCGAGGCCTGCTATTTACCCGTGATTCCAGACTGATCCTGTGTACGGTAAAGACTGATGCCCAGATGGTGGTGAATGTTATTAATTCGGGAGGAGCCCCTCTCTCGAATGTGGGTTTAGTTATAGTGAAATCCTCAGACTGCTAGTCTGTTTTCCATCTTGCAAAGTTACTTTTGCTAATATAAAGGCAAATATGGCTGCTCATAGCCTTGCCTTGGGTTGTCTGCTGATTGTAATTCCTATCAGATGGAGGAAGTTCCTTTTGAGTGTGGTTTCAGTTGTGTTGGGTGATCACACAACTAGTCCGATCTCTTTTGCTTTAATGATTTCTCTTTTAATCAAAAAATAAATATGACTGGGTCAACTCGGTTAAAAACCCGAGTCAACTCAGTTTCTTCATATTTGAAATTCAGAAAGTGAGTCAACTCATTTAAACACCTAAGTCAACTCATTGATTTTTTTTTTTGCTTTAAATTTACAACCATCATTAACAGCCACAACCTCGGTTACCTCTGCCACCAAATCTGATCCAAAAGCTTTGTGAAGAAGAGAAAGGTGAACCTAAAGCCAAACCCATGCGCCAAGCCAGCACCACCGCCACGACCACATCTAAATCCCTAACAAATGAGCAAAACATTGACAACCTTGAGGCTTTTTCGTGATTGGGATGGATCTAGCCGATCACTTCCTCTTACAGCATCGACGTCGCTAGTGAAGTCAAGTTAAACTCCTATCCTTTTGTCGGCGACGATGGTGGCCACTATCACCGGTGTTAATGGTGGCTTAAGTTTTCTTTTTCTTTTTTATTTTATTTTTATTTTTTAAAAAAATAATATTATCTTTTATTTTAAATTTTAATATTTCTGGATTAAAGTTTTCAAACAAAAATATTCTGAATTATAGTTTTTTGAAAAATACAATTACTTAATGTGGGGGTATTATTGTCTTTCTATTTAAATTGTGAAGGTATTAATGATATTGCATAGCAAAAATCTAGTTTATATTTAAAAAAGTAACCCCAATTAACTTCTCAAAAGATGCTTGTTGAAGGAGTAACTTGAAAAATAAACTGTGTTTGAAAAATTTACCAAACACCTATTTATTGAAAACTTGATAAATAAATACTTATTTTCCAAGTAAAAACAATTTCAAATACAGCCTTAGCCAACTTATCTGACTTCTCTCATCTCTTCCTCAACATCCGATCTGCTCGTAGAAGGTTAGTCACTTTCTTTTCTTCCTTTTCTAATTTTCTTTTTCAGCTCGTCCAATCTACATCAGCAAGACAATGCTTCGAAGGTTGATTGTTGATTTGTTTTTTTTTTTTTTTCTAATTAGCTTTTCTTTCTTGATTTGGTTAACAAGGGTTGATTTATTAATATGTGATTATTCATTTGTGATGTATTAATATGTGATATATCAATATGTATTGTTTATTTATATCTTGTTTGTCTATATTAGACCGTGTTGATATATATTCGAATCTGTGTTGATATATATATATATATATATATTTATAGACAATACTTTTTGTGTTGTTGTGTACTAGCAAGTGATTGATAAATTACCAGTTTTCAGATAGGATTAGGAAGGATGTAAAATTAACTTAAAAAAAAAAGGAGAAAGATATTGTTTATACACGGTACTCTTTTTGTTGTTATGTATTATTAGCAAATGATCGACAAATGACCAGCAATAGGATTAGGAAAGATGTTAAATTAACTAAAAAAAGAGGAGAAAGATATAAATATATATAGCGAGTCTTTCACAAGAGATTTTTTATTTTAATTTTGGTAAGGATCACTATGAAATTATAACAATTTGATTGAATTTGATCTGAATTTTTTTTTATTATAATTTTATTGAAATAGACGTAGAAATAAAATTTGAGATTTTTTTAAACAATATAACTTTTTTTCTTGAATTTTCATATATTTTACCCATTTTCCGATGTCTAATATCTAAAAAAATTAGAAAAAATAGTTTTATTACTTGAAAAAATTCAATTTTTATTCGTATGTAGATTTCAATGATTTATCATTCATAAAAAAAATCGAATCAAAATTCATTCGAATCAATGTGATTTCATAACGATTTGTACCGAAATTAAAGTAAATTATCATTTATGAGAGACTCGTTATATTATATATATATATATATTTTTTCGAGCGGCCTGACCTCTTTTTCGTTAGTTAGATATTATTTAATAATTGTTCATTTTTATTTGATATTAATTAGAGAAGTTTCTTTGTATATATTTATTTGAGATATATATATATAAGAGGCTTAAATTTTGGAAAGGGTAATTCATGGTGAAATGAAGTGCCTTAATTCCTTCTATATCCTTTTCATTTATTCCTTCTGTATCCTTTTCATTTATTTCCACTTTTATCTTCTTTTTTTTGGTTAATTTTTCCCTTTTAATGAGTCACTCATGTGTTATTTGAGATTGAAGGTAGCAAACATATGCTAAGCTAGGTTGTTGAGGGAAAGAGGTGGAAAAGTAAGGATAAAAGAAAAAAAAGGGGAATGAGATAAAAGGAATGAATCGGTAAAAAAAAAAGACAAAAAAGGAGGGAAAACAAACCGGTTGCTGGAACTAATAGGTACCAGAATATAGGCATCCAATCCAGGTTTGTTGAATTTGATTTTGAATTAATTGTTTTAAAACTCATGGATATTGTTGTATAAAGGTTGTAGTTGTGATGATGATAGTTGGATATGATTATTTTCTTTTTATTGGGTTTGTTGAATTTAAAATCACAATCATAAACATAGAGAGATACTGAAAAACAAAAATAAACTATAACCGGTGAAAATAACATACAAGAATAAATCTAAACTTCAAATTCAACATGTGCGACCCAAATCAAATTGTAATCAAAATCTTCTATGCAGATAGAAGATGCATAAAGCATCTATATGGAACCTAAAAACAATCATATATAAAGCAGTTCCAAAAAAAACAATTAGTGACCAAACAAACCAAATTATATCAAAATATAAGTCGATTTGGTTGATAAGAAATAATGAAAAGGACAAAAAAAGAACTTGAAAACAAAAATCTAAACTTGAAAAGAAATATAGAATAGAAATCAGATTGAAGACCAAACAAAACAAAATCTTTAAATCTAAAACCGAAGAATATAACATAAATACCGAGATCTAAGAAAAAGGAACTGAACTAATAAATTGATGCTAGTACATGGATTTGAATTGAAATGAACAAATGAGAATTAAAAAAAATTAAACTTGAAATTCATATATAATTAAAAAAAAACTCTTGAAATCGAAATTCTAATTCTGAACCAGAGAAGAAAACCAAGATATAAATCTGAAAAAGAGAAAATAACAGTAAACATATGTAGATGAAATGAAATAAATAAAATAAATCTAAAATCCAGAACTAAGGAAAAGAAGAGGGAGTTTATTTATTAAAAAATCCACATGCAAGTACCATAAAATAACCTCAAAACAAGAAATAAAAGATATCCGATTTTGGGAATAAAAAACCTTAGATATGTAAAGAGGAAATCTAAAAATACAAACCAGAGATAAAATCAAAAGAAGAGAGGAAGGAATTGGTTTAGGAGATTTTAAAGGGATTTCGGCATGAATTTTGTGTCATTTTGGTAAGAAAGTATAGAGATATCGTAGGATTTAAAGGTGGAGTTTGATGAGAGAGAAGGGATTTGGGCGAGTTTGAGATATTATCTGATGTTTCAGTTGAAAAAAAATATAAAGGAAAGCATTTATAATTAGGGTTATCTCGCACACTCAATCGAAATGGGTAAACAAAAATAACAGGTCAGAATTCAATTACCAATTAAAGAGATTTTGGGTTTTAAGAAGGAGGGTCTGACCAAATTAGGTTGGAAAGATATTGACCAAGACCTTTTGGGTTCAAAAGGAAATGAGCTAAGATATTTTCCGGCCTACATAATTTTTGGCTAAAACTATTTTTGGTCTAAATAATTTTTCAAGCCCAAAGAAATGACGATGATGATGATGATATTAATAAATTTAATAATAATAATAATAATAAATTTAAAAAATAATAGTAATAATAAACTTTAATAATAATAATAATAATAGTATATAGTAATAATAATAACTTTTTAAAATTTTAAAAATAATAATATAATGATAATTGACACGTGCCACAATTCTATTGGATTTTTTGATATATAACATATATCAAAACCGGCGGTTGCCAGTTTTGTGGCTTTTTTTAGGGAAGGATAACCGTAACCGAACCGTCGAGTCGTAACCGACAGTTACAGTTCGATTTCTGTTACGGTTTTGGATGGACAGTTTCGGTTCTGTTTCGAATGGTTTAACCGAACCGTTGATACCTCTAGAAAAAGGTAATTCAACGGCACATTACTTACATTTAAAACTCTCTTTATTATTATATTTTATTATTTGTCAGTAACCATTTCATTTAATTTTATAAGTTTTATTTAAATTATATAACATTATATTATTGTTGATGTTGAGTGCTTACTGGACTATTATATATATTTGGAGAAAGTCTTCAATGAGACGGTCTCATTACCACTTGGTGAGAGCGTTTAATAAGATTGCACCATTTATTTGACTTTATTATAATGTTACTTAATAGTCTCTTGACACTATCTAATGTGTTCTTTGTTTATAGGTTAAAAAAGTGTTGACTTTGATAAAAAAATGTCGTTGGCTTTGGTAAAAAATTGTAGATACTATACGAGGTTAGTTATTTAAACCGCAATACTTTTATTGCTTTTGTTAACTAATTTCAGAATATATCATCTTATTCTTCTATGTGAAATTGTTTTTTTTTTTTTAAAATTATTAGTATTAAGTTATGTTTTATTTGAACAACATAGCGAATATAAGGCATTACATAATTCAATTTTCATGTCTTTATGTAACATTTTCTTTTTCTTTTTCCTATTTTCTTCTAAGGTTCAATTATGTATTCAATTATGTGTTTTTTTGTAGATCTTAAATTTAAATTATGGGTTTCACATTTTATTTTGATACAAATTATATTATACTTGGAAGATCTGAAGTAGAATAAACCGACAAAAAAAGAGTTACAAATATGAATCTGAAATTTGAGAAGAAAAATAAAACAAACACGTGAAACAATAAAATTAATAAATACTAATATGAATCTTGTTAACCTGCAAAACACAATTACAATTACATAACAAAACAGATAAAAAATACCTAATGATCTATACCATATGAAATAGCTATATATTAGTATTAAGTTATGTTTTATTTGAACAACATATCATGTCTACCTTTTTACTTTATTTTTTATATTATTTTGATTATTATTATCATTATTTTATTATTTTATTATTATATTATTATATTATTTTTATTTTTATTATTATTGTTTTTGACATTATTAAGACCCACAAAAAGAGCTAGAGAAAATAGTTTTTAAATTAATTTATGAAGTTATTTAGTTTATATATTATAATTTTGTAATATGATTACCTTTTTTTTGTGCATGTGCAAATTAATCAATATAGAAATTTTATGTGTCGATATATGTTATAAAAGCTTACTTGAAATTGTCATCGAAAAACTAAAAATAGACAGATATAGTTATGGATATGAAGTTGATAGTCTATAACTATTTAAAGCATATGTTGAGATCGATCTTAATATTGACTCAGAACACAATACCGAAGTGTTTTGGGGTAAACTTTCAAGGCACAAAAACGAGTCTGAACAGGATGCCGCTAAAGAAACAATTGATTATCTACAAAAACATTACAAGATTGAAGTTTGTGATGTGAACTTCTCGAACTACCAATACTATCAATGGTGTTATCACAGGATCGATGGAGGAATTGGTGAGATACTTGAAGAGAATGATGTTTTGAAAGCAAAAATTAAACAATACAAAAGTTATTTTAAAGCAAAATTCTGATGACGATCGTGCATCATTTACTGCTGATAATTGATAACATTATTATAAAATGTAATTGTTATTATATCTATACTTTGACGTTACGATGTAAATTTCTCTTTAAAATGTTTTATTAGATATAACTTGAACTTTTCTCTGAAATTAGATAAATATATTTTTATTTTATATTTATTTTTATAATATGAAGGATTTTAACGAGAGGACCGAATGATTTACCGATTGCTATGAGAAAATCATATGAGAAAATATTACAATTAATTATATTTAAGATTTAATACTACAAATGCACGTGCCTCTACTACTAGAGAGAGAGAGAGGATGGGCATAAAATGCTGAACCGCTTGTCCTATTCGGTTCAAATCGGGTTATATCATAAATCGAATAGCTTTCGGTTCGGTCTGGTTTTAGATATCGAAACAATGAACCGTAAATATAAGTAAAACCCTGTTGCATCTTTTGCTCTCAACTCTCATACCTCTCTCACCCGACAACCGCTACTCTCGCTCTGACTCTCGTTTATCGCTTGTTTTTGGATCTCTTTCTTCTCCTCCCTCCGGCGACTTAATCTCCATAAGAAAGTCCATCTCCAATCAAGGTTTGTCTTCCTGTCTCTCTAGCTCAATAGATCTTGATGATTTGTCTCTATTTTAAGGTACTAAGGTCTGTGTGTGTTTGTTTCAATGAAGATTATTTACTTTTATTACTGATTAAAACAAACAGAAAAAATGATGGTCCAAAAAGCCTGGAAACATGATGATTATGCCAGCAATTAGATTGATGTTTGTATTTTTCTGGATTTGTTTGAGTAGGAAATCCATTTTAGTTTTCCAGTAAAAACAGAGTATAAATTTTTCTGGATTCAGATCTGGAAATGGTGAGATCGATTTGTATTTTTCTGTTTCTGTCTTTCTCGATTTGTTTGAGTGGAAAATCCATTTTAGTTTTCCAGTAAAAACCGAGTGAGTATAAATTTTTCTGGATTCAGATTTGTATCTTTCTGGAGCAGCAGGAGAGTGGTTTCTGTCTGGTCCTTTGTTGTCTTGTCAATTTCTTAATTTATTTTTCTAAATCTGGGCAATAGAGTCCACAAAGTCAGCTCATGTATAGATACATGTATATGTATATGTATATATATATATACATGTATATGAATATATATTGATTAGGTGAGTTCACACACTCGGTTGGTAACTTGGTTACATGAACATGAAAAAAACTAAACCGAAGCAATTTTAACTTAATCCATTTATTTTTCTTTGCTGCTATGTTTTTGGGGATTTAATCAATTGCTCATATACGTTTCTATGGAGAATAAAGATTGACGAGGAATAATGGTTAGCAGGGGTGGGCAAAAATCCATTACACTGAATCGGTCCAACCGGTTTTCTTTTGTTGTTTGGTTCATTTTTTTTTTTTTTTTTTTTTAAACTGCGTTTTTCGGTTCGGTTCTTGGTTTTATGGGTGGAACTGGTGAACCGAGCCGAGAACTGTGTATAAAAAAAAATCCATAGTTTTCATCAGCAGTCAGCACTCCTCTCATGTTCTATGCTGTCTCTCGTCTCATCTAATCCCAAATTCTCTCAACTCTAAATCACAAACCCTAGATCTCTCAACTCACTGTCTCTCTCATGTCCGCTGTCGGCCGATGTCGTGGTGTGCCATTGCTTCTGCCTTCTCTGCTTTCGATCTCTTGGTAAGGCTTTTCTCTTTGTTATTTTAATTTCTGCTTGTTTTCATCATATGTGTTTCCACTTTCCAGATCTTCTTTGTTTCGCATTATTTTTACTTTCGACCTCTGGGTTTTTAAAGTTTAAATATCGAAGGACAACTCGTTTTTAGAGAGTGAGAGTTGGATCTTTAATTTTTAATTGGTAATTGTGGTCAGAAATTCAGAATCTGAAATTTCCATTCCAGATGTTACTAGTGAAATTTTCATTCTGAATCTGATACTTGCCGTGGGATTGTTAAGAAATAAAAAAAGTGAGAGATGGGTATGTGAAGGTAGAGTATATTACCATTGGAGAAGACATTGTGAGAGAGCCGTAAGCGGTAAGTTTGGGTGAGAAGAAGAGTTGTTATTTAGTGAATGAGTCTTGAGTTTTGAATTGAAGGTGTAGCAAGGAGGAGATAAGATTATTATATTATCTTTTATTGTTTTTACTACATCAAGCAAAGGAAAAAAAAAACAAAAATAGTACAGTTGAAATTTGCCTATAATATAATCAAACAATAATAGTACAATTGAAATTTGCCTCTAATATGTATACCATATTGAAGGTGTAGCAAGGAGGAGATAAGATTATTATATTATCTTTTATTGTTTTTACTACATCAAGCAAAGGAAAAAAAAAACAAAAATAGTACAGTTGAAATTTGCCTATAATATAATCAAACAATAATAGTACAATTGAAATTTGCCTCTAATATGTATACCATATTGAAGGTGTAGCAAGGAGGAGATAAGATTATTATATTATCTTTTATTGTTTTTACTACATCAAGCAAAGGAAAAAAAAAACAAAAATAGTACAGTTGAAATTTTCCTATAATATAATCAAACAATAATAGTACAATTGAAATTTGCCTCTAATATGTATACCATGCCTCTAATATAATCATATAAATATTTAATGAGTAGTGATAACCTATTCCCTAGGGGCATAAGTTGACAACTAAAAAATTACTAAAAAGGGAAAGTATTTATTACATCTATTGCTTTAGTCAATGCAATTATTATATATTTGTGATAAATACTTACCCTTTTTACTAATTTCTTAGTTCTTAAGAGCTGAGGTTAACACTATCCATATATAATATGCCTCTAATATGTCTAACATGCCAAAATTTGTAGTTAAAATAAGAAATTTCAGAGATAGATCAAAGAAAAAAAGAAAAAAATAACAATAGATGAAAAATAAGAAAATAGAGATGCCAAAGATAAGAGAAACATATGATTAAAGCAATCAGAAATTTCAACTGTACTATTATTGTTTGATTATATTAGAGGCAAATTTCAACTATACTATTTTTGTTTGAATATGACTTATTTATTGAATATTGTTGAATACCTTCTACTTTGCTAATTTTATTTCCATTTTCTGGCTGAGGCGGCCGCCTCGAACGCCTTGAGGCACCCGCCTTGTGGAGGCCTTCCCACTTTGCACCGTCTTCCGAGTTTTAAAACTTTGATGGTAAATACTATATATCGAATTAGGCTATCATTTGTGTTTATTTTAGGGTATAGAGAACTACAGGTTGAATTTCGGCACTTTCTTTTTGGATAGAAAGTGTGGACTTTCTGCTATTATATATATATTTTTGATTATTTGTTGTAAAAGCGGTAGTTTTTTTTTTAAGAAAAAAATTCGCGAATCGCCTCAGGCCACCTTGAATGATTGAGGCGGCCCCCTTCGATTGCCTTTTTAAACACAGATGCTTATATACTTCCTTGTTATCTGATCAGAATCTGTGATAGTATGTCTTCCCATATTCCTGTCATTTAGACGATGCTATATACAATGAGAAGGTAGTTTTTATATTGTTATCATATATTTCAACTCTGTTTTTTCTTAATATTAAATGGGTTTGTGCAGAAAGTTTTGTCCATTATCAGTCTTGCAAAAGGAATTCCAACTTAAGGTTTCTGAAAGACACAATGTCAAGTGGCCCCGGACTTGAGTCTCTTGTGGACCGTATGAATTCTATATTATCTCTTTTTTTATTGCTTATATTTTCATGTAAAGTTTTCATGAGCAAGATAGAGTAGTATTGCTTGCTCAAGGTGTCTTGGTAAGCATTTCAATTTTTTGTAAAAATTGTGTAAAAGTTAGATAATAAACTTTGAGTTCTGCATTATATATATATAGTCTTATTTTCTTAGATACAGAGAATAGATATGATCTGTAAATATTAAGTAACTGAAACAAGAGAGAGAGTCTTATTTTCTTAGATACAGTAATGTTTACATAGAATAGATATGATCTGCAAATATTAGCAAATATTAAGTAACTGAAACGAGAGAGAGAGAGAGAGAGAGAGAGAGAGAGAGAGAGAGAGAGAGAGAGAGAGAGTTATTTTCTTAGATTCAGAGAATAGCTATGATTTGCAAATATTAAGTAACTGAAACAAGAGTCTTATTTTCTTCGATAAAGTATTGTTTAGTTGTTTACAGAGAATAGCTATGATCTGCAAATATTAAGTAACTGAAACGATAGAGAGAGAGAGAGAATCTTATTTTCTTAGATACAGTAATGTTTACAAAGAATAGCTATGATCTACAATAGCCATGAACTGCAATCTAAGTTAAACATGAATGGAATGTACAGAGATGTCACCAAGAGCTATTACATAATTGTCAACATGAGTAGAAGCATATAGCACAACTTTTACTACCTCGCCTGTGATCATTATGCGTAACAAAAGATGTAATCTTTTAAGCCTCCAGTACTGTCCTTCTGTTAATCCCCAATTAATGCGCTTTCCTTAGTTTATTTTGAGGTCCACAAAAAGCTTCTTTTAAATTCTATGTTTCAATGTAACTATTTTTGTGCACAAAGTACATTTTTAGATGTACTTTCAATGCTTTATCTGGTACTTTTTTTTGTTGAATTTTAGGATTAAATATGTCTTCTCGATTGTAATTCTGAAATCATTTCCCTTGTGTGCAGAGACAATATCAGTTATCACAAATGATGGACGTAACATAGTGGTATGTTAAGATATCTATCCTATAAGTCCCTATGCTTTTTAATAGTTAATCTGCATCATATTTTGTTGATATGATTCCTATATTACTTATTCTTTTTTAAATTATAGGGAATCTTGAAAGGCTTTGACCAGGCTACGAATATAATCCTTGACGAATCTCATGAGCGTGTCTACTCCACTAAGGTTTGTATCCTTGTCTTAATAAGCTAAGCTACCTGTTTGTTCTGGATTTATTTACTATCTTGGTGTCTCAGTAGCTGGAGGAGAAATAAGTTTTCAGCATGTCAGATACTTGTAGGGTCCAAGTTCTGTTGGTTTTTTTTTCCACAAACCAAATGGAGTGATTATTGTTTCCTCGAGATCATTTAGTAGCATAAAATATATAGATAAAGAATAAATACATTATTACATTAGCTGTTTTTCCCCACCGTTGAATAAGGTTTCTGGTTTTTCTCATATTTCAGGAAGGCGTTCAACAACTTGTGTTGGGATTGTACATTATAAGGGGTGACAACATGTAAAGCTATCGTCTCACTTTCACAATTATTTCCATGTTATTTACATTTCAGTAGACTTGATTGCTTGAAGAGGTGATCACTTGCATTGGTATAAAATGTTTTCTATCGTTTGATTATTGCAGAAGCATTGTTGGGGAACTGGATGAAGAACTGGATTCACATCTGGACTTGTCAAATCTGAGAGCTCATCCCCTGAAGCCTGTCATCCATTAATTGACTGTGGAAGTTGTTGAAGCCTTGTCGACCCTGTGCTGGATTAATTTCAAAAGATTTAGGAGTAGAATATCGCTAAGGCAATGAATGTAGAATGTTTCCTTGTGTTAGCATGCTCCTAAGGCTTAATGCTTGTAGACCAGTTTTGTGCATCTCTGGGTAAAAGGTCTACCTCATGCATTGTTGATTGTTCTATATGTTTGTCGAACGTTGTTTGCTTCCAAACCAAGAAATTTGAAGCATTTTTGAGTTATTTGTGAGGAATGGTGAACCCTTTTTAGTTGACTATCTGTGTTGATAAAGGTTTTTTTTTTTTTTTTTTTTGGTTGGGATCAGGATGAAAGCTTTGGTCTGATGTTTATAAAATAATTATTTAGTCTGGTCCGTAAATGTTTCCTGGGTCTACCTCTGGATGGAGGTCTTTCATCTTCATCGATTGACGATTTAAACAAAAAAAAAGTAACGTAGAGTTAGAAGAAAATGAGGTTGAAGAAGGGTATTCTTGGAATCAATTACATAGAGTTAGAAGGGCACATTCTCAAAATTAAACTTCAAAATGGTGCCATATAGGCCCAGTACCACATCATATAGTATCATCATATATAACCGGTAACCCTTTATAAACGTTTAAACCTCATTGGCATAATTACGCTAATATTGTAATTATATAAATGTATTGATCAATTCTTCGGACCATCGAAAGTAAATTATATTCCACTTTCCTATTAGTGAAATTAGAGTAATGATATATCTAAATAATTATTATAAATTTTAATCCAACTGTTATGGCAAGTCAGTTATCATCACTACGTATGATGTGGTTAATAAAAAAACCACATACCAGATCATTTAGGTTAAAATTTGAATCAAAATTTTTGATTGTCAAACATTAGTGGTGGAATTATAGAGTAATGATCCATATGATTTCACTGGTTCAACTGTGGCAGACTAGTTACCATTCTAAAATTGGTCATATAATGTAATAGTACATACATTCTATGGTTCAATATCATGCCAAAAGCTGAGGTAACGATCCATACTTACTAATTCCCTGAAATTATCACATCGGTCATCCGGCCATCAAATTTTAACCAGTCTTTGTTTCTCATTATACTCCCTAAATTTTATAGTCTTATGTAACAGGATTATATTCATGAAGTATAAATTCACAAGGATTTATTCATGTCAAGGACTATTAAAATTTATAGTCCTATCTATGAATTATTCATTAACATATCACCAAATAATTATTGATATGCCCTTATATCAGTAGACTAAGAGAGATAGACAATTGCTTTATTCATGATATTAGTCTTAACCAAATAGTTTGTTAAAGCCCTAATTATATTAATAATTTTTTTTTCTTCTCACTTTAAAGAACTTTAACATTGGAAAACCTAACTTCTTCAAAATAAAAACAATTGGTGACTGATTTTTCTAACATATTCGGGTAAGAACTATTTCTTGTTTCCATAATTTGATAATTAGTTTTATTAATTTTATATTACAGTTTGAGTACATCTTTTTCACTTGTTCTAAAAATTAACTTGAGAATGGTTTTCATGATGATTTTGTTTTTAGTTTTTTTTTTTGGTTTTGAGATGTTAATTTTGAGAAAAAAAAGAAGTTATATATATATGAGATTCACCGGCCTGTACTATTTGGATCAAAATCAAGTAGTAGTTAATTTTTTATTTTTATTAATATTTCTTGAAAATTTTAGAATGTATCACCATAAAATATTATGTTCATTTTTAATATAATTTAACAAATGGAATAATGTATGAAATATTTTTAATAACTAAATAAATTTATTTTAGAATTAATTTACATGTTAGAGTTGTCCTTAATATATTAAAATGTAAATATATAACAAATAATAGTTAGAAGGGTATAGATGTAAAAATATTTATTTTCAGATATTTATAACTTAAAAAAACAAACAACTTATCATTTATATTCAGTTTTCAGTGAAAAAAAACAAACATGTTTTCCAATTTTCAGTTTTCAATCACTATTCCGTCTTCAGTAACATTCAACGCTGTTTCGTCTTCATATAAAAAATCAAACGGGACCTTAGTCTATTATATGATAACATTATAAACATATCTAATATGCAAGTTAAGGGTATGTAACGTAATTGTTAGCATATCTAGGATCGATCATGATCGTCATTTTCTCTCATAATATGTATATTAATTATAAATTTTATAAGTGTTCAGATATCTATGCATACACTATATCGTAGGATAAGAAATAATAAGAAATACGTCAAAAAA
Source organism: Dipteronia dyeriana (assembly GCA_032871835.1). Taxonomy (NCBI): domain Eukaryota; kingdom Viridiplantae; phylum Streptophyta; class Magnoliopsida; order Sapindales; family Sapindaceae; genus Dipteronia; species Dipteronia dyeriana. The sequence goes on from CM065296.1 coordinate 122,183,894, forward strand.
CTGATTATGTTAATTGTTATAACCGGAAAATATACTCATACCTTTAATTTTCAATATATAACCGATCAAATTATGTCTGCTTGATGACTTATAGTCGGATATCGGAATTAAGTAGATTATGTAGTAAATACCAAGCCATTTTCAATAATAGGTCAATAATTACCATTATGTACTTATTAGTCTTTTGAAGTAATACTATACCAAAATATAGTATCGCTATTTGTCATTCATATCACGGAATCACCATTACATTTGGTATCAATAAGGTTATTAATTGATCGTATCGGGTGACCATAGTATTAACATAAAATAAATATACTAGAAGCATATTGATTGGTCTAACTCCAATCATTGTACAATTCATCAGAGAATAATAATAAATCGATAAAATTATTACAATTTCATATGAACCCTGTCTAATGAATTTTCATGGTCCCTTCATCGTATTGCATAAATGGTGAACTTCCATTTGTTCTTGCTAGAAACAATTGATTAAGAGTGATAGACAATGGATCAGAATCTGATTAGAATAAATATATGAACGATATTAATCCGATAAATATCGTTCATACATTTATTCACATAATGATGGGTGGATAATTGGTATGATCAGCACCCAAGTGATTGGGTGCTGAATCTTTTTAATAATTGACTCAGTTTATTCAATGAAAATAATTGTATAATAGGGATATATTATTTCTTATAGAATTGGTTCGCCCCAAATAGTTACAGCTATTATTTAAATTGAATGAATAGTAAACCCGGTTAATTAAATCGACCTGTGTTATATCTACTATACAATTATAAACGCATATATGCAGTTTTGGATACTTTAAATTTATACTAGTTCACTGAGTATCTTAATTGCAATAACTATATGTAGCGGCGTTGGAAAGAATAGTCGGAGACAAAGCCAATGGTGAAAATGGTGCCGGAATCCGGTCTCGGACACACCTGTACAAGCCACAGGAAGATTGCTGTGCAGCACCTTCGTTGGGTGATTTTTTTGCAAACCAACTTGTTAATGGAGAACAAAAAAAAAACTCGGTGAATAAAAGAGTCTATTTAACTTCAAAAAATAAAATAAAATAAAACAGTCTATTTATTTATTTATTTATATAAATACATATTGAATACTAAAATCGAATAAAATCAAAGACAACTAAAAATCTCAAAAACCTAAAATTCTAAATTAATAAAACTACTTTAAACCCCATATAAGTCACAACCATGAGGAATTAAACTGAAATTATTTTGGTCTAATAAGTTCTGATCATTAATGAAATCATTAGCCAAATTCCCACTCGAATCAATTTCATCAATCTTAGCTTGAACGGTTTTCCTCAATTTTTCCAAGGACTCCACATATTGTTCAAGCTCATCCAACTCATTCAAATTCTCAATTTCTTGATCATCCCACCAAAACCCTCCAATAGAAGTACCACTTTTTATATCCTTGCTCTTCTTCTCTTCCTCTTCCAGCCGCTTGAGTGATTCATTGTACTGTTCTCGGACCCCGTTGATCCCGTGGAGGACGTTCCTGCTCGCAAGTCCTGTTAAGTGGTCATCACTTCCGGTGAGAAATCGTTGGAGGATTTCGTTGGCGTCCGGGTACCCAAAAGTAAAGGGTTTGAGATGTGGTGAGAAGAGGATTATTGCAACTTCAGCACCACACAACTCACAAAGCTCAGAAGCTTTGTTGAAAAGCCCTTTTTTTCGCTTGGAAAAAGTCACCTCTCTTTTGACTTTATGCTCCACTTTCTTCATCTCCAGCTTTAGACGACCTTTAGTCTTCTTGTTAGTATTCATGGTTGTCTCTTTTACTAGTGATGGAAGTAAAAAAAAGAAGGAATAGTTTAATTAATTTCAATATATATATATATATATTACCTCAGTCCAAAAACCTGTTTTAAAATCTTATCATTATAATTAATATTATCTCAATATGTAGAAAACTAATAAGGTAATACCATTAATATTTCCTAAAAAATAAAATACCATTAATATTTTTTTTGGAATATATTAAGGGTATTACCTTTTTAGTTTTCAACAGTAATATTAGATCATAGGTTTTATATATTTTCTTTCGTATTAGAAGAAGAATAATGATTCTATAAATCTCATTTAAATGGTATGTAAATCATGAAACAAGTGGAATTTTAAAAGCAAATCCTAATTAGTGTAGGACATGCCGTTTTAAGTAGTTATATAATTTTAATTTAGTCATGATTTCGATTCATTGTCACATGATTGGATTGTAAAGAAAAGTGAGTCGTTGACCAAATCAGTTTTATTTCTTGATTTGTTTTATTCCATGTTTAGTTTTGGAGATGTTTTTGTGATATTATTTCCTGTTTAATTGTTCTGTACCTGTTGTTGAAAGATTGTATCCTATTTTTGTGGGACTACACCAGCTTTCATTTATTAACAAACCGTATTGACTTAATGTATTTTGTAATTCCGATCAATTTCAAAATATACTAGCGTGTAAAACCTATGAATCAATATTCGTACCTATCATCAATACGTTAAGAATTACTCTATCCATAATTCCATTATATTGCAAAAATGTGTGAATATTGTAACCAATTACTGTCTTTTACCCAATAGCGAACGGTCCATATTACACTGATTCTTTATGTTATTTGAGAATAATTCAGTGGTACCAAGTGTAATCAAGCAGGCCGGGTTAAAAATGTAAAATACATCCGGTATATTTATTGTGATAAATATTATGCACAAAATTAAACATGCTATTAGCACCCATATTACTGAACCATTAATACCCTAATTTTTAAAATTTTAATTTAATTATATAAAATTAAATGGTTTTATTAAATTTATTTATTTATTTTTAAGATTACCATTTTACATATTTTCAAACTTAATACACATCATATCTTTTTCAAATAAAAATAAAAATAAAAATAAAAATACACTTCTCTTATACTTATATAGTTATATACAGTTTTCTTACATTCATTAGCAAGATTGTTTTTTCTTCTTATTACCATGGTGAAACCATCCTTATTAGTTGTGTTTTTTTTTTATAATTGATTAAATTGTTGGTGATAGAATGTGAGTGAGATATTGATCGTTTCATATATATTTTTTTTTTTAGCATTTGAATTAGGATTTTGGTGTGGTTTCATTTTGTCAGAGACTAGGTTTTCTTGTTGCGATTCTTGGTGTGATTTCGTTTTTTTTTTGTAAATAACATTAATCTAATTATGGAAGTTCCGGAATAAAATCTACAAATTTTTTTTATACACATCATAGAATGCAAAACGCTCTGAAAGAAAATAAACCAATAGAAAAAAAAATAACAAACATGGATTTGGAATTTGAAAAGAAAAACAAAATAAACATGTGGAACAATAAAATCAAAAAAATACTAAACATAGGAAATATGAGATTGAGAGCTGAAAGAAAATATAATCAAAAATAGTAAATATTAAATGATTTGAAATAATCTATATTATTAGGGTTTTGAAATAAGGAAAGTGGGAGTTTTATTAGTTTTATTTTGTACAGTATTTTTTTTAATAAAAATTGTACGTCTCTTAAAATAATTTGATAAAGGAAAAAAAAAAATACTAAATAATTTAAAACGTGGAATATAAGTAGTTCAACCGTGGGTGTGCCGATAACAACCCTCTTAAACTTAATATTAACAATTGGATGTACACCTATATTTATTTTTCAGTTTACATACCTATCTCTAAACTGAAATTTTATTATTGGTTTGTTCAAATCCATTCAAATATATAATAGTATTCATCCACGAGCTCAAATTACCTGTACTCACCTTAAAATAGGGATTATTAAGAAGCATCGTTTACACCCTCTTTTATGATCTCGTGCATTGTCTTAATTGATTACAGTTTTGTTGATGCAATGTTTTTTAATTTTGGAAAAAGAAAATGTTCCATAGTTCATAATCATGAGTTCCAATGCATGAGATCCAAAGCTGAAAATGGGTAAACCGCCGTTTATTCATATTGTGTTTTAATCCTAAAATTAGGATGATGTGCTAGTAATAGTCGGAATAGCTAAGCCGGTAGAACAGAGGACTGAACACATCATAGTATCCGCAATAATATATTAATCTCTCTATTACGAAGGACTGGTATGGATAATGATATTGACATCTATAAAACTTATTAGTACATCTATATTTTATTAAAAAAATTAATTACAAAAATATTTCAATAGAAATTTACCAATAAAGATAAGTTATTTTAATTAAAAATAAACCAAATACTTTATACATTCATTAATTACACTCATATCTTTAACTATATTAATTTATTTAAAAAAACTCATCTTTAATTTTTTTTTATGATAAACCCTAATTGTTTTGATAAACTTTAATTAAACTTTAATTTTATTTCAAGTATTAAACTTTCTCATCGTCTCATGATTATCATATTGTTTTTGTCTTTTTTTTTATGTATAGTTATGAACTCTATAAATAAACAGATTTTTTTTTTACGATAACAGTAGATATCAACAATTTTTTTTCTTTTTAAAGATATTTATAGATATCAATAAGAATTTTGTTTTAAGATAGTTGTATAAATAAGAGAATTTCAGATTGAAAATTTCTTGACCCCATGTACGGTTCCACATATTCTCTTTTATAAGGCTACTATATATTTCCAAAAGTATATTAGACCATCATTAAAAAAGGATTTGATTCCAAAAATAATCTGATTTTTTTATAAATTGAGTGTGATAATAATTTAAGAGTGTTTATAAATAATATGTATTAAAATGAATATATTTATTTTAATGTGAGTACTATTGACATTAGGATGAATGTTTGAAGTAATATTTATTTTTTAAATTTTAGACATGAATATATTTATAAAAATGGATATACTAATAAGTTTTATAAGTGTCAATATCCGTACCCATTGTTTATATAACCAGTAAAAAATTGATCATAATGTAATTTATGGAAAAAAAGAAAAAAAGAAAAAGAAATCATTATTACTTGGTATAGAGCAGCAAGTTTTACAAAGGGGTCCAAAATTAAATAGCACTTTTTGGGGTGAGTCTTGTGTAACTAGCACTACATTAATAACTCTTGTTTAAATAGCACTAAAGTGGGCGGTGAGACCAAAATGGCCCGACTTATTTTTTTATCTTCTTTTTTTAACTTTTTAAATTTCTACTTTTTTCTCTCTCTTTCTTCCCACTCTCCCAACCGATCTCTCTCTCTCTCTCTCCCTATCCTCTCAGACTCTTGTTTATTCCTCTTCCAAAATGTCAAAACCATTTCCGTTACTTTAAGTCCACTCATGCCTCAGCTTTAAAGATTGAACAATTTCTAGAAAAATAAAACACAGTAATAATACTCGAATATTCATGAATTAAGTCAAGTCTCGGGTATGCATAATTAAGTCTCGAACCACATATGAGTAAGTCTCGAAAACGTACGAGTCGAAAATTTATGAGTGACTCTTGAATAATTCTAATAAGTCTCGAGTATTCATAAATTAAGTCTTGAATAAGCATAATATGTATAAGATATTCATCAATAAGTCTCGAAATGGAACAAATAAGTCTTGAAGTTAAAAAAAATCTCAAAATCGAATATTGTTCATCTTATCGGACAAACCCAAACTCAAACCCAGCAATTCAAGATTAAAAAAAAAAACCCATTCAGATTCAATAAACTCACCATTCACATCAAATTGATAACAATTCTACAATAAAAACTAAATTGAAAACTCAAATTAAAAAACTAGATTTTTAAAGAGATAATTACAAAAACAATTAGAGATATATTGGATCTCCATAGATCCAAGCATCCCGATCTTAGGCAGTGGTGATGTTTGTGTGTGGCGGAGTCAAGAGCCTCACGATGACTTCCAAAATCCGGCGATCTGAGAGGGAAAATCAGACGTTCATTTTCTCTCAGTCAGAGTCAACAGTTTGAGAGAAGGGGGGGGGGGGGAGGGGAGAGAAAGAGAGAGAGAGAGAGAGAGAGATTTGGATCTCCATGGATCCAAGCATCCTGATCTCAGGCAGTGGTGATGCTTGTGCGCGGCGGAGTCAGGAGCCTCACGACGACAACCAGAATCCGACGATATGAGAGAATGGGAAGAGAGAGAGAGAGATCGTTTGAGAGAGAATGAGAAGAGAGAGAGATCGTTTGAGAGAGAAAATGCAAAAAAATTGGAAGTTATAAAAAATATTAATAGTAAATGGGGACATTTTGGTCTCAACACTTATTTAGGTGCCAATAAAACAAGACTTATTAAAGTATTGCTATTGGCATTCTTCCAAGTTGAAAAGGTGCTATTGACACCCTTTCCTTCTTTTGTACCAATCAAGCGGCAAAAACCGCAACGAGGGCGCCCTTAAATGGAAAGGCCCAATTTATTGGTACTAACTAATACTGTTTATTATTGTTTTTATTCATACATAGTTTGGGTTCTTAGAATATGACGCCTTGAAGCTTTCTATTTATTGTATCAAAAGGCCCAATTTATGAATAATTTAATTACTTAAAAACCAATTTATCGTTATTGAATTTCGTCTGCCGGGTTACGCCCTGATTAGATCATTCATGAATCAGGCCTTCTGATACAATCAAATAGAAAGCCATAGAGGTAACATATGTTATAAGCTCAGACTATGTGATTGAATAAAAAATAATAAAGACCTATACAGTACCTTTGATGAAATACTTTTAAAGCCTATATAATAATATTAATCTAATTATTATTGATTATTTATATCACCGATCTCCATTATAAATAGTATTTGATTGTTATAGTTAAAAAAAAAGTTAGGTGAATACACTTGTCATTTGATAATTATCAGATTGAATGAATAAAATCTATACATCTTAGTTAAACAATATATACTATATATTTATAAGAACTTATCTAGACTGAATTTACATATGAAAATGAGGAGTAATATTAATGCACCCATAAAGGTTACAAGTCATATCCCGGTATGAATTGATTTTGCATCCATTTTGGGTGCATTAATATGACTTCTCAATCCTCATTTTATTAATTTTACGATGAATAATATTACTAACATATAACTAGGATTTCACACCTACTACTATACGATTGCATATGGGCATTTTAAGATGTGCTAACTTATTATCTCACACTGATGAGTTGAATTCTTAAAGACATGCTATGGTTTTATGTTGGTGGGATGAACGATTTTTGGAATCGGTGAATGCGAATAGTTGTGCCTAATATATGTCCATAACTCATAGCAATTAATAACGTTAATACCAGAAAAAATATATGAAAGAAAGTAAATCGATCACGACACAAGATATACGTTGAAAACTCAAATCGGGTAAAAAACCACGGGTCATCAGGACGACAGAGAAAATTTCATTATATGATAAATTGTTACAACCATATATTACAGGATTCTCTCTCATACCCAAACCCCAAACCACGCTCACAAGACCCTTACCACGAACCCCACAATATCCCCTAGGTCTCCCCTGAATACCATCCACGGATCTCTAACTTGATCCACTGATATTCCCTTTGATCATGGTGTTACATGGTGTTACATGGTGTTCTTTTTACTCAACACAAAATAATCTGAATACAAGGTCTATTTATACTAGTTACAGGAAGTTTAACATAAGAGGAAATCTTACTCCTAAACGTACAAGAATTACTTGTTCCACATAAATACTATTTTCTATGACAAGTCTTCTTGTTAGGAAGAAATCTTTTTCCTTCAAGTACATGACTTTCCTATTCTTCATGAAGACAAACACTTTTTTTTTTTCCGATAAGCACAAGAACTTTCAGAAATAGAGTCTTTCCTTTTTTCCTTACGCAACATTCCTGATCTGGGCAAGATACATCGTTTCCGCGGTCTAGGTCACGGTGTGCACCCCGCTTACTATACTGTGAAAAGTCACTGTTAACCACCGCTCTAAATACCGCGGTTGGTGCACTAGCCTCTGCCGCAGTCCGCGCCGCGTTGAAACCACTGGAGTCGAGCGCTCCTTGTGCCGCGGTCTAGGCACTTGTCCGTACCGCGGTCCACGCCGTGCCACTTGCCATATTTCGTTTCTTCAGTTCTTATTCGTCTTCAAACCTCCCTTAAACATCATTTTTAACTTCCAAACGTTATCCCACGTCTCCAGAAAGTTCCACATCAATTGAGTATTGTTTGATTAATATTGGATTCACTTAAAAATATGAGTCAAAGCCTAACATTTTATAGACCGAAGCAAATTTATTTCTATCAACCTTCGATGTTCAATTACTCAAGTTAATAATTTTCAATTGTAGTCATTGATAACCGGATGATCCAACTTATGGGAACTGTCATATATGGTTCAGTAATATTTTAAAATATGTATTAAAATATTCTTTAACTATATACGACAATTTGACAACTTGTACGTGTTTCATTGTTTAAAAAGAATATCATTCGCCTTTTCAATTAGTACCTACCCAATTTTTCACAGAGATGACCTGTGTATTATGATATCGACTAAATTACAATTGATCCATAGACCATGCTATTGAATTTCTAGACAGGTGGATAAGATTAGCGATATCGATGTTGCTATTGGTTGGGACTCAATAATTATTTAATCATTGTAATTATGGTAATCTCAATTAACCGATATAATTATCCTTTTAATTCTTAAATTACCGCATATACATAAATTCTTAATTGAATTGGTTCACAATATTTAATTGTATTTATATGTATATGTAAACTTTGTTTATAATTACACTAACATCCCCTACCGTTAGAATAATTTATTTTAATTTAAAATCAAAAGACAGTAATAAAAATTATAAACAATCAATCACAATTGAAGAAAAATAATATTATTTAATGCTTGTTTTACATATAATATTTTTTTGTTTTTATTTCAATTTTTTGATTGTATAATTTAGATTCATTTCATTTTATACTATTTTTTAATTTATACAAGCAAAACCGGTCATTGATAGTAAATTTTCATAATATATGGAATCTATTTAAAAACAATATATATATATATATATATATATATATATATATATATATATATTAACAAACAAATTAATACGAGAGTCTATGGCTCATTGATTTTTTTTTTGAAACAACAAATATTTATTGAGAAACAAAAGCAACCGAGAACAAACGGGGGAGAAATACCCAGACCACCAACAAGAGGCAGCCAAAGAACACAACGGGCTCGAGAGCAAGGAAACCAAAAAAACCAAGAAAAACAGGGGCAAGCAACAACATGACTAAACAGACACAAACCCAAAAACATCACACACCCCACACAATTAACTCCCCATTCAAAGCTGCCCCCTGCTTAGCCAACCTATCAGTCATATCGTTAAGGTCTCTCGAGCAGTGCTTTACTGTAGTGTTACTGAGATGAAGAAGCATAGATCGGATATCCGCAATCAAATCCCACAGGCAAAGATTACAAAAATCATTGTCGATCACCCATGAAACCGCTGTTCTTGAGTCACTGCTAATAGTGATCTTTTTCCCCACAAAAACAGGATTAGAAACACAAATGACACAAGCCTTATGAATGGCCATCAATTCCACCATGTTGACATCCAACGAGGAAACAGGGGCAGAAAAGGAACACAAAATTTTGCCCTTAGAATTTCTTAAGAACCCCCCAATCTCGGCCTTCCAAAAAATCCTCCTAACAGAACCATCCACATTGAAACTCAAATCCTCCTCTTTCGGAGGAACCCACACCTTATTCCCTGAAGTTCGAACCTTCTTCACCTCAGCGTAACAAGTCTTCAAATTCTCTAGAATGATCGAAATCTGTTCCGACGAACCTTTACCATAATGCTTAAACCACCAAGCAACCATAAATCTCACCAGATCCACATAATAAGTTATATCAACTGGATTGCCTTTGAACATAACCTGATTTCTTGCTTCCCAAATTGACCAAGCTATGGCACTGAAAAGAGTCACCCACACCTTTCTAAACTTCACATTCGGGCATAGACCACTCCACCCTTGGAACCATTCTTGAAAGTTTCTATTAATGCAATACACCACTCCCCACCAACTCATGCATAAAGATCACAACTCCCTAGCCTAAACACATCCTAAAAACAGATGATCAGAAGTCTCATCATGCTTATTACACAGGATGCAAATATTACTAGAATTTAGCACAACACCAAACCGATCCAGGACGTCTCTCACCAAAAGTCTATCTTTCAAAAGTTGCCACAAAAAGAGTTCCACTTTGGGAGGGCTAAAACCATTCCAAACAGCATTGCAATCCTCCAAATCACTCTTATAAGCCTGGTCAGCGCACCTTTTAAAAGACTTGACAGAGAAAATGCCTTTCTTGCTGAAAGACCAAGCCACCGAGTCACCCACCCCTTTTCAGACTCTGACATTATTAATACACGAGTAGAAAGAACGCCATACCTCCCTCTCCCAGTCGAAAACTCTTCTACGAAGCTGGACCTCCCAAATCCAACGATCCTCAAGCCACCCACCAAAGGTATTTATAACGCCAACTTTCTTCACTGCCAAAGCAAATATTCTTGGAAATCTGTCCTTTAAAGCTAGATTATCACACCACACATCAGACCAAAAATTGACACTTTCGCCATTTCCCACCACTATTTTTAAACCTTCATCCATAATTCTCCTCGACTGCGATCTTTCTTTAAAGAGACTAGAAACAGCCTTGACAAAGGAAGAGACATTAGAACCAGTATTACATGACCACCTAATACCTTAAGGGTCCTTCCCATATTTCGAGCATATTACCTTTCTCCACAAGAGGTCCTTATCTTTCCCATATCTCCACACCCATTTGGCCAACATACCATTATTCTTATCGACAATCCTCCCGATACCTAAACCCCTATTGCTTTTACTGCCACACATCGTTTTCCAATCGACCGCGTGTAATTTCCTTTGCTCCACCCCATCACCCCAAAAGAAACTTTTCTGAAAATTTTCAATCGTAAGAGCAACACTGCAAGGAATTTTAAACACCGACATGAAATAAACCGAAATGCTAGAAAACACCGCATTGATCTAAACCAATTTCCCGCCTTTGCTCAAGAACTTTCTTTTCCAAGGAGCCAAACATTTTTCAATTCGTTGCAAAACGAGGTACCAATAAGCTTTGGACGTTGGTCTACCTCCTAACGGCATACCGAGATATGTAATCGGTAAGGTGGCTTTCTTACATCTGAAAGCTGCAACCCAATCCTCCTCCATCTGCCACTTCTTACCCACTTTAACCACACAGGATTTGTGAAAATTAATCCTAAGACCCGAAGCTATTTCAAACAGTGTAAAATTCTCTTGACATTTATAAGGTACTTAAGCTTTGGTTCCAAGTACGAAATAGTATCGTCCGTAAATTGTAAATGGGACCCGTGCACCGTATGTTTTCCCAAACGAGGCCCACAAAACAAATTCACCTCCAAAGTTGTAGCCAAAATGCAACTGAGACTTTCGACCACAATATTGAACAAAAAAGGGCGATAATAGATCGCCTTGACGTGGGCCCCTTTCAATCCCAAACTCTTAAGAAGGGCTTCCATTTATCAAAACCGACATAGATGGAGTCGAAACATAACACTCTATCCAATACCTCCAACGACTCCCAAAGCCCATATCCTCCAAGACCGAATCTAAAAAAGAGTGATCCACCGAATCATACGCCTTTTACAAAATCTAACTTCACTAACAAACCTCATTCCTTGTCTTTTCGCCAAGAGTGGATAATCTCCTTTGCTATGACAAAACTATCCATGATTTGACGCTTTTGAACAAAAGCCATTTGGTTCTCCCTAATCACCATATTCATGACTTTCTTCAGACGATTAGCTAGCAGTTTCGCTAATATCTTATTCATAGACCCTACTAAACTAATCGGCCGATAATCAGTCAATGTCTCTGGATAAGCACATTTAGGAATAAGCGTAATGAACGAATGATTCACATCTTTCACTATACTACCATTTTCATAAAACTCGTTTAAAAACTTTATGAAGTCGTCCTGGATTACTTCCCAATTTGCCTTAAAGAAATTTAGATTGAATCCATCGAGGCGCGGTGCCTTATTACCATCGCAACCACTAATAGCTGCCCGGATCTCCTCAATGGTAAATCTCCTTTCCAACATATTGTTATCGATGACTGAAATCTGCTTGAAATTGAGTCTTCTTATCTTGGGGCGACACTATTTCTCCTTCTTAAATTGGTTCTTGAAAAAACTCCACACCCCTTCATTGATTAAACAAGGATCCGTTACCTTTACACCATCCAAGATAATACCACTTAGATGGTTTCTTCTCCTTCTAGCATTTGCCACATAATGGAAAAACTTCGAATTCTTGTCACCTTCCTTCAACCACCTCACCCTCGACTTTTGCCTCCACAATTGCTCCTCCTTCCTAAGGCCTCCCCACAAACTATAAAGAAGAGTTAATCTTTCTTTCCTGAGATTAACAGTCCAACCATCTCTTCTTGCCATTTTATTCACGACTGCCAAGCCCTCCCAAATAATTTAGTCCTATAACACTCCTTTTTATTTTCTCTGATCCAATTCTTAACCTGACATTTTGATTCCTTAACCTTAGCAGCCAAGGAAACTCTAGTAGTTCCTTCTTTCTTGGTTTCTTTCCAAACCATCAAAGCCTCATTCATCAAATCCCTCTCTTGAAGACAAAAGTTGACAAAGCAAAACGGGCTAGGACCCCACTCAACCTTTTCTTCACCTATCATAACAACATTATGATCTGACAAAGACCGATTCAGACCTCTTTGAACCAAATTAGGGAACCAAGATAAAATCTCTTGAGAGATTAGGAAACGGTCTAGTCTTGCCCAAGCTGCCATATCTTTATTATTAGACTAAGTAAAGGGCATCCATGTTAAGGGAATACCAACAACCTGAGCTCTGCTAACAAAAGAATTAAAGTTTCTAATGGAACCCATATCACACCCTATGCATTGTCTCTATATGGACTCAAAAACAGTGTTAAAGTTGCCCCCTATACACCAAGGACTCTCAAACGCGTTTTGCTGTTCTATGATAAATTCCCACAACTTCTTTCTCTCAATTTCCACATTAGGCGTATAGATATTACACAAAACCAAGCTCTTCTTTAGCCTTTTTAATTCCCCTTCCAGGATGATTGATCTATTGGACGAGCTGCAAGAATGAATATCTAACAGGTCCTCATTCCACATTGTAATTAAGCCATCCGACGCTCAGACTGCCTCCACCCCTACCCCTCTAGTTATAGTGGATCCACCCAACGAACTGTAGTACTACTATCAAACAAACCCAATTTTGTTTCTTGAAGAAACAACACAACCGGGATTGAAATTATTTACCAGCCTGCGCACCAACTTCCTTTTTTCACTTTTACCATGCCCCCTCACATTCTCCCCCAACTGAAACAAAAAGGAAAATTACTGTCCACCCATTGCTTTAAACCTTTCCTCGTCCTCCGCTTCCCTTCTAACCATTGCCTCCAAAACCTCCTTTCCAACGCCATGAAAATCAAAACCTACAAGTTTCCCGGTATCAATGATGTTAACCACTTCCTTCTGAAAGTCGGCATAACCTTTCTTGTGCCTTTCAGTGATCACCACCTGAGTCGACCCTCTATCTTTCGTCTTCATTTTCTGCTTGGTTACAAAGCTTCCGTTTCCTTCTCTTTCTTACCGGAAACTTGTTTAGTCAGCCTATCGTTACACCTTTCCTCCATTGCTATCGTTGCTTTCACTAACTCTTCTTCACTAATACCCTGATTCCTTGCAATAGAAAATTTCACTGCTAACGTAGCACGCACCAGATCCTCATCAGTTTCTCCTTCAGTCAAACCAGTCAAACTAGTCAAACCAGACAAACTAGTCAAACTAGTCATCCCATCTAGCTTTCTTCCTTCTGAAACCATCTCTTCCTCAATAGGCTTCTCAACCCGTTTCAATTCCAAAGAGTCTAACACCAACTCCTCGACAGAGCTGGAGACACAAACTTCCTCAACAATACCCTCCATTTGAATCAACCTTGTTATGGGCTCCTTATTGAACCCATTAACATGCATCACCCCCATTTGTTCCTTAATGGGCTTCTGCTGATATTATAAACGGACATCCACACTCCCCAAATCCACACATAACGCAATCTTTTCGTTTTCAAACCGGGCCTAGTCACCCAAAAATTCCACCAGAAGCTTTTTGAAAGAAACCTTCTTGGGTCTATTCAACTCATTACTCCTGGGCTCACAATTCGATACAGCGCCCCCCTCTACCCAATTGATAATTGACTCAATTTGATCTATGAAAATAATTGTGTAATAGGGATGTATTATTTCTTATAGAATTGGCTCGCCCCAATTACTGCTATTATTTAAATTAAATGAACAGTAAACCCCGGTTAATTAAATCGACTTGTGTGATATCTACTATACAATTATAAGTGCATATATGCAGTTTTGGATACATTAAAGTTATATTACTTCACCGAGCATCTTAATTGCAATAACTATATGTAACGGCGTCGGAGACAAAGCGGTCTCGGACACACCTGTACGAGCCTCAGGAAGATTGCTGTGCAGCACTTGCGAGTTCCTATATAGGGTTATGAGTTACTGAGATGATGAGTTTATCTTCCAAGGGTTATGAGTCAATATGGGATCCGGTCAATTCAAAATTAGACAATATTTCGCAGTCACAGATGAGGATATCATGGAGGGAAGGATTAGTAAATCGGATGTTTGAGATTGCCGAGTTTGATAGTTGTAGATACTTATCAGATGAAGAGGAAGATGTCTATGGCTGTTATCCATGACCGGTCAACCCAATACTACTTGTGGACATGCAGCTTGGCGTCCCAGTCCTGGTATTAATTAGAATTGATTGTAATATATTTTTATCACTATCCTTTCCTCTTTAGCACTGAGGATATTTCTTGATAACTTGGTTGTTATCTATACATTATTAGGTTTTCCTCTTTAGCACTGAGGATATTTCTTGATAACTTGGTTGTTATCTATACATTATTAGGTTTTCAACAGTACCCGTTGATGGGTGCCCAATCAATGCCTCCTGCTGCTGGTTTGAGGCCACCATCTCCAAATGCTGATGGTGCAACGATGTTCAATCCGCAGAGGTCCACAGCACCTGCGTTGGGTGATTTTTTTGCAAACCAACTTGATAATGGAGAACAAAATAACTCGATCAATAAAAGAGTCTATTTAACTTCAAAAAATAAAACAAAATAAAAGAGTCTATTTATTTATTTATTTATTTATATAAATACATACTGAATACTAAAATAGAATAAAATTAAAGACAATTAAAATCTAAATAACCTAAATTTCTAAATCAATAAAACTACTTCAAACCCCATATAAGTCACAACCATGAGGAATTAAACTGAAATTATTTTGGTCTAATAAGTTCTGATCATTAATGAACTCATTAGCCAAATTCTCACTCAAATCAATTTCATCAACCTTAGCTTGAACGGTTTTCCTCAATTTTTCCATGGACTCCACATATTGTTCAAGCTCATCCAACTCAGTTAAATTCTCAATTTCTTGATTATCCCACCAAAACCCTCCATTAGAAGTACCACTTTTTATACCCTTACTCTTCTTCTCTTCCTCTTCCAACCTCTTGAGTGACTCATTGTACTGTTCCCGGACCCCGTTGATCCCATGGAGGATGTTCCTGCTCGCAAGTCCTGTTAAGTGGTCGTCTTTTCCGGTGAGTAATCGTTGGAGGATTTCGTTGGCGTCCGGGTACCCAAAAGTAAAGGGTTTGAGATGTGGTGAGAAGAGGATTATTGCAACCTCAGCACCACACAACTCACAAAGCTCAGAAGCTTTGTTGAAAAGCCCTTTTTTTCGCTTGGAAAAAGTCACCTCTCTTTTGGCTTTATGCTCCACTTTCTTCATCTCCAGCTTTAGACGACCTTTAGTCTTCTTGTTAGTATTCATGGTTGTTTCTTTTACTAGTGATGGAAGTAAAAAAAAGAAGAAGGAATAGTTTAATTAATTTCAATATATATATATATTACCGCAGTCCAAAAACATTTTTTAAAATCTTATCATTATAATTAATATTATCTCAATATGTAGAAAACTAATAAGGTAATACCATTAATATTTCCTAAAAAAATAAAATACCATTAATATTTTTTTTGGAATATATTAAGGGTATTACCTTTTTAGTTTTCAACAGTAATATTAGATCATAGGTTTTATATATTTTCTTTCGTATTAGAAGAAGAATAATGATTCTATAAATCTCATTTAAATGGTATGTAAATCATGAAACAAGTGGAATTTTAAAAGCAAATCCTAATTAGTGTAGGACATGCCGTTTTAAGCAGTTATATAATTTTAATTTAGTCAGGGTTTCGATTCATTGTCACAGGATTGGATTGTAAAGAAAAGTGAGTCGTTGACCAAATCAGTTTTATTTCTTGATTTGTTTTATTCCATGTTTAGTTTTGGAGATGTTTTTTTGATATTATTTCCTGTTTAATTGTTCTGTACCTGTTGTTTAAAGATTGTATCCTATTTTTGTGGGACTACACCAGCTTTCATTTATTAACAAACCGTATTGACTAATGTATTTTGTAATTCCGATCAATTTCAAAATATACTAGCGTGTAAAACCTATGAATCAATATTCGTACCTATCATCAATACGTTAAGAATTACTTTATCCATAATTCCATTATATTGCATAAATGTGTGAATACAATTACCGTCTTTTACCCAATAGCGAACTGTCCATATTACACTGATTTTTATGTTATTTGAGAATAATTCAGTGGTACCAAGTGTAATCAAGCAGGCCGGGGTAAAAATGTAAAATACATCCGGTATATTTATTGTGATAAATATTATGCACATAATTAAACTTGAGTGATGCTATTGACACTCTCATTGCTAAACCATTTATGTTCCAATTTTTAAAATTTTAATTTTATTATATAAAATTAAATGGTTTTATGATTTTTTTTTAGGATTACCCTTTTACATATTTTCAAACTTAATACACATAATATTTTTTTAAATAAAAATAAAAATAAAATACACTTTTTTAATATTTATATACAGTTTTCTCACATTCATTCGTAATATTTGTTTTTTCTTCTTATTACCATGGTGAAACAATCCTTATTAGTTGCAGTTTTTTTTTTTATAATCGATTAAATTGTTGGTGATAGAATGTGAGTGTGATATTGATAGTTTCACAATTTTTTTTAGCATTTGAATTGGGATTTTGGTGTGGTTTCATTTTGTCAGATATTAGGTTTTCTTGGTTGCGATTTTTGATGCGATTTCGTGTTTTTCTTTCACAAATAACATTAATCTAACTATAGAAGTTCTGGAATTAAAATTTACAACAAAAATTATACAAATCATAGAATGCATAAAAGCTTTGAAAGAAAATAAACCAATAGAAAAAAAATAACAAACATGGAATTGAAATTTGAAAAGAAAAACAAAACAAACAAGTGGAACAATAATTATAAAAAATACTAAATATAGGAAATATGAGATTGAGAGCTGAAAGAAAATATAAACAAATAGTAAATATTCAATGATTTAAAATAATCTATGTTATTAAGGTTTTGAAATAAGAAAAGTGGGGGTTTTATTAGTTTTATTTTGTACAGTATTTTTTTTTACTAAAAGTTGTACGTCTCTTTAAGTAATTTGATAAAGAAAAGAAATATACTAAATAATTTAAAACCTGGGGTATTAGTTGTTCCTATATTTATTTTTCAGTTTACATAGGATTATTAAGAAGCATTGTTTACACCCTCTTTTATGATCTCGTGCATTGTCTTAATTGATTATAGTTCTGTTGATGCAATGCTTTTTAATTTTAGGAAAAGAAAATGTTCCATACTAATGGATTCGAATTCATAATCATGAGTTCCAATACATGAGATCCAAAGCTGAAAATGGGTAAACCGCCATTTATTCATATTGTGTTTTATTCGATGATATAGTAACTAAATAGATGACTATATTGATTGGAATCTGAAAACCTGGAATAATGGTAGTAATCAATCGTTATAGGATCAATATAGGGAATTATTATACAGTGATGGGTATTATTGAATCAGCATTTTCTTAAGACTAGCTAATATAAATGGACTAAAACTCTAGTTGTACTATTTTTAATTAATTATCAGTTGATTCATGCAGATCTACATAAATGGAAGTGTTGACTATTACGTTTCAGTAATACCAATTGATATGGTTCAATTGGGATAAAAATTAGTAAACTTCTAATACATCATTTAAAATTTATTTAAATTGATGATCATATTGGAATATATAATCATTCCTATTATACTAGGTTCGTATTGCTATGGATCTAAGCTACCAATAGACATCATTATGATTCCATGTAATTTATTAATTATTGATACTGGTAACTATATTCAACTCTACCTGAATTACACATAATCTGCACGATCAAAATTTGAGCACTCCTAATACTCTTGATAACCAGAGTCATTATTTGATAATGATCCCTATCTATGAATTATTCATTCACATATAACACCAAATAATTATCGATATGCCGGTATATCAGTAGATTAAGAGTGATAGACAATTGCTTTATTCATGATAGTAGTCTTAACCGAATAGATTAAGATATGGATTATTAGTCTACTATATGATAACATTATAAACAAATCTATTAATATGCAAGTTAAGGGGATGTAACTAAATTGTTAGCATATCTGGGATGGATTACGATAGTCATTTGCTCTCATAATATGTATATTAATTATAAATTTTATAAGTGTTCAGATATCCATGCATACACTTATTCTACTATATCGTAGGATAGGAAACAATAAGAAATACGTCAAAAAATTGATTACATTAATTGTTATAAGTTATAATCGGAGGTTCAATATACTCATACCTTTAAGTTTCGATATTTAACCGATCAAATTATGTCTGTTTGATGACTTATAGTCGGACATCGGAATTATTATGTAGATTATGTAGGAAATACCAAGCCAGTTTCAATAATAGGTCAATAATTACTATTATGTACTTGATTAGTTTTTTTGCAGTAATACTGTACCAAAATATAGGAGTTCATTTTTGCTCACTCTCCTCCCGTATGGAAGATATGTGTCCATAGATGGGGTAAATTTATCCAAACATTGTTAGTTTTTTGGATAAATTTATCCCTTTCTGAACACATGTCATCCATGCGGGAGAGGGGTAATGATCACCCCCTTGAGGGGGTGAGCAAAAGTGAACTCAAAATATAGTATCGCCTTTTGTCATTCATTTCACGTAATCACCATTACATTTGATATCATTAAGGTTATTAATTGATCGTATTGGGTGACCATAGTATTAACATAAAATAAATATTGTAAGAGCATACTGATTGGCCTGACTTCAATTATTATACAATTCATCGGAGAATAGTAATAAATTGATAAAATTATTACAATTTCATATCAACCCCGTCTAATGAATTTTCATGATCCCTTCATCGTATTACATAAATGGTGAACTTCCATTTGTTCTTGCCAGAAACAATTGATTAAGAGTGATAGACAATGGAACAGAATGAATCTTTTTTTTTTGAACAACAATTTGATTAAAAAGAGCCATCAGAGGCTGAAAGCAAAGAACAAAACGGGCCGACCACACGGCCAAAGCAAGGACCCAAAAACAAGATACAACAAGCAACACAAACCCACCACAAAACGCAGTCCAACAAGCCCAAAATACAGCAACACCCAAGAGAAAACACAGCACAACAACATGAAACAACAAAAGAGGCTAGCCTTTATCATCATTTTTCCCTTTGTCCATATGGCCTGCCAAAGCTTCGTCAACAACACTTAAATTGTAACCACGAACCGCACTCCGAGTCTTCATCCTATGGATTCTTGGAGGGAAAAAAATCCTTTTTTCCTCGCCTTTTATCAGAAGAATATGAAGTATCTCCAAAAGCCCTTACTTTTCATTCCGAGAGAAAATATCCAAATCCCCAAGATCAACATACAGATCGATAGCCGGACTACCCAAATAACCACCCTCTGAACTTAAGTCGGATCCTAACAAACCCCTACCCTTCCCAAAATTTATAAAAACCACTTGATCACCCGAAACTGAAACTCCCACGCTAGAACGGTCTTTAGCACCAAAGATCTTAATACTCTTACTACTCCCCAAACTCTCATTTCTTTGGATACCTGACTTGATTACCCCACTATTCCCACCTTTAACAATACATTTCTCACCACTTTTTCCAACATCAACTTTTCCAACACAAGGACCCACCAAACCCCACTTGCACCACTATGACTCACTCTTCCAATCCGATCAAAAACTCCCCATTTTCCATGATGGATGGCCTACCACATTTTTCAACTCCAACTATTCCAACGTAAGGACCCACAAAGCCCTCACTTAGACCACTAGGCCTCAACTCCTCTGTTCCTAACAAAAACTCACCATTCTCCAAATCGGCTAGCCCACCCCCACCACAAGATTCCTTAACCACTTTCTTGGTATTGCTTCTCTCTCCCATACTTTTTCTACTACACTTGTCACTTCCCATACTTCTCTTGTGAAAACACATACCACCCTCTTGCTTTCCAGCCTTCTCTTCCCAATTTAAATCGTTCTTTTTGTTATTCTCTCCCATACGCTGATTTTTCCTCTCTCCCATACGCTAATTTCTTAGTATGGCACTTTCTATAGTCCTCTCACCAACTAGACACTCTTTTCTTACATTAACTCATTACCTGTAATAAAATTCAAACCAGCTGTCCCTTTTTTTTTATATTAATCTGAGCACTTTCCATTCCCTCTTTCAATGCGTTGTCTTTAAGATCAGAACCAAAAGAAGATAGCTTGTACGCCATCTTCAAAGCTGACGGGTCCGCACTGACGGGCCAGCTCATCTTCAACCCCAAGACGTTTGCCATCCACTGAAAGTCCACTGACGTTGGATCTTCATGCAAACTCACCAGAAAAGAATCGCTTCCCATCAAAACTCTGATCTTCTTCGGACATAAACTCTCATGAGGGAATAACATTAAGACTCTCCCTCTATCTAACCTTCTTATCATCATAGAATCCTCCTAAACAACTAAAGGACCACGGAAAAATCCTCACAACCTCATAAAAAATGAAGAACACCAGACTTGTAAAGGTACCCCAACTATGTTGATCCAAACTAATCTTGCTTTGGAGATAAACGAATCGCACCACCTAGTCATCGAGGAGAAACAATCATCCCAAAAATATCTATTGGTAATGAACCCCTCCTTCTCATTTTCAGATTCAAAACTCCAAACAATGTTTTTGTCTCCTAAATAAGAAGAAGTGAAAGAGAATCCCCTTGAACTCAGCCTTTGATTTACCTTGGACACACTTGAGAACTGAATCAGCTCTCCAACTGTACACTTATCAAGCTAGTTGTCTTCACCACACTTGTTGTCCCATAACAAAGAAGCAATCTCCTCATTCGACCTTTCCCCGATTTTTCGGACTTCCAAAGCCAAAAACAAAGGACTTGTTGTTACAGTTGCGACTCCCATAACGTTGAGAACCATTGCTCTTACCATCTTCAACTGACACTCCATCACCCACTCTTGGACTGAACTTCTTTGCAGCATCTAATCTTCGATTCTTCCAACCAAACATAGCAACCTTTGAGCTAATTGACCACCCTAAAACATTTTTTTCGTTCACACTCTCCGCTACCCTTCTAGCCTCCTCCAAAGATTCAAACCGGATGAAAGCGAAGCAACTCCTTCGAGAGATGTTCTTAGAAGACAAGAACACATCTCTTACCCTACCATAACGTTTGAAAAATCTCCAAAGATAAACCTTATCAACTTTTGGATTCAAGTTGTCAATGAAAATAGAATGTAAACAATCCCTAAAATCTTTCTCCCCACCATGGCCGACAGTTTGAGCTTTCTTTTTCCTACCATGGCCAAAAAAATCAAAGTTTCTCTCACTAACTCTCTCTCATCGAAATGGTCCAGATTGGAACAGAATGAATCTGATTAGAATAAATGTATGAATGATATTAATCCTGAGGTTCATAAGGATAACCTTACGTGGGATTGGAAGTGCTCGAATACTGCTTCTCCTTTTGTCTAATCGGTAGGTAATTTATTCCTAGCAAGTTCTAGGTCTGCCAAAATTATTTCAAAGGGTGTTAAAATTATTATTGGGAAGGACAACAGAGCTAGATTCTGGAGTGATGCTTGTTTCTTTAACCTACCCCTCAAAGAAGTCTGTCTAAGGGTGCATGCTCTTGCAGTGAATAAAAGTGGTAAAGTTAAGGATTATGGGAGTTAGCGTGATAACATGTGGGTGTGGAAGGTGCCCTTGAGGAGACCAACTTTTTATTGGGAGACTTTTCAGTGGGAGATCTTTCAAAACCTCATACAATGTACTCAAATTCATCGATCCAATCCGGATAGGCTGGTATGGATTTTCTGTCCTAATGGCAAATTCTCTGTGAGCTCATTTCGTAGTACTTTGGAGGATTCCGATATGGAAGTCAATTCGGATCATACGTTCTTTTGGCAAAAGTTGTGTCCTTCTAAGATGGAAACTTTTCTGTGGCAGTTGTTGAAGGAAAGAACTATGGTCCAGCAAGTTCTGAATAAGTTAGGCATCAACAATAGCTCTTCCATGATGTGTTCGCTATGTAGTAAGGAGATGGAGACTATTGATCACCTTTTCCTCCATTGCCCCTGGACTCGTGAGCTGTGGATAAGGTGTATGGATTGATGGGGTGTGAGTTTTTACGCTTCTAATTCTTTGCTGTAGTGGGCTCGTGGTTGGTGTGGATTCCCCTGGCTAAATACGAGAGAGCATGGAACTCCCTATTCTTTGTTATTATGTGAACAATATGGGAGTTTAAAAATCAGTTGGTTTTCAATGGGAAGGTTGCTTCGGTTTGGATGGTTGTTGATATGGTTAGATTTAGAGTGGTGTGGTGGTTTACAAGGGAGCCAATTACTCATATGTTGTTAAATTTGAAGGAGTGCTGCTCAGTTTCCAAGGCCAGGAAACTTTCTAAAAGAGAGGTTTGGTATCCTCCTCCTTCTAATGCTTTGAAATTTAATGTGGACGGATTGTCGAAAGGGAATTCGGACTGTGCCTGAACTAGAGGTGTCCTAAGAGATGAAGCTGGGAAGGTTCTTGGTATGTTTTCAAATTATGTTGGCATTTTAGATCCCATTTCTGCGGAAGTAAAGGCTATTCGTAAAGCTAGTTGGTTGTGCTCAAATACTATTGTTTTAAGAAGGAAAGCCATTACAATTGCGAGTGATTCAAAGCAAGCTGTTACATGGATTAATGGTGATGGGGTGGAAAGCTTAGATCATATCGATCTCATTTAAGAGATCAGAAGTTTTCTGAGTTGTTTGGAAAACACTACGATTGTGTTCAATCCCAAGACAAATAACTATCTGGCGGACAGTTTAGCGAAGAAGAATGGCTCAAGCATGTGTGGTGATATCTTTGTGTGGAGTTTCTCTTGACTGTTTTCCTTTAGTGTTCTACTTCAGTTGGTTGTTTCATTTTCTTGTTCTGTCTTGTTTGTTTTTGCTGTGCGTCTTTTTTGAGGTGCTAGGCTTCTGGTTTGTTTTGGGTGTTGGCTTGTTTTGTGCTGCCTTCCCTGTTTTGCTTTGTTTCTTTGTTTTGGTTTGGCATCCTTTAGCCTTTAATAATATCCCCGTTTTTTTAAACGATATTAATCGGATAAATATCATTCATACATTTATTCACATAATGATAGGCAGATAATTGGTAATCTCTAAATTGAAATTCTATTATAGATCCGTTCAAATCTATAATAGTATTCATCCACGAGTTCAAATTACCTATAGTCACCTTAAAATAGGGATTATTAAGAAGCATCGTTTACACCCTCTTTTCTGATCTCGTGCATTGTCTTAATTGATTATAATTCTGTTGATGCAATGTTTTTTAATTTTGAGAAAAGAAAATGTTCAATACTAATGGATTCGAGTTCATAATCATGAGTTCCAATGCATGAGATCCAAAGCTAAAAATGGGCAAACCACCGTTTATTCATATTGTGTTTTAATCCTAAAATTAGGATGAGGCGCTAGTAATAGTCGGGATAGCTCAGCTGCTAGAGTAGAGGAATGAACACATCATAGTATCCGCAATAATATATTAATCTCTCTGTTACGAAGGATTGTTTATGGATACCGATATTGACATTCATAAACTTAATAGTATACCCATATTTTATTAAAAATGTAATTACAAAAATATCTCAATAGAAATTTACCAATAAGGACAAATTATTTTTTATTAAAAATAAACCAAATACTTTATACATTCATTAATTGTACTCATATCTTCAACTATATTTCTTTATTAAAAAAAAATTAATTTGCAAAAAAAAAAACTTATAATAAACCCTAATTTTTATACTAAACTTTAATTAAACTCTAATTTTATTTCAAGTATCAATCATTCCCATCGTCTCATGATTATCATATATATATATATTTATGTACAGTTATGAACTCTATCAATGAATAGATGTTTATTTTAATGATAGCGGTAGATATTAATAAGTTTTTTTTTTGAAGATATTTGTAGATACTAGTAAGATTTTTGCTTTAAGATAGTTGTATAAATAAAAGAATTTCCGATTGAAAATCTCTTGACCCTGTAACAGTTCCACATATTCCCTTCTATAAGGCTCCTACATCCAAGATATTTCTAAAAGTAAATTAGACTATCATTAAAAAGGGATTTGATGCCAAAAATAATCTTAATTTTTTTTATAAATTGGGTGTGATAATAATTTAAGAGTTTTTATAAATAATATGTATTAAAATAAATATAAATATGGGAAATATTGGTATTAGGATGAGTGTTTGTATTAATATTTATTTTTTAAATTTTAGATATGGGTATACTTATAAAAATATATGTAATAATAAGTTGTATGGATATCAATTTCCGTATGTAATATTTATATAACCGGTAAATATCTGATCCTAATATAATTTAATGTAAAAAAAAGAAAAAGAAATCATTATTACTTGATAGAGAGCATCAAGTTTTACAAATCAAGCGGCAAAAACCGCAACGAGGGCACCCCTTAAATGGAAAGGCCCAATTTTATGGTGCTAACTAATACAGTTTGTTATTGTTTTTATTCAAACTCATAGTTTGGTTCCTAGAATATGACGACATAAAGCTTTCTATTTGATCCAATTAGATCAAAAGACCCCATTTATGAATAATTTAATTAATTAAAAACCAATTAATTATTGAGTGACGATATTTATATTCTTTAAAACTATATATACATCTTAAATTTATATATTTTTAAAATTTCAATATTACCTTTAAATTAAATTATTAATATTTTAATTTAAAAAATATAATAATTTCTATTAACTGTTTACTT
This sequence comes from Dipteronia dyeriana, assembly GCA_032871835.1. Classification (NCBI taxonomy): domain Eukaryota; kingdom Viridiplantae; phylum Streptophyta; class Magnoliopsida; order Sapindales; family Sapindaceae; genus Dipteronia; species Dipteronia dyeriana. The sequence continues at coordinate 122,209,373 of CM065296.1, forward strand.
TTTTTTTTCTGAATTTTTAACTAACTATATCAAATTAATAAAGGAAAAACATAATAAAGAAAAACAAAAAACCCAAATCAATTGGCTCTGTAAATTAACTTCGGAGATTGGAAATTCAACCCTTTTGCCATGATCACATCAATGTTGAGTTTATGTGATTTGAGTGAGAGGAAAGATCCCAACACACACAACGAAGAATATGGGTTGCATGAAGAAATGAAAGATTCCTCTCTTCTATTGGGAATCTAGGATGGTTGCAGTGAAGTGATATCGATTGACACCTCCGGTTTATGTGATGGATGCTGAGATATTTTGAAGGCAAAATCTATGGCAAGAGAATCCATGTGTAAAATCCTCCTCCGTCAAAGACTAAAGAGGTCTGACTCCTTCTAAATACGGGAGAAGAGCGGCTACTCCCATGTAGGCATGACAACGGTTCGGTTCGAACCGTGGAACCAAACCGAAACCGTAATCGTATGAAATAAACCGTAATCGTATGAAATAAACCTTAACCGTAACTGTAACCGTAACCTGAACCGTAGAACCGGTTCCGGAACCGTAACCGTAGAACCGGTTCCGGAACCGTAACCGTAGAACCGGTTCCGGAACCGTAACCGTAACCGGAACCGTAACAGGAACCGTGGGATTGAAGGTTCGGTTCTGGTTCTCCTCCGAAAAAAACTGATCAGGAACCGGTGGTTCAAACCAGCGGTTCGATTCTGGTTCTGGAACAGCCGGTTCCAACCCTTTTTTTTTTCATTTCTCCGTTGACTGACTTGACTCTATCTTTATATCTCTCTTTCTTTTCTCAAATCTCAGACTTCTCTCTTCCATTATTTTTTTCTTTCATCGATCTCTCATCTCTCTTTCTCTTTTTTTTTTCTCTCTCTTACTTTCTTTTAATCCAAAATCTCAAATCAAGTGACAATGATATCTCACCGGCGATCTCTACTTCATCCCATCGGCGGCGATCTCTTTTTCTCGATCGATCTCTCACCAGCGACCTCTTTCTCTTTTCGATCTCTCTCTCTCTCTCTTCGATATCTCTCTTTGATCTTTGGTGGTGGGTAATTTAGTTTTTGGGGTTGATTTGTTATTTGGGATTTGGGATTGATTTGTGACTTCGTGTGATAATTTGTGCGATTTGGGGGATATGGGATTTGGGGTTGTTTTGAGTGATTTGGGGAATATGGGATTTGTGATTTGTATGATATTGTAAATCTGTGATTAAGCAATGAAAGGGATTAGGGATTTTGTATTTTGTTTTTAAAGAAACCAAATGAAGAAGAAGAAAGTGATTTGGGCGTGTAACTGTGTAAGGCGTGAGAGAGAGTCTGGTCACATGTGTAAGGCGTGATTTGGGTGTGTTAGGTGAGTGAGAACCGATAAAGAAATGCATAAAATAAAGGTGTGTCCGGAGTTGTGTGAGAAACATCTGATTTCAAATTGATTTGTTCAAGCCTTCAAGGCTTCAAGCGTTGTTTTTTTTTTTATTTTATAAATAAGAACCGAACCGTTCGGAACAGAGGAACCGGAGAACCGAAACAGGAACCGAAACCGGAACCTCCCTTTAGGCGGTTCCGGATTCGGTTCCAAGTCCCACCGGAACCAAAACCGTAACCGGATCCGGAACTGACGATTTGGAACTGAAACCAGAACTGGCGGTTCGGAACCAGAACCAAACCTCGGTCATGTCTACTCCCATGTCCCATATACAGTATATATATTTTATTATATTTTATTATTTTGTTATTTAAAATATTAAAAAAAAATTAAAAGGAAGGACATATTTGGTATTGTGTGGGGTGTGATTACAAGATTTCATGTTTTAAAATATTTATTGAATTTGGTCAGCCGGGTTACGCCCTGATTAGACCATTCATGAATCGGGCCTTCAGATACAATCAAATAGAAAGCCATAGAGGTAACATATGTTATGAGCTCAGACTATGTGATTGAATAAGCATGTTTGGGTTATAAAATCACCATTTTCAATGACTCCAATTCTGTAGTGGCTTGGTGCAATGGCGAGGAGTTTGACAATTTTAACTTAGTTCATTTGGTGCATGATATCATGCACATTCTCCAATCTTGGGAAGGTTTAGAGATTAAGTTCTTACTGAGGGGGCTGAATTCTTTTACGGGTTGTCTTGTAAAAGACACCTCAGGTGGATATAGGGATAGGCTAGAGTGGGGTGACTTTGAATAACTCTTTTTTTTTTCTGATTGTGATTTTGGATATGGTCTGATCGTGTTTGCAGCTGTTGCTTGGTTTTGTTGGTTCGTGGCTGCACAATCGGTGATTGTTTTCTTTGGTTTTGGGTAGCATAGTGATCAGAACTATTTATATAACTATTTGAGGTCCCCATTACCTATATTTTGTTCTCGTTTTTGAGCATATTTTGGTATTTAATGTGTTTGTAAGCCTTGTGTAGGTACAAGTTCCCTAGGGAAGGTATTTGAGCTTAATTGAAGAGTTTTGGAGATTAGATGGGCTGAAATGGAAATGGACTGTGCAGAACACCCAAATTTATGGGTCCATATCTCCCTCTTCAAAGTGAACTGGGTTTCGTACCACCTATTTTTAGAAATCCCCAGAAGTCTTCTTTCCAGCGGTTTTTACGGATCACAATTCTGGATTTTCTAGAGGGAGATATGTTTGTTTTCGTAACGGTGCGCAATGCTAGAAACACGACAACGGCTGAGAGCTTTATGCAGAACACCCAAATTTCGGGAACCATATCTTCGTCCTTAGATCGAACTACATTTTCCAATACCACTTTTCGGAAATCCCCGGATGTCCTCTTTCTAACGCATTTTATGGATCGTGATTCCAGGTTTTCTAGAGGAAGTTATGACCATTTCCGTAATGGTGCGCGCTGCTGGAAAATACTGGCGCTGGTGAAGCACCACTCGACCAGCGCACCCTCACCAGCGCAAAATACCAGTAGGTTGGCGCTGGTGAAGCGCTGGTCGACCATCTCACCCCTCACCAACGTACGTGCCCAGATTTGCCATTTTCAGCCCGTTTTTGAGGGAGCAATCTTGTCATTTCACACCCAGTTCTTTCCCTAACCTCTCAACACTATAAATACCCTCTTTTCTCTTCACTTTAGAGTCTTCTCTTCCCCATCTATCCCCCCAAACACAGCCCCCACACCTCAAAACCGAACCTCCATCTTCTTCATCTCTTCCATCCTCTTCACCAAATAAGTGAGTGATTCAAGCTCTCATGGAGGTTTTTCCTCTATGGGAGCTCACCATACACCTCTACCACCCCTTTATACACATCATCCACCCAATTGATAGTAGATTGCAAGGATATAGGAGAGGTCTTTGACCAAAAACGAGCCAAGCATGGAAAAGAGCTATATGAGGAGTTTTCTCCAAGGGTTGTTTCTATTTACTCATTCTCTTTGTATTTCTTGTTTTCTTAATTGTGTAACCCCGAATTGGGAATTTGTAAACCTTTCACATGTGCTATATATGTATTTTTGTACTTAAATTCATTTGGGTTTTGTTTTGCTCTTTGAATTATATGTTTTAGTGCTCTTATTATGATATGTATGTGTATGAATGGTTTGAAATTGATATGTATGCATGATTGGGATTGGGATTGGGAGTAGAGTAATTTAATGTCGGAGTAGATTAATTTAGCTTCCCATGATTGTTTGCATGTTAATGGATGACCAAAATGCCATGTATTGATGATTTAAGTGATTGGGGGATTTTTTCCCTTAAAAAGTGGAAAAGGCTAGTTCATGCATTTAGGTGCTAAATTGGCTTTAGTTCATTTTCTTGCACTTAATGGGTATTTTTAGGACACAATTGCCCTTCCTTGGCCGGATCGGGTGGTGAATTGGTTTAGGGATAATTCCCAAATCAAGAGGATGAACCCTTAATTCATATTGAATGTACTTAATGTCTTAGCAATTGCATTGATGCACATTAGTGTTAGGTGAGCATATTTTCCATTCGTATTCATCCATCTTAGGGAGTCTAAAGAGATTAGGAGAGAGCTCTCTCTTGTTGAGGGGGTTATGCATTCATGAGATTGGAGAACGCCGTAGTCGTCTAGTGGTGAGGACAACTCGGATTGACACCTGAGAAGACCCGGTGTTTGATTCCCGATAACGGATGAGGGGTCTCCTTTCTATCTATTTTGTATTTCTTTCTTGTATCTTTGTCTCTTTTTCGATGTGTACTCTCATTCATTAGGAATTTGATATAAACCTAGTATTGTTGCCTATTTCGTTACATATGCTTGTTATTGGTTGAGTGGCCCTTCGAAATGCTTAAAGCCTTGAGTGGTTAGCCACCCATTCATTGAACCTAGGTTGTGTGTGATGGACCGAGAGGTGAAGCACTCAACGTGCATTTAGTAGATTGACCACTACGTGTAGAGCCTGCGCGCGGTTTTGCACGTATTGTCGCTACATGTGTCTCATTGTTCTTAATGAACCAAGTGCAGTTCGAGCAACCATCGAGAGATAGGTTGTTGGTGCATTTCGGTATAGTCGATTGTCGCTGGAGTGAGGGCAATTGGCGAGGATTAAGTGAGCACGACATTTATCCTGGACTATGCATGTTGTATGAAATTGTGTGGTTGCTATGGTGGAGTCATTTGCTTAGTGTAACCATTTACATTCCAGATCACTCCATTCCATCCTATCATTGTATATATTGTTTATTTATATAGTTTGTTAGGTTAGTTTAGCATTTAGTTTTCCACAACTCTTTTGCATACGTAACACACGAGTCTGCTCGGAGTGTTGTAATAATAGCTAGAACTAGAGACGGTCAGTGAATCCCACCTCCTTGTGGAACGATCCTTGCTAGCCACTGTGCTAGTCTCTGTGACTCGCATGCTTACGAGACCGAACTTAAATGTTCATATTTTGACGACACTGCAACGACGTGTCCGTCACATAGCATCAAGTTGCATCTTGCTATAAAATGGAGGCTTATTATCTTTTAGGTTGTTTATGCAATTTTGGCGGATTCTGTTCAGGGGTTCTTGGAGTAGTTTCTTGTGGTAGTCTATGACGTTGCTACGTTCTAGAGAGCCACTTTTATCTGATGTCCTTATATTTTTCATCGACTTTTGCTAGTAGTTTTGTGTTTCTGTATTTTGTGTTTCAGTGTGCTTCTCTGCTTGGTTTTTGCTTGGTTCCAAATTCTGGTGTAGCTTGGTCATTGGACCTTGTATCATTTCTCAGCAACTTTGCTATATTAATAAATATGTTGTTTCAAAAAAAAAATAAAAAAATAAAGAACTATAAATTGCCTTTTATGAAATGCTTTTAAAGCCCTTATATCATATGTATGACAATATTAATCTAATTATTATTGATAATTTATATCACCGTACACTACAAGAATTTTAGTATTTTCCCACAAAACTTCAGGAGACAAAGCAAAATTTGTAGACAAAGGTAACTTTTCTCCACAAAACTCAAAAGTCGTAGGTTAAGGGTACAAAACTTTTCCCCACAAAACGAGTTTCGTCGATGCAAGTAACCTTTTCATACAAAACTCAAAATTCGTAGGCTAAGGGTAAAAAACTTTTCCCCAAAAACCGAGTTTCGTCGGCACATGTAACCTTTTCCAACAAAACTCAAAATTCGTTGGGAAAAGTTAATTAAAATTAATTAATTAATTAAAAATATCTATATGCCAAAATATTAAAAGTTAATTAATTAAAATTAAAATTAAAATTTGTAGATAAATCCACCATAACCAAACTAATCAGTAATGGACACTAATGGTGTCCACGGTTCGGTTCCGGTTTGAAACTGTCGATTCCGGTGGAAAGGCCAAACCGAAACCGTAACCGAATCGAACAGTTTGGTTTCAGTTTCATAATCGCCGGTTTGGCTGTTATGGTTCGGTTTCGGTTTCAAACGGTTTTTAAGCCACGTGTCACAATCTGATTGGTTCAATTTTTTTAATGTAATATGATAAAAACCGCTGGTTTTAGGCGGCTTTTGGAGAAGCTGAACCGTAACCGAATTGACTCGAAATCGATTTCCAACCGATTTCATAACCGCTGGTTTCGGTTACGGTTCGGTTTCGGACGGTTTAACCGAATGGTAGACACCTCTAGTGGACACCAAGTACATAAAAAATTGATTAAAGAAAATACACTTCAATTGATTACTACTTTGAGGTATTGATCATTTAAATAAATAATAGAAATTGACAAAAAAACATTATCACCAAACCCTATTTGCAATCCAATAAATAATTTTCAATATATGTTTGTCATTCAAATTTAGTTGAATAAACTTAAATTTATCTAACAATTTTTTTTTTTTAATATCTAACAACTTATATATATAAATATTGTGTAATTATTAACAAATCAAATGTTGTAGTCAGCAAGGTAAAGACTTACCACTTTAATATATGAGGTTGCAAGTTCAATCCACCGACACAATTTTTCGTCTCGTAATAGCCTTCCCTACGAATTTCGACCTTTCCAATACGTCTATCATTTGATAATTATCAGATTGAATGAATAAAACCTATGCATCCAATGATTAGCTAAACAAGACATACTATAAGGTATTGATAAGAATTGATCTAGATTGAATTTACATATAAAAATGAGGAGTGATATTAATGCACCCATAAAGGTTACAAGTCATATCCCAGTATGAATTGATTTTGCATCCATTATGGGTGCATTAATATTACTCCTCAATCCTCATTTTATTAATTTTACGATGAATAATATTACTAACGTATAACAAGGACCTCACACATACTATACGATTGCATATGGGCATTTTAAGATGCCCTAACTTATTATCTCATGCCGATGAGTTGAATTCTTAAAGACATGCTATGGTTTTATAGACTGAAGCAATTCTATTTCTATCAACCTTCGATATTCAATTACTCAAGTTAATAATTTTCAATTGTAGTCAAATAAATTATACACTAATTATTCATGATATTTAATAGTATGTTCACCCAATTACCTGATGATTCTTATAATGTAACATAAATTCAAGATATGTAGCTAATTATTGTGTTTCATATTGAAATATCATTAGTAGGACTAAAACTTGGGTACAACATGATGCACCATGCATCTCCCATCATCATCAGGATGAGAGATGCACAAAAGACTCTCTCTAGACACTAACTACATGGAGGTGAGATTCACCGACCGTCTCTAGTTTTAGCTATTATTACAACACTCCGAGCGGACTCGTGTGTTGGTGTGCGTAAAAGTGAATAATAATATAACTAAATAACTTATATAAATAATATATACAATGATAGATGGAATGGAGATTTGCATGAAATGTGGTTACACTAGATAAACGACTCAACCGTGACAATCCTCCTAATTACGTTCTAGACTCACCTAATCCTCAAATGTGCAAGTATATCATAGGCTCGTATCCCCTTAATTAATCTCTAATCTCTCTTGATGTCTTAGAGATAGTATCCATATATACCCGAAATCTCTCTCGAGCAATCCGGACAATATATATGAACCCATTAAGCACGTGGAATACAAATCAAACCCTATAAACTAGCCTAGTGGTTCTAGCATTTTCTAGTCAAGCATAGTGAATGTTTATCTAAGCATTGTCAAACGCGTCTCCTCTCGGTACATGCATCTAACCATGGATCAATTACAAAGTGATCAATTAAGCAAAAGCTTTAAGCATTCAAAACATCCATATAACAACACAAGCACAAGAAAAATGTCGGTGGTCTTTACTTCTAGGTCAAAGATTCAGTTTAGTCAACTCCCTAGGATGGCTAAACATGGGAAACAAGTTTACCTAATAACTACATGCAACAATGTGATTGTTATATCATTAAGAACATTCAATTTAGGTTAAAGGTTAATCCTCTTGATCAGGGAATTTTTTGACAATCAATTCATCACCCTATCCTGTCACGTGGATGGATAATCGTGTCTTAATACAAAGACCCATTAAGAACAATGATATGAACCAAGATCAATTTAGCAACTAAAAGTCTGAACTGAAACATTTTCTACTCTTTGGGGATAAAATTCCTATTACTTAAAGTACTCAATACATGGAATTTCAAATCATTCATCAATCAATCAACAATCATGGGTATCTAATTTCTACTCTAAATTATAACTACTCCTAAACCCAATCATGGACACATATTGATTTCTAACAACTCGTACACATACATATCATATTAAGAACATAAAAACACATATATCAAAGAGCAAAACAAAATCCAAATGAATTTAAGTACAATCAATACATATATAGCATATGTGAAAGGTTTACAAATTCCCAAATTCGGTGTTACACATCAAAGACAACAAGAAATACAAAGAAATGAGCAAATAAGAGCAAACCATTGAAGACAAGTTCTCCAAAGATGCTCATAGCCTTCCTAGCTCGAATTTGACTCCTAATTCCTTTGTAATCTACTCTAAGATAGATGAGGAAGTGTGTAGTGGTGGGGTGGATGTGTATGGTGAGCTCCCATGGAGGAAAAACCTCAATGGGAGCAAGAGATGAAAGAAAATGGAAGAAATGGAAGAGAGAAGAGAAGAGGCATGAGAGGGGAAAAGAGGGGAAGAGAGCTCTGAAGAATGAGGAGAAAATGGGGTATTTATAGTGTGGAAGGTTAGGGCAAGACTTTTGGGTGAAAAGACAAGAATACCCCTCTGAAAATAGCTGAAAAATGTATTTTTGCCCAGATGTGCGGTTCGATGTGCTGTACGCATCAACACAGCGTACCACACATCACTTTTTGGATCTTACTGCCCAAAAATGCGGTACAAAACGTGGTACGCAACTTGGTCTCGCGTGGTTGCGTACCTCACTTCTTTGCATACCATTACGAAAACAGTCATAACTTTCTTCAGAAACCTCAGAATCACGATATGTATAGTGCGTTAGAAAGAAGACCTCTGGGGATTTCTTAAAAGTGGTTACGGGTGATGTAGTTCAATCGGAGGAGAGAGTTATGACCTTCCGAAGTTGGGTATCTGCACAAGCTATTCCAAATTCTACCATTTAACCTCCAAAACTCTTTAATTAAACTCAAATACCTTCCGTAGGGAACATTTACCTACACAAGGCTCACAAACACATCAAATACCAAAATATACTCAAAAACAAGAACAAAAACTAGAAAATAGAGACCTCAAAAGGTATATAAATCGCTCCGATCACTTCTAACCATCCTGCGTTTCTCTCTCCTACCCAAACCTCTAGCATTCCAAGAGATAGCTAACATAAGAAGACAAAAAACCCCATAAGCGCACCAAGAAACACATACCTCTACTTCTCTGCATCTTTCAACCTATAATCAACCTCCTCTTCGCATGACATCAAAATCATAGCCACTTCTGACTCCTTGCCATTGAAGTCAAAACCCAAGGCAGCCCCAGTTTCTATTACTTTTGATATCTCTTCTTCGATTAGCCATCTTCCCCTGTTCCTAGTCAAATCAGAGTCTTCATTCGCCCGCCTTAACACCACACCTTTCTCCACAACTTTGTCCATCTCGTCTTCTAAATCCCACACTACCTTCTTCGCTATTTTTTCCTCAAAAGCTTGGAGTTTCTCGTAGTCGTGGGATGTTTCTTTAAAGATGATCTCTGTTTTCTACCAGCAAATTTCCTGATTGTTGGGCTGGGAGAAGCACATGTTTGGTTCTCTTTATCCCACATTCTCTCCTTTACACCCTCCATCCTAGCATCCAAAAGGTTTTTTTTTCCCACATTCAGATGGGATCGTTAAATCCACCACCAATTGACCATGGTTGATGTTGATCATATCCACCTCTAAATTTGGGTTAGTCAAAGTCTGGTACGTTGGACTTGGATTACCCAAAGAAAGATTTGATTCTATAATAACCTCTTCTTGTCTCTCCTTAAATGGGCTTTCATAATCCCTATCTTTAAATTCTGATTCAACACCATATGTCCGTCAGTGGCCTCACTGAATGAATACCTTATGGCCTTAACTGGTCCATTACACTTCATTGGCCCATTTAGAAAAGTACCCTTTGCCTTTTCCTGGGTCAGTTGAAAATGAACTAATATCCCCATCACTTTCATCATTCTGACAATCCCTTTTGTGTTTTCCTATCAACAATTTTTAATTTAGATCCACAAAATCTATAGGCTTAACCCTTGGTTTCTTAACCCACACACCTTTGCCCTTGTCAACTCCTCGTACCTCTCATCTCACTCTTGCATCTTGTCTTACCAATAAAGTCATATTATTGGTAGTTTATTGATACTATAAGAATACCTAATAGGACGACATTTATTTTGAGAAACTATTAAATGAAAAATACCATTAAGAGATAAATCATGAAACATATCTACCATTAGTGGTGAATTATAGTATAATAGCAATAATTTGATACCTTTTAAGGTATCCGAATTAAAAATTACTATAAATAAAGTCATATTATTGGTATTATATTGATACTATAAGAAAACCTAATGGGACAACATTTATTTTGAGAAACTATGAAATGAAAAATACCATTAAGAGATAAATCTGTAAAGTTATAAAAATAGAGTGAGAAAAATGTGCATAGAAGGTGTTTGTTAAAAAGTCATAAAGAGTTTCTTTAAAGAGAACACAAATTGTTGAATCACAGAGCATACTCTGTTTTCATTCTTCTTTCAATTAATGAGCTTACAAACTTGACTAACTATTTATACAACATTCGTTAGAGAAATCATAACATAATTCCTAGAATTTCAAGATAACTTAATATGTATCCCCTAATTCTTACATCAGCTGACATCAAGAGACTAACTAATCTTGTAACTAATTTTATTCTCAGCAGCCACCTTAACAGATTGACTAACTAACTTTTTTCGGTCTTCATTGCATTCATTAACAGACACTTTAAGACGTTGATCATGATGGTCATGATTACAGTCTTGAGTGTTGTTATAATTAGCACCAGGTATAGAGACTGAATTGGGTAACTGAGAATGCTATGATTTGTTGTTTTGCTCTTGCACATTCATAGAAACTGATGTAGTAGCTGTTACAGATTGTAAGCTCTTATGAGTATTATCCTTGACATTCCTCCTCAAACTGAATTGTGGTGAGGTTACTAAGTTCAGTTTGTCACACAAAAATAAGAACCTCTCCTTAGGGAAGGATTTAGTGAAAATGTCAGCAATTTGCATCTCAGTTGGCATAAATCTAGGATCCACCAAACCAGAAGCAACCTTTTCCATAATGAAATGAGTATCAATTTCTATATGTTTGGTACGGGCATGAAACACAGGGAGAATTATCCTCAATGTTATCACACCAAATCACAGCTGAACATGAGAGAGGAATGGAAAGTTCTTTAAATAAGGATTGGAACTAGAGAATGTTACTAACCAGTTGATACATGGATCTGTACTCAGCTTCGGTGCTAGATCTAGCAAGCACCTGTTGTTTTCGAGAGCTTCATGAAACCAGATTTCCACCAATGAATATACAATTCCCACTTGTAGACCTCATGTCATCTAGGCAACCAGCCCTATCTGCATCGGAATATGCCTCAAGAGTTAATTTATCTGATGGCTTGAAGTTAAGCCCTTTGTAAGGAGTGCCACTTAGATACCTCAAAATCCTCTTACAAGCTTTCCAATAAGGTTGTTTTGGTGCGTGAAGAAACTGACTTAGCTTATTCATAATATAAGCAATATATGGCCTGGTGTAGGTTAGATATTGAAGTGCCCCAATTGTACTTCTAAAGCATTGGATTAGGGAAAGGATGACCAAAGTGAAGTGACAATTTTACACCAGAGCAGACAAGAGATTCAATTGATTTACAGCCAGACATATTTGTTTTCTTTAGAAGATCCAAAATGTATTTGGTCTGTGTCAAATACAGTTCAGTAGAGTCCCGATATGTTTCAAAACCTACGAAATAGCTTAAGGAACCAATGGCCTTAAGTGCAAAGGTGTTATGTAACCGAGATATCAATCCTTGTATCAATTTTCCATCATCACCTGTTATCAAAATATCATCAACATATACTAACACATAAATCACATGTGAAGCCTGATGTTTGATGAACAATGAATTGGCTGACATAGAATTTATAAAACCCCATGATAGAAGAGATGTATTCAGCTTGGTAAACCATGATCTTGGAGCCTGTTTTAACCCATACAAGGCTTTATTAAGCTGCCAAACATGTGTGGGAAACTTAGGATCAACAAACCCTTGAGGTTGAGTCATGTAAACTCTCTCCTTTAGATCACCATTAAGAAAAGCGTTGTTAATGTCTACTTGTTGAATGTCCCATTTGTAGAAGACCGCAATAGAGAATATAACCCTTATAGTAACAGCCTTTACAACGGGACTAAAGGTGTCAAAGTAATCAAGACCCAGAGTTTGATTGAAACCCTTGGCCACCAATCTTGCCTTGTGCTTTAAAACTGATCCACCTGGATTGTACTTGACTCTAAAAATCCATTTTCATCCTACCAAATTCATATCATTCAAAAAAGGCACCAATGACCATGTGTTGTTGTTGTGCAAAGCCCTATACTTTTCATTCATAGCCTCCAGCCTTTTAGAATCTGTCATGGCTTCCTTTATATTCCTAGGCTCAGTTGGGACACTTGCATAAACTATATAGGTATAAATCTATCATGGTTTGAAGACACCACTCTTAGCTCTAGTCATCATAGAATGACTGTTTTGACAAGTTGGAGGTATCAGCCGGTACACTAGTTGAAGAGTCAGACATACCTTGACTCATATGTGAATTTTGTAACAAACCATTTGAATCATTTGAATGGGATTCATTGAAGGGATGTTGGTCAAGAGATACTGACTCAGATGATGAACCAGTTGATAAGGAACGTGAGTTGGTACTAGGTTGAGCTTGACACCTAGAGATAGGAAAAAACCTATTATTTACCTGATGGAGTATAGAAATAGGAAGACTTGAAGATATGTTAGACTGAGAATGAGATGGTGGGGAGCTAAACAACTGTTTGTATGGGATTATAACTCATTGAAAAGGACATGTCTTGATATGAAAACCTTTCCTGTGGGATGAAGACATCTAAATCCTTTATGAAGAAGGCTATAACCTATGAATACACATTTTAAGGAATGGAAAGCAGACTTATTTTTATTGTAATCTCTAAGATATGGAAAACAAGCACTACCAAAGGCTTTAAGAGGCATGTAATTCGGTTTCTTATGACAAAGTTTTTCATAAGGTGAGATAAAATTCAGGACAGTAGAAGGAAGATTATTAATCACAAATGCAGCAGTTGAAAAAGCTTCAAACCAAAAAGAAAGAGGCATATTTGCATGAGCTAAAAGTGTCAAACCGATCTCTACAACATGCCTATGTTTCCTCTCAGCCACTCCATTCTGTTGATGGGTATACGGACATGAAAATCGAACTTATACACCTTGTTGAGACAAGAAAGGTACAAAGCCAAGATACTCCCCTCCCATATCAGTTTGAAGACATTTTATTTTCTTATCCAGCTGAAGCTCAACCCTTTTTTGAAACTTTTTAAACACTCATAATGCATCAGATTTTAATTTCAATGGAAAGATCCACACAAATCTTGTAAAGGCATCTATAGAGGAGATGTAATACCTATACCCTTCAGTAGATAACATAGGCGATGAACCCCAAATGTCATTGTACATCAGTTCTAGTGGAGCTTTTGCTCTAGTATCAGATTTAGAGAACGGCAATTTATGCATTTTACCTAACTTGCAAGAGTCACAAAAATCAATATCATGTACATGGCAGGCCAAATGTAATGAATTCAATACTTTCTTCAATATTAAAGGAGCAGGATGTCCTAGTTTGGCATGCCATATACTAGAATTAATTTTTGAAGCCACAACAGAGTAAACAAACCTATTGCCAATATCAGAACCATTATTCAGTTTTTATGTATCGTCACACCTAGATACTATACCAATACAACTCTTATTACAATCATTATTGACATAACCATACTTCATTCTTGAAAACACAGCCTCAGTTGACAATTTGTTTTGAGAGGATGATCCAGAAAACCCAACTAGTTTTAGGTGATAGAGACCATCTCTAAAAACACCTTGAAGAAGAACTTTCCTCGTTCTCTGATCCTTTATCACACAATGATTAGCAGTAAATTCAGCTATTGCATTGTTATCCTTAGTAAATCTAGAGATGCTTAATAAGTTCTTGGTAATCGTGGGAACATGTAACACATTCTTCATATGCAACTTGCTCCTAGGATTAGTATGTGAATCAATGAAGGAATCACCAATGTTAGAAATGCTTAATTGTCTGCCATTACCAACTACTAATTTGTCATTACCTCTGTATGCAGACTTGAGTGAAAGATTTTTCAGATCAGCAGTTACATGATTTGTGGCTCCACTGTCTATATACCAAGCATAATCATTCACTGTTTCTGGAGAAGCAAAGTATACCGAGGAAGACTGACCATAAGTTGGTTGCTATTCTTGAAATTTTTTGTTAGAAGAAGTATGCATTGCTCCAAAACCTTCACGTTGTTGAGCCATATGAGCCTGAGAACTGTGTTATGCTCCTTGAAAGTCTTTGTCAAATCGCTTATAGCACTTGAGAGCCCCATGTCCAGGCTTTGAGCAGACCTGACAGTAGATTCTTGATTTATTGTTGTTCCTACCTCCTCTTCCTTTGTAGTTGTTGTTGTTACCACGACCATTTCCATGATAAGAGCTTGTATTGCGTTGTACTCCACCAAAATTGTTGTTATAAGCATAGTTTCCAGAGACTTTAGGTAAACTGAGCTGAGCAGATGTATTCAACTGTTCAATGCGTTGTTCATGCATTAAACACAAGAATTTAGCTTCCTCAAAGGTCATAGTCTTCTGCTGAGAAGTAACAAGAGTTACAACTGAATCATATTTGTGACAAATACCTCCCATTAAAGTCAGAATCAGATCTCTGTCATTGACCTCTTTTCCAGCCGCCATCAAAGCATCACCAATTTCTTTGATTCTTAGCACAATATCACTCACAAATGTAGAACTTTTTTGGCATTTTGAAGTTGATGCTTAAGTGCCATGACCTTAACCATGACCTTAGCCATTGATTGTTGTGCATAGAGATTTTCTAGCCTTAACCAGAAATCAAGAGAAGATTTGAAGTGAGTGACTTGTCCAATTATTTTTTCGCTTACTGTAGAAAGTAACCAGCATAAAAGCCATTGATCTGACTTTTTCCAAGAAGAGAAGGCTTCATTGACTCGCTGTTCAACAATAGTTTCTCCATCAGAGTTAACAATATGAACCTTAACAAGCTTGTTCGGAGGTTTCTTTATAGAATCGAAAAAGTATTTAAGATCCAAAGTGGATATAACAGGAAAAACTTGAGTTTTCCAGTTAATATAATTGTTCCTATCAAGCTAGATAGGATTGAAGTTCAACGTTTTTGCAAGAGTTGAGAAGTCCATCTTTTTGGTAACTGAAGTGTGTGAATGATCTTCAACAGAGTCAAAATCGTTGTTAGAAAAGGCAGGATTAGCCATTGACGTTTGTCTTTGGCTCTGATACCATGTAAAATTACAAAAATAGAGTGAGAAAAATGTGCACAGAAGGTGTTTGTTAAAAAGTCTAAAAGAGTTTCTTTAAAGAGAACACAGATTGTTGAATCACAGAGCATACTCTGTTTTCATTCTTCTTTCAATTAATGTGTTTACAAACTTGACTAACTATTTATACAACAGTTGTTAGAGAAGTCATAACAGAATTCCTAGAATTTCAAGATAACTTAATATGTATTCCCTAATTCTTACATCAGCTGACATCATCAGACTAACTAATCTTGTAACTAATTTTATTCTCAGCAGCCACCTCAACAGATTGACTAACTAACTTTTTCCAGTCTTTATTGCATCCATTAACAGACACTCTAAGACGTTGATCATGATGGTCATGATTACAGTCTTGAGTGTTGTTATAATAGGCACAAGGCATAGAGATTGAATTGGGTAACTGAGAATGCTGTGATTTGTTCTTTTGCTTTTTCACATTTGTAGAAGCTGATGTAGTAGCTGTTACAGATTGTAAGCTCTTATGGGTATTATCCTTGACAAAATCATGAAACATATCTACCATTAGTGGTGAATTACAGTTAAATAGCAATAATTTGATACCTTATATTGTTTAAGCTTTTCGGATTATAAGTGTTGCAAAAGTTGCCAGGCACTACTTGGACGGTAACCACCTGCCTAGTGCCTAGCCCACCTAGTCCCCGGCCCCGGCAAGTCAGAATTTGTTTTTTAGTTTAGTTTTTTTTTTTTAAAAATAAATTCCTAGTAGATATTCATACTATTTCATATGGTGAACCTCAAACTGAAAATCAAATTCCAAAAAACTCAATATTGACAATTGAAAATCTCAAATTGAAGACCGTTTCATCGACCATTTTTTTTCACTTTGCTTTTAAAAAGTCAACCTAGTCAGTCAACGATGACTAGTGGCCGACTTTTCTCGACTAGGGTGACTAAGGCCAATTAGGCGGGTTGCCCCTAGTTACAACGATTTCTTGGAAATCGGAGTGGCAGGCTGCCGACTAGGGACTAGGCGATGCCGAGTCGGCCTAGTCGGGAACTTTTGTAACATTGAATTTCGGATATTATATTTGATCATATCTAATTGCCCAAGAATACATATTTTACTGGTTACAACATCTGTCCACCTTAGTATAATCAATCTAAAATATCATACAATAGATACTTATTATAAGTTTTTGAATAATATAGGATTTTAAATGAATAATTTATCAAATGACTCCATTTATGATGTATGGGAGCATGGCCACATGCTTAAACAATCAGAGCTGCCTCAGGAGTTGGCGTTTTGGAACCTTTTCAACACTTTCTCCCTCATGCTAACCACTCACAGGACCACAGTTTCAGAGCCTAGAGCAGATTTACTCAGCTGCATTTAAGATCAGACAAAGATTGATATAGGCAAAATTCATAATGAATGCAATTTTAGAGGTAGCCTCGATTAACGTGCATCCACAGGTAAAACCGGGGTCAATCATCTTTCCTAGCCTTATCACTATTCTCCTGAAGAATGAAGGAGTCCCAGAATTACCACAGATGAAATAAAGATCAACCCCATGAGGGACCTTAATAAAAGATCATGGAAGGACGTTACAATCAAAACCAAGGGAAATAAGAGGCCGAGGATTGTTGAGGGTCAATTTAGCACTCCTAGTGAAGAAGAACCTGATTTCAAATTTGGGGAATCAGAGGAAGAGGCCTAGGACTACGAGGACCCTGTATCACAGTCCATGCTAGCCAAGATTCTGAGCGCTGTAGAGGGAATCCATCTTGGAATGACTGGCCTCGAGGATAACCTACAGGTAGTGAAAGAGCGAACATATCTGATCCATTCTAGGATAGATCTCTTCGAGGAGGAGATGAGAGACCTGAGAGATGATATTGCTGACATCCGGAGGTAAGCTAGCTTCCAGAATTTTCAGAGGAGGAGGATACCTCGCCCATCTTCTACCGGCATCTCAATTTTAGAGGACCAGACTGCCCAGAGGGCTGCAGTAGAGGCTAAAAGAGTTCGAGCAGAGGAGGCAGCTGCATGGCAGAATAGAGGAAAGGGACACATATAGCACTAGCAGTTTGATACAAGGATATCTCTAACAAACTTTTGGGTTTATGTTTGTTTTTCCATGATATTGTTTTACTGTTATAGCTAGTAGACTTAGCATATGTTACTAAATGTGTGAACAATTTGTTTTGGCTTTTGTTTAACATATTTCAGATTTTTTCAGATTTATTTATTTTCGCTTCAAAATTTCATCCAGGACAATGTTAGATTTGGTTTGAAGGTGTTGACATAAAAGTTTAAAGAACATTGTACATTGTACAAATTTTTTGTTTTTCTTGCTAAGTAGAATTTTAGAGCACTAATCCTGCTCGAACGAGAAGCTGTTGGGTTATGCCTCTTTCAGGCAGTTGTTGCATGTTTTGTACCATTAGGTTTGTGTTTACTAAAGCCGCACCACATGGCTTGCACACATCTTGCCAGACTCTATAGTGTCCCAGTGAAGAGGGTAGCATGCTTGAAATGTTTAGGCCATTAGTGGAGACTACCCTGAAAGTCTACAGAGTCTATAAATGCGTCACTTGAGCGACAATGTTATTTACCTCTCTATACACTCTTCCGTTAGGCATTTAGGAAGCATCATTAGGAATCAGGCATTTTTGTTAATTCTTCATTGAGTTTGTTGACGTGGTTTCAAATCCACTTGTTCTATGCCTTTTGAGATGAAGTAGGCTTATATGTGAAACCTAAGACAATAGCCTAAACACGTCCCATAACCGCGTGTGCGCAAAATTTTCGTATGAATTTACCCAACCATGTTACACACTACATCACAAATCCTAAACACAATACCAACCCCGTGATATGATCATGATTTGGTAGTTCTAATGAAGGCTTAAATAAAGAAGCTCGGTAAAATGTACAATTCTGAATGTAGTCAAATTTTGTGATTCATATTTATATTAAAAAAAATGTTGATAAAGAATGAAAAGTTATGGCAATCAACACCTATAGAGCCACTTAATTCTCTTGTGTTTAATCAGCACCTAGTCAGGTGGGCTAGCAATATGGTTACTCATTTTTGTACTTCGTATGCCCAAGCTCAATCACTAGCCTCACATGTATCTATACCAACCTAGCCTCACCATACCCAATTTGACATATACCCAGTGAAACAAAATAGAAGTCCTAGCTGATCCTTGGGAATGACCTATTTTTGAAAATGTTACCACGGTAAAATGATATTGTCTGATTCTTGTTTACTTTTTCACTTCTCTTAAAATACTAACGTTCAAAGATTTTCGTATGTGCACATTTCTTAATCTTTTCATGCATAACTTCAGTTATGCGCATATGCTTGTTGAGTGAGCCTAGGATCTATGTGGAAAAACGAGAGTTGAATCCGATAAGGTTTAGAGTCAAGGCGAAATGCAGTCATATGACTTTTGTGTTCGATACTTCTGGATCTAAAGTCACAGTGTAGCCTGGAATTGCAATCCTTCGTGTTGAAGCACCTTGGTCTGCACTCCTCAGTGGTCTTAGCATGCTAGTATTCTGATATTTGATTCGCCCAAATACGTATCTCATTCTTCAGTTGATTCAGAAAGGAATAAAGTAAATATAGATATAATTTAGTTTTCGTACAATTTTTTATCACAGGTTTTGCTCGAGGACAAGCAAAAATTCTGGTTTGGGGGTATTTGATAAGCTCGTTTTTCAAGCTTTACGTACCCGTCATTTTGTATAGTTTTGCTCTCGTTTTCTTTCCAAACTCCATATTTTGAAGTTCTTAATGCTTAAACAGGTCCTCTCTAGCCAGGAGTTATCCTTGTGCAGAACCGGGAGTTTTCGGAGCGGAAAAGAAGGTTTGAGCTAGGTATGGAATGAGAAGTGTGGTACATAAACCACACTAGAATGAAGTGCGTACCGCACTTCGTACCATTTAGAAGAACAGCAGAAACACTAAAAGCAAGCACAGTACACAGTGTCGAAGTGAACCGCACTTCGTACTGCACAGGAAAACAGTAAAAATCAGTGTGATACACTGTGTCGAAGTGAACCGTACTTCATACCGCGCAGGAGAGCAGCAGAAATCCGTGCGGTACACCGTGTTGAAGTGAACCGCACTTCATACCACGTGGGATGGTTGGTAAAATTGTAAAAATGCTTCAAGTGCGGTAAGCGTACCGTACCGGAATGAAACACGAATTGCACTTCGTACAGCGTAGGAATTCAGCCTCTTAAATTAAACTGATGTACGGTACGATGTGTCGAAGTGAACCACACATCGAACCACGCTTTATGGCAGATTATGAATACTCTGTTTCACGAACAGAGTATATGCTTTATTATGGGTCCCCCACTCTTATCTCTGATTAAGCATGGAATGAGGATGTTCCTAGAGGTTGGAAGGATGTCTTTAGGACCCTCCTACATTAGTGGGGGGGGGGGGGGAGGCTTCTTGTTAACTATAAAGGAAAGAGATAGATGAGAGAGAAAAGAGATCTAGAAATCATCAACACACTAGACCAGCTCTGCTTCTTCATATTTTTTAGGTTCTCTCTTCATTTATGAACTGAGTTCTTCAAGATTTGATCAGCTAGGGCAAGGTTTGGTTGATCCAAGGAAGCTAGGGAAGCTCAAGCTACATGAGATTGAATCTACAACTTAGTTTTATCTCTTCAACTCTTCTCTTCTCTTGTTTCTTTATATTGATTCCTGATTTGTATTGATTTTAGCTCATCTATGGCTTATCTTTGTATAGCATGAGCTAATTATTCTTATGTTAGAATAAGATGATGCTTAACCCTTGATTCATTTGTGATAGACTCTTTGATTTCCCTATTTTTGTGCTTGTGAAGCTATATGGATGTTTTGAATGCTTAAGGCTTTTGCTTAATTGATCATTTTATAAGCGATCTATGGTTGGATGCTAAGTACCGAGAGGAGATGCATTTGACAATGCTTAGATAAATGTTCACTATCTTGACTAGAAAGTGCTAGAACCACTAGGCTAGCGTATAGGGTTCAATTTGTATTCCAATTGCTTAACGGGTCTATATATATTGTTCGGATTGCTTGAGAAAGATTCCGGGTATATATAGATACTATTTCTAAATACATCAAGAGAGGTTAGAGATTTGTTTAGGGAATACGAATCTATAGCATGTACACGCACAAATTAGGAGTCAAAGGAGTCAAGTGTGCTATTGGGAGGGTTGAAGCGGATTCGAGTTCTAACATGTTTTCCATACATTTCTATAAGTGTTGAGTTAGATAATTTAGTTTGTGTTTGAGTTAATTTACTTTATTACAACTCTTGGAAACTCATGTTTTAGATTGTTCAAATAGTTAGCAAGCCTTTGAATTTCAGTAATCATAATCTTTACCCCTGTGGGAACGATCCCTACATTGTCATTATACTATCATTCCGACCTCATGCTATTGCGAGAGTCAACAAGTCTAGTTTGATACGATCAATAGGGTCTGATGAAAGAAGTAAAATTAGTTTTTTTTTTGTATTTAAATGTCAGTTCGTCGAGTCGGTTCGGTTTTGGAAGGGATTGAATCGAAACCAACCCATTTTCTATACGGTTCATTCAGTTCGAACCGAATTGAACCGAATTAACCCATTGAACTGAACCAAACACCATATTTCGACTCGATTCGGTTCGGTTCGATGAACCGTGCCCACCCCTATGAATCAAGGTCAAATTAGCAGCTAAAATCTGAACTGAAACCTTTTCTACTCTTTGGGGCTAAAATCACTATTACTCAAATTACTCTGTAACGCCCAATGTCTTTCAGGCCCAATTAAAAAAAAGGATAAGCGAGAAGTTGAAAAGGCATCATGTGAGTAAGCCAAGTGAAATGCATGGCTGACAGGCAGCTGTGAGCTTGGTTAATTAGCTCACAACTTCAGCTGTGTCTTTCCATAAGTATATATATATATTGTAGGATAAACGTTGAGAGCTAGAAAGCAGTAGAATCCAACGGAAGAAAGGAAAGAGAAGAAAGAAAAGAGAAGGAGAAGGAGAAGTCAGTGAAGTTCTCTCTCGTGATTACAGATTTCAGTTGATTCTTCTTTGATATCCAGTTTTTAATTGGATCTTGTGATTGTTAGGGATAGAAGACGAATGGAACCTAGCATACTCAGTCTGAAATAAGCTTGACGTCTAAGTTGTGAGTGAATTAAGTTTCAGTTTTATTTTTAACTCAAGTTTACAGTTTTATGCTTTAATTGCTGCAAATCATTTTAAGCTTTTTATTGCTTTTTCTGATTGATGGTGAGTATACAGAGAACCAAAAGTATATATTTTATGCTTATATTAGCATTCAAAATCAGTATATTATTTTTATGAATTATCAAGAAGAGATTATGATTTCTATAAAAGCACCATGTATGTACCTTCCCCAGTTATGATTATGGTTGGCTTTTGGGGCCATTCTACACATGTGTATGTCATGAGTCGCTATGCACGTGTATTGACCAGAGAAAGAGTAATTGAGTCGCTCTGCACGTGTATGACCAGAGAGTCGCTCTGCCCGAGCATGACCAGAGAAAGAGTAATTGAGTCGCTCTGCACGGGTATGACCAGAAGTTATTCATGACTCTGCGTTTGCTCGAAGTATTTCAGCTTACGTATGGAGGATATCCCCAGTACGAATTTGGTGCAGATTAAGATTTTATAAAGTATTTATACTTGTTCAGTAAAGAGAAGCATTCAGTTTATTCAGCACGAAAGTAGATATATTGTCTTATACCATGTATTACTGAATGCTCATTGTAAAGTGGTTTAGAAAAGTGTTTTTAAAAGTTTTCATTCACTCACTGGGCGTTAGCGCTCATCCTTTCACTTTTAAATATTTATCCAGGTAGTTGCTCGGTTGTACGGACTCAGAAGTTTTGAGGTGGGCCACTCGATGACATCATGAAGCATAAAAGTCATGCATTTTAAAATTTCATGTACATATTCAGAAATATGAGGTAGGCATGATCGGGACGGTAGGCATGGTCGGGACTGTAAAGTGGTCGGGAGGGTAGGCATGGTCAGAACGTGGTCGGAATTCTACTCAGTCTGTTCGGCCTACTCGGCCTACTTGACCTATTCGGCCCACTTGACCTACTCGGCCCACATGGCCTATTCGGTATACTCGGCCTGTTTAGTTTTCCACTCGGGATGGACTAGTTACTTAGTTTTTATAGTGGTCAGTTTTTGGTCCAATCGGTCAATTTTGACACTTTTTGTAAAGAACGAAAATATATGAAAAGAAATTGCAATTATGTACATTTTGCACTCTCCTTACATTTTATTTGTTTAATAGCAAGTATTTCCTATGGAAATTTCAGCAGAAAGTCTTTTTATCAAGCTAGTAAATGTAGAGCCTATAGGGTTTCCCTCGTACTCAAGAGAGGAGTCAGGGCAGCCCACAGGGCCTCCCTCGTACTCAAGAGAGAGGAGTCAGGGTGGGTCCTGTCAACTTGGTATCAGAGCACACGGTTTATAATTCTTTAGACCACAGTAATTGTTTGCATTTAGTTTTATGCATTTAAGCATAACTTTGATTTTGTAACAACATCATGCGTCGAGTTGGCCGCCTACGCACAAGACCGGTAGCTGACCTTGGAGAGAAGAGTGGTTACCAAGGTGAAAACGAGATAGAATCACACCCTCAACCACCTATAGCTCAACCTCATGTACCGGAACCTAGGGAAGAACCAATGGATAGAATTGCAGAACTGTTGTTTGCGATGGTCCATTACCAAACGCGAGTGCCTGAAAATTCAATTGAGCGTGTACAAAAGTTGGGAGCTACGAATTTTGATGGACTAGGAGATCCAGATAGTGCTAGTTCTTGGTTGAATGAACTAGAACGTGTATTTGAAGTTATGAGGTACACCGATGAACATAAGGTTTCTTTTGCTACGTTTTTGCTAAAGGAAAAGCATATGATTATTGGGCCTCAGTTCAACGAAGAACTCTTGAAGGAATTACTTGGGAGGATTTTAAGAAGTAGTTTAATGATCATTATTATCCCCGTTTCTATCAAGATTTGAAAAGAGCTGAATTTTTCAAATTAGTACAGGGATCTATGACAGTAGAAGAGTATGAGAAGAAATTTACAGAACTTTCGAGGGTTGCTCCGTATGTAGTCGCTGATGAAGAAAATAAGTGTAGAAAATTCGAAGATGGACTTCGATCGAAAATTAAGACAATAGTGACTACTTCTGGACATGTTGAGTTTGGTAAGTTGTTTGAAGCTGCATTGAGAGTAGAGAGAGGCCTTAGTGACTCTCACAGATTTGAACAACAGAAGCAAAAACGCAGTAACTGGTCAGTAGGGGGCTCTTATGGCAAAATACCTAAGGCAATAGGCAGTTTTTCAGGTCAGACTAGTAATTATCAACAGAGTCGCGGACCTGGTTCTAGCCAAGCCTCAGTCCAACAACCAATGGGTAGTCGTCAACCGAGTGTTAGTATGGGTAAAGGTTGGAGTCCTCTATGTAATACTTGTGGAAAACACCATGATGGTGAGTGTTATTTAGGGAGATCAGGTTATTATCAATGTGGGTAGCCTGGACATTTAAAAAGGGATTGCCCCGAGTTAGTTCAGGGAGGCAATGAAGAAGGAAAGATAGGATTTCAACCAATGCAAAGTGGCGCTGGTCAGATTCAAGGACAAAGGGGATCCCGAGTAGGAGGATCTACAACTACATCGAAAACTCAAGCTATTTCAGCAGGGGTTGGAGGCAACCAACAGAGAGGTCAGTCGGGTAGACTTCGTACTCAGGCAAGGGTTTTTGCTATGACTCAGCAAGATGCCGAGACCACTCCATATGTCGTTACAAGTATGTTAACAATTTTTGGTCACGATGCTCATGTTCTCATTGATCCTGGATCTACTCATTCATTTGTATCTCGATCTTTTATGGTGTATGCGGATGTAGAATTAAGACCATTGGATTCTAGTATGATAGTGGCTACACCAACTGATGAATCTTTATTGGCTGAGAATATATATAGAAACAGTAGGGTCATAGTTGGTAAGCATGAGCTACATGTTGATTTGATTCCGCTTGATATACATGATTTTGATGTTATTTTAGGAATGAATTGGTTAGCTATACACCATGCTACTGTAGATTGTTTTCGAAAAGAGTTAAAATTTACACTTCAAGGAGAGTCGGATGTTATTTTCTGTGGTGAACGTCAGATTCTTCCTTCTTGTGTTATTTATGCTATTGTTGTCCGACGGTTGCTCAGGAAACAATGTTCAGCTTATTCTTATGTAATTGATACTCGGGATAGTGAGGTAAGATTAGAAGATATATCAGTGGTAAGAAAATTTTTAGATGTATTTCCTGAAGATCTTCATGGATTACCACCAGATAGAGACATTGAGTTTGTGATAGATTTGGTCCCAGGCACAACTCCAATTTCTATTCCACCTTATAGAATGGCTCCAACCGAATTGAAAGAGTTGAAGATTCAATTAGAAGAATTGGTGAACAAGAATTTTATTAAACCTAGTGTGTCATCATGGGGAGCGCCAGTTTTGTTTGTTAAGAAGAAAGATGGAACGTTACGTTAATGCATCGATTACCGGCAATTGAATAAAGCAACGGTGCATAATAAATATCCACTTCCACGTATTGATGACTTATTCGATCAGCTTCAGGGAGCAAAGGTATTCTCCAAAATAGATTTGCGAACAAGTTATCACCAATTGAGGATTAGAAACTGTGATATACCAAAGACCGCTTTCAGAACTCGTTATGGGCATTATGAGTTTCTAGTTACGCCATTTGGATAAACAAATGCTCCAGCAGCTTTTATGGATTTGATGAATAGGATATTTCATCCTTATCTAGACAAATTTGTTATCGTGTTCATTGATGATATTTTGATTTATTCTAAGGATGATATGGAGCATATAGAGCATTTAGAGATTATTCTACAAGTCTTGAGAGAGAATCAACTTTATGCCGAATTTAGTAAGTGTCAATTCTGGCTCGATAGAGTTACATTTTTGGGCCATGTGATTTCTGGTGATGGTATTTATGTTGATCCTCAAAAGGTTGAAGCTATAGTGAATTGGGAACGACCAGTTAGTGTGACTGAAATTAGAAGTTTCTTGGGTTTAGCAAGTTACCATCGAAGATTTGTAGAGGGATTTTCTAAAATAGCCTCACCATTGACAAGATTAACTCAGAAGGATGTGAAGTTTGAGTGGTCAGAAGCTTGTGAAAAGAGTTTTCAAGAACTCAAGGAGAGATTGACTTCTGCTCCAATACTTGCTCTTCCAACCGGAAGTAATGGATTTATGGTTTACAGTGATGCATCTAAACATGGTTTGGGTTGCGTTTTGATGCAACATGGGAAAGTGATAGCTTAAGCATCAAGACAATTAAAGAAGCATGAACAGAATTATCCAACCCATGATCTAAAGCTTGCTGCAGTGGTGTTTGCATTAAAAATTTGGAGGCATTACTTATATGGGGTCACTTGTTAGATTTATACAGATCATAAAAGCTTGCAGTATCTTTTCACTCAGAAGGAACTAAATTTGAGACAAAGAAGATGGATTGAGTTGATTGAAGATTATGACTGTACGATTGAATATCATCCTGGTAAGGCAAATATGGTGGCAGATGCACTCAGTAGAAAGTCTTCAAGTTCTATGGCTCGTTTGAGGATGAATTGGAAGGTAAATCATCTTCAGCTTCCATTATTAGCTGAATTAAGAATGTTGAGAGTTAAGCTAGAAGCGCGAGATTGTGGAGCATTACTGGCTACCTTTCAGGTTAGACCTATTTTGATTGATCGTATACGGGAATTGCAAACTCAAGATTCTTATTTAGTTAAATTGAAGGAAGAAGTGCAGAAAAGTGTACGAGCTGATTTTGTAGTGAGAAGTGATGGTACATTAGTTCTAGGTAACAGACTGTGTGTACCAAACATTAAAGAACTCAAGAACGAAATTTTAGAGGAAGCTTACTCTTCAGCTTATGCAATGCATCCAGGAAGTACTAAGTTGTATCGTACTTTGAAAGAGCATTACTGGTGGCAAGGTATGAAAAGAGAGATAGCAGAATTCGTCTCTAAATGTTTGATTTGTCAGCAAGTCAAGGCAGAACATCAGAAACCAGCAGGACTATCACAACCACTTCCTATTCCCGAATGGAAATGGGAACATGTTACCATGGATTTTGTGATAGAACTCCCTCGTAGTCAGAGTGGTCACGACAATGTATGGGTGATCGTTGATCGACTTACAAAGTCTTTATATTTTCTGCCAATCGGTATTACTTACTCTCTTGACAGATTAGCCAAAATTTATGTGGATGAAATTGTTCGTCTTCATGGCGCACCTGTATCCATAGTGTCAGATAGAGATCCTCAATTTACATCTAGATTTTGGCCCATTTTACAAGAGGCTTTGGGAACTAGGTTGCATTTTAGTACTGCTTTTCACCCTCAGACTGATGGTCAATCGGAGCGTACTATTCAGACATTAGAGGATATGCTTCGAGCTTGTGTGATGGATTTCAAAGGTAGTTGGGATGTACATATACCTTGATAGAATTTGCCTACAATAACAGTTATCAGGCTAGCATTGAAATGGCACCTTATAAAGCTCTGTATGGAAGAAAATGCAGAACACCGGTGTGTCGGGATGAAGTAGGCGAGAGAAAGTGTTCGGTCCAGAACTTGTTCAAGTCACAACAGAAAAGATTAAAATAATCAGAGACAGACTAAAGGTTGCTCAAGATAGGCAGAAAAACTATACAGATAAGCGGAGAAGAGAACTTGAATTTAAAGTAGGTGACTATGTATTCCTACAAATTTCACCTTGGAAAGGTATACTTCGATTTGGAAGACGTGGTAAGTTAAGTCCACGATACATTGGTCCATATGAGATCATTGCCCGAGTAGGAGTAGTGGCATACCGTTTAGCGTTGCCTTCAGAACTTTCAAGAATTCATGATGTATTTCATGTTTCTATGCTTCGAAAATATATAGTCGACCCTACGCATGTTTTAACCAAGCAACCAGTAAAGTTAAGAAAAGATTTAACTTATGAAGAGGAACCTAATGAGATTCTAGATAGAAGGGAACACGTATTACGTACTAAGGTCATTCCTCTTGTAAAAGTGTTATGGAAAAATCATGCAGTGGAAGAGGCGACTTGGGAACATGAAGATCAGATGCGGGCTCAGTATCCCCATCTGTTTCGGCTAAGTGAGTAAATTTCGAGGACGAAATTGTTATATGGAGGGGTGAATTGTAACACCCAATGTCTTTAAGGCCCAATTGAAAGGCCCAATTAAAAAAAAAAGGGATAAGCGAGAAGCAGAAAAGACATCAGGTGAGTAAGCCAAGTGAAATGCATGGCTGACAGGCAGCTGTGAGCTTGGTTAATTAGCTCACAACTTCAGCTGTGTCCTTCCATAAGTATATATATATATTGGAGGATAAACGTTGAGAGCTAGAAAACAGTAGAATTCAGCGGAAGAAAGGAAAGAGAAGAAAGAAAAGAGAAGGAGAAGTCAGTGAAGTTCTCTCTCGTGATTACAGATTTCAGTTGATTCTTCTTTGATATCCAGTTTTTAATTGGATCTTGTGATTGTTAGGGAAAGAAGACGAAGGGAACCTAGCATACTCAGTCTGAAATAAGCTTGACGTCTAAGTTGTGAGTGAATTAAGTTTCAGTTTTGTTTTTAACTCAAGTTTACAGTTTTATGCTTTAATTGCTGCAAATCATTTTAAGCTTTTTATTGCTTTTTTTGATTGATGGTGAGTATACAAAGAACCGAAAGTATATATTTTATGCTTATATTAGCATTCAGAATCAGTATATTATTTTTATGAATTATCAAGAAGAGAATATGATTTCTATAAAAGCACCATGTATGTACCTTCCCCAGTTATGATTATGGTTGGCTTTTGGGGCCATTCTACACATGTGTATGTCATGAGTCGCTCTGCACATGTATTGACCAGAAAAAAAGTAATTGAGTCGCTCTGCACGTGTATGACCAGAGAGTCGCTCTGCCTGAGCATGACCAGAAAAAGTGTAATTGAGTCGCTCTACATGGGTATGACCAGAAGTTATTCATGACTCTGCGTTTGCCCGAAGTATTTCGGCTTACGTATGGAGGATATCCCCAGTACGAATTTGGTGTAGATTAAGATTTTATAAAGTATTTATACTTGTTCAGTAAAGAGAAGCATTCAGTTTATTCAGCACGAAAGTAGATATATTATCTTATACCATGTATTACTGAATGCTCATTGTAAAATGGTTTAGAAAAGTGTTTTTAAAAGTGTTCATTCACTCACTGGGCGTTAGCGCTCATCCTTTCACTCTTAAATATTTATCCAGGTAGCTAATCGGTTGTACGGACTCAGAAGTTTTGAGGTGGGACACTCGATGACATCATGAAGCATAAAAGTCATGCATTTTAAAATTTCATGTACATATTTAGAAATATGAGGTAGGCATGATCGGGACGGTAGGCATGGTCGGGACTGTAAAGTGGTCAGAACGTGGTCGGAATTCTACTCGGTCTATTCGGCCTACTCGGCCTACTTGACCTATTCGACCCACTTGACCTACTCGGCCCACATGGACTATTCGGTATACTCGGCCTACTCGGATTTCTTACTCGGCCTGTTCAGTTTCCAACTCGGGATGGACTGGTTACTTAGTTTTTATAGTTGTCGGTTTTTGGTCCGATCGGTCAATTTTGACACTTTTTGTAAAGAACGAAAATATATGAAAAGAAATTGCAATTATGTACATTTTGCACTCTCCTTACATTTTATTTGTTTAATAGCAAGTATTTCCTATGGAAATTTCAACAGAAAGTCTTTTATCAAGCTAGTAAATGTAGAGCCCATAGGGTTTCTCTCGTACTCAAGAGAGGAGTCAGGGCAGCCCACAGGGCCTCCCTCGTACTCAAGAGAGAGGAGTCGGGGTGGGTTCTGTCATACTCAATACATGGAATTTTAAGTCATCCATCAATCAATCAATAATTATGAATATCTAATTTCTACTCTAAATTACAACTACTCCTAAACCCAATCATGGACACATATTGATTTCTAACAATTCATACACATACATATCATATTAAGAGCATAAAAACACATATATCAAATAGCAAAACAAAATCTAAATGAATTTAAGTACAAAAATAAATATTTAGCACATGTGAAAGGTTTACAAATTCCCAAATTCGGTGTTACACATCAAAGACTACAAGAAATACAAAGAAATGCATAAATAAGAGCAAATCATTGAAGTCAAGTCCTCCAAAGATGCTCCTAGCCTTCCTAGCTCGAATTTTGCTCCTATTTCCTTTGTAATCTACTCTAAGAAGGATGGAGAAAGTGTATAGTGGTGATGTGGAGGTGTATGGTAAGCTCCCATGGAGGAAAAACCTTCATGGGAGTAAGAGATGAAAGAAAATGGAAGAGAGAAGAGAGAGGAGAAGAGGCGTGAGAAAGGGAAAAGAGGGGAAGAGAGGTCTGAAGAATGAGGAGAAAATGGGGTATTTATAGTGTGGGAGGTTAGGGCAAGACTTTTGGGTGAAAAGATAATAATACCCTTCTGAAAATGGTTGAAAAGCTCATTTCTGCCCAGAAGTGCCGTTGGATGTACTGTACGTATTAACACAGCATACCGCACATCACTTTTGGAGGTTTCTGTCCAAAAATGCGGTACAAAACGCGGTACAAAACGCGGTACACAACATGGTCTAGCGTTACAAAAATAGTCATAACTTTCTCCATAAATCTCAGAATTATGTTCTGTAAGTGCGTTGGAAAGAAAATTTTTGGGGTTTTCCGAAAAGTGGTAATGGGAAATGTAGTTCAATCGGATGAGAGAGATATGACCTTCTAAAGTTAGGGTGAATGTACAAGCTATTCCAAATTCTGCCCTTTAACCTCAAAAACTCTTCAATTAAGCTCAAATACCTTCTGTAGGGAACATGTACCTACACAAGGCTCACAAACACATCAAATACCGAAATACTCAAAAACAAGAACAAAAGATAGAAAATGGGGACCTCAAAAGGTATTTAAATCGTCCCGATTAACAACCCCCCTCAATTAAGGACATTCAATTCAAGCTAAGGGCTTGTTCTCTCAATTGAGAGATTCACAAACTCAAATAACTCCCTAAGGTCTCGATGAAGTAATTGTGCTTGTAATCTCAACTAAGGGATTCGAGACACGAATCACTCTCCAAGGTCTCGGTGAAGTAATTGTGTCTTAAGTCCATACCATTAAGCATATAAACATAAGCTAAAACCTACTCTAGCAAGGTCTTGCATAGAACAAGTTTTATTTATTCTTTAGAGCTAATTGGTTAAGATTATACCCGGATTGGTCCTCCTAGGCAAAGCAAAAAACCAACAAACACTCAATACCTATCCATACATGGCATTTCGACTTTCCAAAGATATACACACACAGATGGGATATTTGATTACAACTACTCTTACAATTATATTAATCTACTTCTAATCTCATCCATGAACACATATCAATTTCCAATCTCCATACACAAGCATATCAAGATAAGAGATTAATCAATACTACCAAGAACAAATCAAAACCCAAATGAATATAAAATCAACCAACATATATTGAGCACAAATTCGGTTTACAAATATTCCCAAGTGGGGATTACACAATCAAGAAAACATGAAATACAAAGAGAATGAGTTCAAAGGAGACAACCCTTGAAGAAATCCCTCCAAATGCTCAATGAATCCCTTGCTCGAAATTGTTCATAGACCACTCCTATCTCCTTGCAATCAACTCTCAAAAGTGGTGGAGGATGTGTAGAAATGGGTGGTGGTGAGCTTCCTATGAAGGAGGACCTCCATGGGAGCTTTGGAAGCTTCTATCTCTCTTGATTTGTGAAGAAGATGAAGAAAATAATGGTTCTCTTGTCTTTGTTGTCTCTAGAGAAGAGGAGAAAATGATGTATTTATAGTTAGGAAAAGTTTGGGGACTAATTGGGGTGAAACATGACACATTTACCCCTCTGAAAATGGCCTAAAATTGACATATCACGGTCCAGAATTAGGTGTGTCGCGGTCTTGAAAGATGACACACCAGGCGATAGTGATTTTTGGGTCTTAGTGTCGTGGTCGTAACACCAGTTTCCAACTTCACATACCGTTACAAAAATACGTATATCGCCCTCTAGAAAATCTGGAATTGAGATCCGTAAAAACCGATGGAAAGAAGACTTCTGGGGATTTCTAAATATATAAAGATCTGAATGTGATTCAATCTGAAGAGGGAGATATATCCCCCAAAAGTTGGTTGTTTTTCATGAAGCTCTCTGCCGCTGTTGTGTTTCCAGCCTTCCCACCGTTACGGAAACACGTATATCTCCCTCTAGAAAACCCGGAATTGTGATCCGTAAAAACTAGTGGAAAGAAAACTCTTGGGCCTTTCTAAAAATAGGTGGTACGAAACCCATTTCACTTTGAGGAGGGAGATATGGACCCTAAAATTTGGCTTCCTAGCAGTCATTTAATCTCAAATATCATATGTAGGGAACATGTACTTACACAAAGCTCAACAAACACATTATATACAAAAATACGCTTGAAAACGAGAACAAATGATAGGTAATGGGGACCTTAAATAGGTATAATTATCGTCCGATCAATTACTAAACAGAGTGATATCATGCATTGTATATATTCGTAATAACTTATCAATAAGAACATGGCCTTTCTAAATAGAGTGTATGGGTTTCCTGTTGAAAATTAAACTTGACTTCTAGCCACCTTCTAGAAGCCGGCCATTAAAATGGCTCCAACCACTGTCTACTCCCAGTTGCGTCCAAACAATGAATTTGACTTCATTGTTTTGCATTTATTTTGTTTGTTGTTTAGCTCATCACGTTTTCCTATACACAAGGATTAAGATTATGTTGTAAGAGTGTGGAGTGATGTAAGAAATCTAGAGAGATATAAAAAATCTTTTCTCCTTTCATTGTGTTTGGTCAAAATTCTCTCACAGAGGTGCACCACAAGTGACCTCAAACCATACCATCCCACCAACAGTGGTATCAGAGCTCAAGAGAACTAGAAACTCAAAGAACATAGGTCAAAGTCGAATTGGCCCAGAAATCAAAGTGATCAAAATCCATTTTTGATCACACCAGAGTGTTCTACTCATCGTCAGAAGTTCAACGGTGAAAACACCACTCAAATCGGAGCACCATATAGGCCGCACGCGTCGTCTGAAGTTGGAAAGTGGTTCAACACACCGTCCACGCACAGCCTCAGCACCGGCGTGTCACCAACACGCATTGGTTGTCTTCCACACCTGTTTAAAGGATCCTACCCGAAGTCCGATCCATCAACCCAATACTGGATCTGACCCGAAATCAGACCCAATACCCGACCGCCTGACTCGAACCAGAATCCGACCCAGATCCGTTACTGTTCACGGTTGTTGACGTCATCAACACCGTTATAACTTCTGGAATATTCTGTTAGTCAAAGGGAATATTCTGTTATTTTTTGTTGACCATTCCAAAAAGTTTAACCGCTTGTTTCAGATGTTTCTGAACTCGGTTTTTGATAAACTCGGACTGTTTTCTAAGGTTTTGGACCATTTCAGACGCAACCATGCTCTCTGTTTTTGCAAAATCTGACTCCAGATTTGTGATCTACGCACTTCAAGTCTCGATGGCCAATGGTAACCTGCATGTTGTCATCCCGAAACTCACCAAAGACAACTATGACAATTGGTGCATACAAATGAGAGCTCTACTAGGCTCTCAAGATGTTATGGATAATGTGGAAGATGGATATACAAAAGCTTAATCCAAAGAAGTTGAATGAACCATGACAGAAGCTCAAATATCGACTCTAAAAGCCGATCGAAAGAGGGATTGTAAAGCAAAGTCCATAATCTATCAAGGGCTAGACGAAGCAACGTTCGAGATCATAGCATCGGCTAAGTTGTCAAAAGAAGTCTGGGACACCCTTCTTAAAACCTACAAAGGTGTTGACAAAGTGAAAAGGATTCGTCTTCAAACTCTACGAGGTGAGTTCGAATCCCTCTGAATGAAATCTAATGAATCTATTGCTGAGTTCTATACACGAGTTATGGTCATTGCGAATCAACTAAGAAAAAATGGAGAAACTCTCACAGACATGAGAATTTCAGAGAAAATTTTACGATCATTAGATCCAAAGTTTGACTTTATAGTGTAGGGAAAAAACGGTTTAGAAACGCAATGGAAGCGTGATAAAAACAAAATTAGGGTTTGCGTATAAATAAATTTTTTCCCTTTTATGCAACGAAAACCTTAACCCTAGATTAATTGATGTATATAAAAGTATCGTACCATTTTCGTGTGACGATTGAACAAGCGCCGAATTGATTCCGCAATATCTTCCAATCCAATCACGAACGTGAATCACCTAGGAGTGTGAGCTTCCTTTCTTTAAATTGTATTCCTGATGATGGAGACAAAGCAAATATCTTTTCTTTGTTATTTACAAATATCCTCCAAGAAAAAAAATCCAAGAACGTCCGGTCACTTGTGAATTATCAATCAATTTGATTGTAACTCGCGTGAACCTTGATTCGATATTATACATAAAAACCCTTTTGATGTAAAGGATATTAGTATACTATTGAATACAAAAACGTTCCCCTTTTTTCTCTACTTGGCCGAATTCACACACTATTGCTTAGAGATGATTGAATTTTGTTTAGAGTAAAATCAGATTTTCTCCCTCAAAATTCCTATGATGGCCGAAACTTTCTCTTAGAAAAATAAGCTTGGCCGAAATTCCTCTCTAATGCCTTAGGGCTGGCCGAATTCATCATGCTCATATGTATAGGATCATAAATCCTTTCCTAAGAAGGATCATAAATCCTTTCCTAAGAAGGATTCACTTGATTGGCAAGAATCCTTTCCATAGGTGGATTTATTTGGTAGTTAGAATTCTTATCTAAAAGGAAATCTATCCTATTCCATATTGAACATGTGATGACCAAATTTCCCCTCTTTGATGTAGATTAGGAGAGTTTATCTTTTCCTAAGAAGGATTACTTGATTGACAAGAATCATATCCTTAGATAGATTAACTTGGTGGTTATGAATCCTTTTCAAATAAGAATTCTACCACCAAGTAGTTTTACCTGGTGACCAAGAATTCTTTTCCAAAAAAGAATTCTTTCCTACACCAAGACTCATAATCCAACTCAATAGTGTATTTGTAACCATATTAAAAACTTCCTAATTTGATTAGATAAATAACTCATTTTATTTATCTACTTATCAAATATAGTCTTTAACATTAACTATATTACCAACAATAGTATAATTTTACGAGACCATCTCCTACTAGGAAAAGATTTTGACTTTTAATTAAATAATTAATTAATCAACAAATTAATTAATTCTCATTTAATTAAATAATAAAATAAAAATAATATATTAAAGCTATTATTAATAGCCTTTGCCGCCCATACTTAAATATAAAGGCCATATATTATTTTTCTTATTTTATTTAAATCCATTGGATCTTAATAAAAAGTCCAGATGTGAACTAGACCTATTCTTAGAAAAAGAAACAAGTTCACATGCCTTAATACAATTCTAGATGGACCCCTAAATTGGTCCGGTAGAATATATCAAGTGATCCATGCAAGTTCGTGTAGATTGGGGATCTTGGCGGGCTATCTAAATTTAAGATCCAATAGACACAACCCAATCACAATCAACAAATGATTCATTTGGGTCCAATCTATTTAATTTTAGTTCATTCTACTAAAGAACTAAAATTGAACTCTTAAATAAAGATAGAATAAGTTGATGTTACTCATTCGTACCCTAGACAACCTTATTGGAGAAAGTGTATTATTGTGAAAAATACCAGTAATCGCCAAGAGCTCATAGACTGCCTATAGCTCTCCAAGTTACCATATTTACTCATATGACCACATTTTAAACTTGGATATTTTGACTTGTCCAAAAGCCATGTTTCAATAGACACTATTGAAAACTTAACGTCAAGATTTAATATCCAATACCTCAAAACATCCATATGATGGTATTCTACTCTCATTCAATAAATGGAGCCACGATATCCATATCTATAAATGAAGTCCTCCATCGATTAACAAATGAATACCACCAAATTATCGAGGATAGACTATGATATATAATCGTACTCATTGATAGATCAAATGATAACACTTGCAACCATAAGTCCATCATTTATCTCAGGATTGAGATAGACTCTCCGATTGTCTTCAAATGAAAACTTTTATTCATTGACGGTTCTAGATAAAGTATTTCATTTTGATCTTATTCAATGCACCCAATGCACTAGATTCTTTTGCCTAAAGACACCACACTTTGATGATTTTAGACTCATCATAACACATTTGATCCCACTCAAATGCTAGCAAAAGAATCTACAACTTTGACAAGATAAAGGCACCAAACCTTCTATCTTAAGTTGTGCATATTATTTAAGACTAACTAAAGAATTGTGTCTACCTCATACATATCTAGATGTATGAACAATTCTTCTTTTCTCATAGTCTTTTGACCTTATGATTATTTACTTTTGACAATTATAATAATTAAACTATAAATGCTATAAGATTTGTTAAACTATAAATCTCTTTATTCATATGAAAAGATTGTTAATTATAATATTGCACTCTTGCTATCGAGCATAATCCTAACATATAGTTGTGGCACTGGAAGAAACAAAAGATCTGAAGATGATGTATGTTGAAGAACTTGTGGGATCATTGCAAGCCCATGAGCAGAAAGTCACAAGAAGAAGTGACGACGCTCTCCAGTCAAAGCTCTCCCACAATGAAAAAAGATATGAGTAAGGGGGAACCTCACAACAAGGAAGAGAATGAGGTAGAGGATCTCGTGGAAGAGGTTCAGGAAATACTGAAACCAGGAGTAGAGGTAGAGGAGAAAGAGACGCAAACAAAGGAGGACTTGGATAACAAAACTATGTCCCACGAGGAAGAGGACGAGGAAGAAGAGACGGGTACAACAATCGTCCAAACATTGACAAAAGAAATGTTCAATGCTATAACTGCCACAAATATGGCCACTATAGCAACTAGTGCAGAAGCCCACCAAATGAGGTATGAAAATTTCTAACTTTGCAGAGAAAGAGCAAGTTGAAGGAGAATCATTGATGTTGATGGCACATAACTCAACATATCAAAACCAAAATGTTTGGTTTCTTGATTTTGGAGCCAGTAACCATATGACTGGCAGAAAATACTTATTCACTGAACTTGATGAGAAAGTTCACGGAGAAATCTCATTTGGCGACCTCTCTAAAATCCCTGTCCAAGGAAGAGGAGATGTCATGATCAAGCAAAAGAATGGAGATCATGCTTTCTTCTCAAATGTCTATTATGTTCCAGACATGAAGACAAACATTCTAAGTCTCGGACAACTGTTGGAGAAAGGCTACCACATTAGCCTTCAAAATATGCAACTCACCATCACAGATGCTCAAGGAAAGCTGTTTACCCGAGTCCAGATGATGAAGAATAGGATGTTCCCTCTTGCAATTCATCATGATACGCCAAGGTGTTTGATAGCCATCACCGATGACAAAGATTGGTTGTGGCATCTAAGGTATGGACATCTCAATTTTGAAAGTTTAAAGCAATTGGGAAGTAAGAAAATGGTGAAAGGATTGCCAAACATCCATCACCCAAATGAGATGTGTGAAAGTTGTGTTCTCAGTAAACAACACAGAAATAGCTTCGGAAAAGAGGCAAATTGGAAAGCAACCATGCCACCTGAGCTCATTCACACAGATGTGTGTGGTCCATTGACGATAGTATCAAATGGACATAATCAATACTTCCTCACCTTAATTGACGACTACAGTAGAAAGACTTGAGTTTATTTTCTGAAAAGGAAGTCTGAAGTATTTGATTACTTTAAAGAGTTCAAAACTCTTATGGAAAAGCAAAGTGGCTACTACATCAAAACACTGATATAAGATCAAGGTGGATAATACACTGCAGGTGCTTTCCACGAATTCCTTAAGCAACAAGGAATCAGACATCAATTTACACCATCTTATACTCCTCAGTTAAACGGTGTAGCTGAAAGGAAAAATTGAACAATCCTTAACATGGTCAGAAACATGTTAAAGGATAAAAACATGCCTAAGAGTTTTTGGGCTGAAGCAGTCTTGTGTACGGTATATCTACAAAACAGATATCCTACGAAGAGTCTTGATACAAAGACACCGTAAGAAGTATGGAGCACTCACAAACCAAGTGTGAGCCACCTTAGAGTTTTTGGCTTTATTGCCTACATCAAGGTTCCAGAAGCAAGAAGAACGAAACTTGAAGATAAAGGAGAAAAGTGTATCTTGGTTGGATACGGTGATAGAACTATAGGTTACCGGCTATACAACCCCATCACCAAGAAAGTGATCTTCAGTAGGGATGTCATTTTTGAAGAAAATAATTCCTGGAATTGGGATCATAACAAAGCTTCCAGAAGTGCAGAGTTGATATCTAAAGAAGAGATAAGAGAAGTGGCTACAGAACCAGAAATCAACAGACTTCTCAACGTGGTTCCCCTTCACCACAAAGGTATGATGCTCCATCACCGATTGAACGTGGTTTTTCAGATATGATGCCTAGAGGGACATGTAGTCTAGAAGATTAGTATGAAAATACAGAACATGTAGAAAAAGACATTACTCTGTATTGTATGTTGATGGCAAGTGACCCAGTTAGCTTTGAAGAGGCTAACCAAGAAGGAAAATGGAGAAGTGCAATGGATGAAGAGATTCGATTCATTGAAAAGAACAAGACATGGGAGTTGACTAATCTTCTTAAAGGCCGAAAAATCATCGGAGTGAAATGGGTCTACAAGACCAAAAGAAATGCGAAAGGAGAAATCTAGAGATACAAAGCAAGACTTGTAGCAAAAGGCTATAAACAGAAGAAAGGAGTTGATTACGGAGAAGTCTTTACTTCAGTGTCTAGACTAGAGACCATCAGATTGCTAATATCATTGGCAGCTCAAAGAAGTTGGAAAATTTACCAACTTGACGTAAAGTCAGCATTCCTGAATGGCTTTCTTGAAGAAGAAATCTATGTGGAACAACCACCTGGATATGTGCAGAAAGACAATGAAGATAAAGTATTCAGACTGAAGAAAGCTTTATATGGTTTGAAGCAAGCACCTCATGCATGGAACATGAGGATTGATGATTATTTCCAAGATAACGGATTTGAGAAATGTCTGTATGTCCATGCACTATATTTGAAGAAGGAGACTGATGGAAGCCTGTTATATGCATGCCTATATGTTGATGACTTGATCTTTACCAGCAATAATCCAACCATGTTTGAAGATTTCAAACAGAGAATGGTGAAAGAATTTGAGATGACTGACATTGGTCTAATGGCTCATTTTCTTGGTATTGAAGTTGTGCAAAGCGAAAAAGGTATCTTCATCTCCCAGAGTATCTATACAAAAGAAATTCTAAAGAGATTTGGTATGGAAAAATGCAATCATGTCACAACTCCAGTAGAAACAGGATTGGAGTTATGAAAGAATGAAATAGGAGATGTTGATCCAACCTATTTCAAGAGCTTAGTTGGAAGTCTGAGATACTTGACGTGTATCAGACCAGATATACTTTATGAAGTTGGACTAGTCAGCAGATACATGGAGACTCCTGACCAGTCTCACCTAAATGCTGCAAAGAGGATACTTTGCTACATAAAAGGTACAATTGATGATGGTATATTTTATACCAAATGTGAATATTGCAGGTTGATTGGCTATTCAGACAGTGATTGGGGAAGAGATCTGGATGAAAATAAAAGCATGACATGCTTTACGTTTTTTATGGGAGATACAACGTTCACATGGTCATCCAAAAAGCAAGCCATTGTGACACTGTCATCATGTGAAGCTGAGTACGTTGTTGCCTGCTCAACTGTTTGTCATGGTATCTGGATCAGGAATGTGTTGCAGTACTTGGGATTTCCATAAGATAATCCCACAGAGATCTACATCGACAATCAGTCAGCGATTGCGCTAGCAAAGAATCCAGTATTCCATGAAAGAAGCAAACATACTGATACGCGGTATCATTTCATCAGAAAGCATGTGAAGAATAAAGGGGTGGAACTAGTCTCTTGCAGGACATATGATCAAGTTGCTGATATTTTCACCAAGCCGCTCAAACATGATGTTTTTTCAAGACTAAAGACAATGCTTGATATGATGAAGTACAAAGAGTCAAGCTTAAGGGGGGATATTGAAAATTAAACTTGACTTCTAGCCACCTTCTAGAAGCCGGCCATTAAAATGGCTCCAACCACTGCCAACTCCCGGCTGCCTCCAACTCCCAGCTGCCTCTAAACAACGAATTTAACTTCATTGTTTTGCATTTATTTTGTTTGTTTTTTAGCTCATCTCATTTTTCTATATAAAGGGATGAAGATTATATTGTAAGAGTGTGGAGTGGTGTAAGAAATCAGAGAGATATAAAAAAGTTTTTCTCCTTTCATTGTGTTTGTTCGAAATTCTCTCACAGAGGTGCATCACAAGTGACCTCAAACCATACCATCCCCACCAACATTTCCTTTAGGACTATCGGAGTGCATCGGCCTTGGTGGCTGGTGTGGGTGTGAAAAGCGATCCTGTGGTCATCTTGTGGAAGGCTCCACAGCGGGGAGCCTATAAGCTTAACTCGGATCTGTTATTAATACGGCTAGTGGCGAAGTTGGGGTTGGGTTGATCATCCGGGATTCTGACGGTGTTGTAATGGCGGCAAGTGCTCAGCCAATTAAAGACCTCCTACTCTCCTTTGATTGCAGAAGCGGTTGCTATCTATCGGGGCCACTTGTTTGCCAAGGATTCAGGTTTACTTCCTATCTGCGATGAATCAGATGCCCAAATGGTGGTTAACATTATTAACTCATCTAGTGTCCCGCTTTCGGATGTTGGTTTAATTATTCATGATATTAGGCTGTTTTTAGTGGGATCTCCTGGGTGTTGTGTTACCTTTGTGCCTAGGTTAGTTAATTTGGCAGCTCACGGGCTTGCCAAGTTTGGTCTATCTATTGATGGTAATTTGTATTGCATGGAGAAGTGTCCTCCTGTTGTTGCCCAGACTGTTTTGGGTGATTGCCCAAGACAGGCTTGATCTTTCAATATATGCTCCTTTTTAAAAAAAAAAAAAAAAAATAAGAACATACCCTTTAAGCGTGTATAGATTGAACATAGGAAGGTGGGTAGACGCTATTGAAAAATTAATCATTTGAATTAAACCCTGTATGAATTGAGTTTGCTCTTAAGATATGTAAACCTCAATTATATGAAATTACGCTAAATAGTGGATAGTTTGAATGACTATTGAGGATAAGGCCCACTGAACTCATCACGTATATTTTAGAGGTTCCAATCGATTATGAATAAATGTGAACCCAATCAAATTATTTATAGTCATAAAGTAACGTGTAGCTAGCAGAAGCGTAACAGCATATCAACAAGAGTTTAGAGTTTGGAGTTTGGGTAATTAACTCCCAAATTAACGGTTCAAATCCTACGATTAACAAAAGCTTTCAAAACAAAAAAAGGCTTGGTCCCCAATTAAATCCCAATTACATCAATTAATAGATATTGCTATAAAGTAACGTGTAATTATTATCCGGGATATCCATAATATAATCATAGAATTTTTCTCTTGCATTGCTTTATATATATATAAAAATTAATAAGGAGTGTACTATATGAGCGTGTTTATCAATCAAGAATCCTTACTAGGAAAGGAAATTAAGTTCCTGATTTTTGAATTCATGTGTTTATAAAATTTATAGGGAATTAAGTTCTGTAGACCCCACACCCATATAAGGAATTATGGTCCCATTTGATTTTTTGTCAGAAAACTAAACAATGTTGATTGCTAATAAAGACTGAATAGTGATTGAAACTAAAACTGAAAACTGAAAATTGAAAAACATATTTTTTTTTCACTGAAAATTGAATATGAGTGATAAGCTGTTTGTTCTTTTTAAGTAATAAATATCTGAAAATTATTAATTTTACATCTATACCCTTCTAACTATTTGTTATATATTTACATTTTAATATTAATGATAACTATAACAAATAATTTACTAATTGTAAAACAAAATTATTTAGTTATTAATAATATTTTAAATTTATTTTAATAATATTATTTAGATGCAATCAAACTCTAAAGTAAAACTAATAAAACTAATTATCAAATTATAAGAGAAAAAAAAACCCGACTCCATATCCAAAGCCGGAATATGGTAGGCAAATAAGTTCTTGCTTGTTTGAGTTTTAAAGCAATTAGGTTTTGTGATGGTCTAGTTGTTTATTGTGAGAAAGGAAAAAAATTATTATTATGAATAATAGTTTGACCGAAAACAAAATTGGAAATTAGTTAAATTGGTGAGGATAATTTTGAAAATAAAAAATTGCATTAAATTCCAATGGACTTTTGTTTAGTGAAATTCATTTTTCTAAATGAGTGGTTTTAAGGATTCTTTAAGTGATTTTATCACTTAAATAAACAAACAAAATAACTTAATAGAGCATATTAAGTGTCATTAAATATTAAGTGGAAAAATCAAACAGGATCCTGAATGAAAAAGAACTTGACTCCCTCTACTTACCTTGAGAATCAAGTTCTTTTTTCTAATTAAAAAATGAATTCATGTATATTTATTGAAATATCCTCGATTAAAGTAATAAAAAATTAAATAAAACAATTATATATTTATTTTATCATTTTCTTTTACGGATTGTTATCGGTCATTTTTTTGTTCTCCATATCTTTTTCTCTTTATATATTATTGAATTTGTTATCTATAACATTTTTATCTTGTGTATAAAATCATTTTATATATGTATATGAACTATGGAATAGTGGTGAAAATATGGGCCGGCCCAAGATGGGCCGGCCCGTTCGGCCTGCCAAGGAAGGCAGGTCGTGCCTAGCACGGCCCACAATTACAGGCCGTGTCGGGCCTCCAACTGAGGCAGGTCGTGCCGGCCTCGCTCGGCACGCCTAGCCAGTGTGCCAGGCCCAACCGTCGGCACGGCGGGCCGGCATAGTGGGCCCAATTATATATATATATATATATATAAAAATTATATTATTAATATTTTTTAAAAAATAAATAAAGTGGACCGATCCGTTTGGCCCGCCTAACCGGGCAAACGGGCCAGCACGGCCCGTCCCGTCTGCACGGCCTGCTATGGAATTGCTCACATGCCGTGCCGAACCCTGTTTTCCAAAACAGGTCGGGCTGGCACTGCACGTCCAGTGGGCATAGCGTGCCAAGCCCGACCTGTTTTGAAACACAGTCCCGACAGGCCGTGCTCAAACAGATCGAGCCGGTCCAAACTTACAACTCTACTACGAATACGGATTATATAAAAAAGAGAATGAATTGCCGCCATTATTGGGTATTTATAAAAAAATAATAAATATGAACTGCAGAACATAAACCAATGTGAACAGCACTTGGACACTCTGAATTTACGAATTACGTTGCATATACCACCTTGAATTTCAAGTTGCTTTGGTTTGATTATTTTTAATACATATATCTCGTAATACTCAAACATCTCCTATATGTATATATAATGCTATTTAGATTACAATTTCATATATATAGTGTATTACATAAAATTAATTAAGTTTTCATATTAAAAAAATATTTTTAACATTTTATATATAAAGGTATTTTTATAATCAATTTTATATCATCATCGTTCCATTTTTAATTTCTAAAAAGTTAGAATATGTTGTAATGAAATTTATTAACTTAATCCCGATTCCCTTTCATTCCCTTTTCACTATAACTTGATTTCGATTTTTTCTATTCCTGATTAGTAAACGTGTCATATAAATTTACTCACATTTATATGCCTACTAAAAAAAACTCAGTAATCATATATGCTAATTTATTTGCAAGTTACAATATGAATCCCAAACTATTAATCGAAATATGTTGATATCTAATCCCAAACTATGAATTCCAAACTATTAACCCCAAACCCTGAAGCACCTGTACAACTCAATCTAAGGACATAAATCGAAGTAAATCAATTACATTTTCTGTTTTAGCAATGCTACCGGCAAGTCTCAAGTTAAAATGATGTGTTATGTCAAATCTACCGATCAATTTTCATGTGAAACTAAGGGTCTGTCCTATAACTGTTTTGATTTTTGTTTTGTAAAACCGATTTTAAATTCACGTTCGTTAACCGTTTTTCATTTTATTTTTTAATAGAATACAAAATTAGTGTTAAAAGTGAAAA
This sequence comes from Dipteronia dyeriana, assembly GCA_032871835.1. Taxonomy (NCBI): domain Eukaryota; kingdom Viridiplantae; phylum Streptophyta; class Magnoliopsida; order Sapindales; family Sapindaceae; genus Dipteronia; species Dipteronia dyeriana. The sequence continues at coordinate 122,253,338 of CM065296.1, forward strand.
TTTTGAAAAAAACGGTTTAGATGTTTTCCATGATTTTCATTTTGTTTTCAATTTTTTTTAATTTTTTTTTTTAAAAAAATCACATTTACTGTTTTACTATTTTTTCTTCTTCTTCATATCTTCCCGTCACTGTTAATCTTCTTGTCAACATTCATGTTTGTTTCTTTTGCTTGTGATTGAAGGAAAAAAAAAAGAATGACTTAATTAAATCCAAAAACGTGTTTTAAAATCTTATAATTATAATTAATATTATATCAATATGTAGAAATCTAATAAGGTAATACCATTAATATTTTCCTCAAAAAATAAAGAACAATTAATATTTTTTTGAAAAGATTAATGATATTACCTTATTAGTTCTCTGCATTAATATTAGATAATCGGTTTTATATTTTATCTTTCCTACTAGAAGAAGAATGATTCTACAACCCTACCTTAAATGGTACGTAAATCATGAAATAAGTCAAATTTTAACAGTAAATCCTAATTAGTGTAGGAACCGCCATTGTAAACAGTTATACAATTTTTATTTAGTTAATTGCAAAGGAAAGTGAGTCATTGACCAATCCAGTTTTATTTCCCGTTTACTTTTGGAGACGTTTTTGGGATATGATACCCTTAATTGTTTTGTTTTTATTGTTGACAGACTGTTTTCCTAGTTTCGTGGGACTACACCGGCTTTCCTTTTACAGTTGGGTTTTCTTTCCTCTATATATTAGAGGATAATAAAAAACGAAGAACAAGGAGTGTAATATAAATTGTATACAGATTACAGAGTGAGAGAGAAAAAATAAATATATTCAATATTAGAATTTTCCAACGAGTCGCAAATGGAGGTCGAGTCTGCAAGGGTGACGACGTTAGAAGCGGCGTCGCCACTGAGGAAAATCTTCTCAGTGGCGTCAATCGCCGCCGGGATCCAGTTCGGTTGGGCGTTGCAGCTTTCTCTGCTCACACCTTATGTGCAGCTTCTGGGTATTCCACATAAATGGTCGTCGTTGATCTGGCTTTGTGGGCCCGTCTCCGGCATGATTGTTCAGCCTATAGTCGGGTACTATAGCGACAACTGTACGTCCAGATTTGGCCGTCGTAAGCCTTTTATAGCCGCCGGAGCTGTGCTTGTTGCGATTGCTGTCTTCTTAATCGGTTACGCCGCCGACATCGGCCGACTAATGGGAGACCCGAAAGAGGGAATCAAAACCCGGGCTATCGCGTTTTTCATTCTCGGGTTTTGGATTCTCGACGTCGCTAACAATACACTTCAAGGTCCGTGCCGGGCACTTCTCGCTGATCTCTCCGGTAGTGATCACAAAAAAACCCGTACAGCCAACGCATTCTTTTCTTTCTTCATGGCCGTCGGCAACGTCCTCGGCTACGCCGCCGGCTCCTACACCAACCTCTTCCACATGCTCCCATTCACAGAAACCAAGTCTTGCAACGTTTACTGTGCAAATTTGAAGACTTGTTTCTTTATCTCCATAACTCTCCTTTTACTTGTAACGATAATAGCTCTCAGTTACGTGGAAGAAAAACCCTGGTCACCAGAACAGGGAAAAACCGTTGATGGTGGCGATATTACAGACGCCGGTGACACACCCACAAAGACTCCATTTTTCTTGGAGATTTTCACTGCTTTGAAGAATTTAGAGAGACCCATGTGGATTCTTTTAATGGTGACGGCTCTCAACTGGCTCGCTTGGTTCCCATTCTTGTTGTTTGATACTGATTGGATGGGTAAGGAGGTGTACGGCGGAACTTCCGGAGGCACCGCGGAGCAACTGAAGGTTTACGACAACGGAGTCCGTGCCGGTGCGTTGGGTCTCATGTTAAACGCTATCGTTTTGGGGATCACTTCACTTGCTATCGAAACTTTAGCTCGTTGGGTTGGTGGTGTCCATAAGCTCTGGGGTCTTGTTAATTTCGTTCTCGCTACTTGTTTTGCTATGACTGTTTTGGTGTCTAAGTTGGCTGAGGCTCACCGTAGACATGACGGCCTCTTGTTGCCTCCTCCTTCCGGCATCAAGGCCGGTGCTTTGGCTATTTTCACCATCTTGGGAATCCCTCTAGCCATTACATTCAGTGTTCCGTTCGCTTTGGCATCAATATTTTGTAAGACTTCAGGGTCTAATTCCAGTGCTGGTCAAGGGCTTTCGTTGGGAGTTTTAAACTTGGCAATCGTTGTTCCGCAGATGGTTGTGTCGTTTTTGGCAGGTCCATTTGATGCTTTGTTTGGAGGTGGAAACTTGCCAGCTTTTGTTTTCGGTGCAGTGGCGGCCGCTGTGAGTGCTGCTGTGGCAATCACTATGCTCCCATCGCCGCCCCCTGATGTATCAACCAAACCTGTGGCCGGTGGATTTCATTAAATAAAATCACTACTTCTACTTAGGCTATAGTTGAGCCTTTAAGATAAATTGTCACTTTTTTTCCTACATTTCATTTCTATCTGTTTGTTAGAATAGAATATGAATATTAGCAGCATTGTACAAAAATAAATTTCTTCAATAATATATGATTTACACTTTCTGTTTATCTCAGTTAATTTTGTGAATCCTAAACTTTTAATTTGTTTGCTTCCCTACTTATGGTATCATAATTAACGTTGAAGTTTTGCTGTCTTATGGATGAAGAAGCCTTTAATATTGAGAGTACACTTTCAGTTGTTTGTTAGACTCTCAATTAGAGATGACCATTTTACCCCAGGCCCCAACCCCCCCGCTCCCTCATCCTTATTTGGGAGAAATTTTTTTGAGAGAAAATTAGGAAATGGGGGGATGGTGTTGACTTTTAATCCCAAATTTAAATAGGATTGGGGATGAGAGAATCTGTCTCCATCCCTATTTCCCCCAAATATTATATAAAAATATATTAATATATATTTTTATTATATTTTCAATATTTTTATAATTTTTATTTTACTAACTATATATACATATTTATAAACTATGACTTAAATTACACACCAAGCAAGTTATATATACATATTGATTTTTTTGTTAAATTACACACCAATCAAGCTCTATATAATTTATTAACATATTTTACTAACTATATATACATATTAAACAACTTAACTTTCATTTCAATTTGTATGTGATGTTATTTTGTATTTGAATTTATTGGATTGTGAATTTATGTGTTTCTTTAATATGTAATTTTTACTGATAGGAAAAATTAAAGAATGGGGAAATGAGGGACTTTGGGAAAATAGGAAAACAGGAAAAAACGAAAAAAAAAAATGGAAAAATGAGCATAGGAATGGGGAGACCTCCCCAACCCCATTTCTCCCAAATGGGGAAATGGGAAAATGGGGGGGTAAGTGGGGTATAGGAGAGGGTTTGAAAAATAGGGTTGGAGATGAGGGACCAACATCCGTCCCCATTTTCCCATCGGTCATCCCTACACTAACTCTACAAACAACACTGTTAAAGTTTAAAATCATTCGGTGGTTTTTTAACTGATGTAAAAAATGTAGAAGATATTAGACATTTTACGTCCGATCAACAATGGAATGATTTGACTTCTGGTCATAAATCTTTGACAACCTTCGTTACAAAAATTTGATTTACTCTTTGGCCTCAAGCACTTGAGAACATTACCTTTTCATTTTCTGACATTCTTATATATTCTTATTTTGTTATTATTTCTCCATCTGACTTTCTTATAATATTTCTCTGGCTCCTCGCTGCCTTATATTCTTTCTTCCAGACGCAGACACGATTTTGTGGATATGGTACTCTGTAAGGTCCAGTTTGGTATTGTTTTCCCAACTGTTTTTAGAGTTAAAAGTGATTCTTGATCTAAGATTTGGTAAAATCGTTGAGAAGTGCTTTTGGTCACTTTTACCTTCTCCCAACTAAGTTTTTGAGAAGCTACAAATACATGCTTTTGGGATTTTGGCTTCTACTTTTAGAAAACGCGTTACAGTGATATTCAATGAAATTTTACTAACTTTACTAACTTTCAACTTTGTCCTTACCTTTAGTGAAATTTAACAAAAAAAATTGGATTTATAATTTTTGTACAAAAAAAAATGTTGTCATAACTGTATAAAAAAATTGGGATAATTAATTCAATAAAGTTGAATAAAAATGAAATTAAAAAATAAAATAGAATAAAATAAAGAAATAAAGAAATAAAGAAATTGGACTAATTAATTAGATAAAGTATAATAAAAAATGGGGCTAATTAATTCAATAAAGTACCATACTTATATAACATTTAACAAAACACAAATAAACAAGAAAAATGTAAAGTATAGCACATTAGTACCATTTAGATATCTATGTCCTTTTAATAATTTTACACACTTACAACACTTTATATTTCAGTTTACTAAACACATTGAAATTGCTTTTAGTTCTCACTGCACTTTTGAAAATCAGTTTACCAAACACTCAGCTGATTCTTCCCACAGCAATTCCAAAAAGCAATCCCCCTACAACAATTTCAAAAGCATTTCTCCCCACAGCACAACAATATCAAACTGGACCTAAGTGATGTTTGGATTTTGGTCTTTGTCTTCTAAGGCCGAGGTCCATTTATGATAAATTGATGATGATTTTTTTCCCCTCTTACATTATTTTGAAGAGAAATAGTCTGCCATAAATTATTACATGATATACAAAAAAAAAAAAAAACGATGAAATTATATCATCAATAGAAGGTTGCTCATATAACTCAACGTTTTCAATCCAACATGACAACGTAAGCATTTTTTGTGGTTTCCAGTTTATTTCATTCACTTTTAGAAATTCATGTTGTCATAACCCCATTTTCCAACACCATCCAAATTGTGGGGTAATAACTCATAAAAGATAGGAACCACTATGATATTAGCTAATTTGATTCATCATAGGAACCATTATGTATTACAAGCGGAAAATCCAAGAGACAAAACTGAATCATTTGAATGCTCCAATATATGTATCATGGTACTCAATGAATTGACCGTTTAATTTGACGAAAGGATGTATAAGTAAAGATATGTAATGAAATACTATTCACTTGGTAAAGATTGTTACCAAATGATTTCATTCTTTAACCAATATCGGAAAAAAATATATCTGAAGAAAATTAAATACCTTAAATATTATATTAAAATTCAATTTTCCTTACTTAAGACTAGGTATGATATATTCAATTTCATGTAGGTGCTACTTATTTCTAAATCTTCTATAATGATATACTTTTTTCATAGGATTCCTTACAGGTTTTTTTTTTTTTTTATATATTTCTAGTCCAAATTCAGTAATTAGATCAATAAGCTCCTATACTCAAGTATTAAATAATTCACATGGATATAGTAAGTTTCGTTTGGATTGCATTAACGGTGGTCTATACATTTTCCCATCCACTTTCATCAAAGAATCCCTATAGTAACTATCGTTATCCGCTTAAGATGATAATTCCAATATACAATCAACAAATGGCCAGGGGCAAAGCCATGATTTCGGCTTTAGGGGCACAAAGGTAAAAAAAAATTCAAATTAACATAATAGCGTCTAGTCTCATATATAATGTTAAAATAGACATTAGCTTTAAAAATCAAAATGGAACTCGTCGCTCTTTTAAATATCTAAAATTTTCTATAATTGAATCTATAAAAGTTTCTCTACTATTTCCCTTTCAATATATATGACCAAAGATTTATTATCTTGGTTAATATCATTTGTTGGAGGTTCCGTGGATTGATTTTCAGAAGTTGGATTATTGTTATTAGATATTGAGGAAGATGAACCGGCTTCTAAGGTTTTAATTCTTTTGAAAAATTCATCAATTGTTGATGGCTTCCTCACCTAAAGATCAAATAAAAAAAATTCAAATTACTTTAAATAAATAAATGTTTAAATAAAAAAATTAGTATAATAAATGTAGCAAAATCATATATATTAAAGAAGAATTCATTAATAAAATCATATTAATAACCTAAGAAAGTAATAAATATATAAAAAAAAACCTAAAATATTTATTGATTTATAATATCGTACTTGAAATTATTCGGATAGATGAGCTGAAGAATAAGAAGAATTTAATTGCAATAGTAATGAAATTACTTAAGTGAAAAACTAGAAAATAAATAAACAAATATATATATATATATATATATATATATATATATATATATATATATATATATGTTAGACAAGTTCATGATGTATAGGAAACCAAATCCTAAATACTAATACTAGTCAATCCAAAAATTTAGCCTAAATTTCAACCAAAATGATGTTGCAATTGATTTTTCGTTAATCACATCATTCAATGTTTTGTATGGTGATAACAACTCACTTACCACATTATTTGTATTGAAATTTGGGTTAAATGTTTTGGTTGTCTAGCACCGTTCAATCCTAATAGGTTTATATTTTATCTTCTAAAAGAAATTGGAATACATAAAATTGGAATATATAAAATTGGATTTTCTTTAATATATTATAATCATAATATTTTTTCCAATTTAAAACTAATATCTTTAAATAAGTAAACAAGTAATCACGATTTTCAAAAATAAATTTATAAAGAATATTTTTTAAAAGAAGTGACAGTCGGACCCACTATCTTTTTAATATACATTACATTATATCATGCCTTATGTTTAGGGGTGTGCAATTTCGATTTGGTTTGGATTGAAGCTCAATATCAAACCAAATCAATATGATTTATCAAACCGATTCAAACCAAATAAAAAATCGAGTTGGTTTTGGTTGATTTGACGGTTTAGGTTTGAACCTAAAAATTATTTTTGGTGTTATTATAAAAAATATATTTAAATATAAAAATATTAAGTAGGTGTTATTTAATTATTTTAAAAATTAAAAATAGTATATAATTAACAAATTAACAATAAAAGGTACCATAACAGAAAAATAAAAAATAAAACATAATAAAACTCATATTTTAAAATGTAATGGAATGGATGAGTAGCTGAAAACTTATTTATATGAGAAATAAATAAGTATAAATAAAAGTTACAAAACCCCAGGAAATATTGATTGGATTTTATAAAATATATGGGTTGACATGGGTTGTATGAATTTTATTTTTAGCAATCCAATCCAATCCAATACAAACCAATCTTTGATTGGTTTGGTAAATAACAAACCGATTAATAAATTTTTTATATGTGAAATCGAACAAACCCATAAAGTGTGGGTTGAGTTAGGCGGGTTGGTTTGGTTTGGCGGTTTTTACACACCCCAACTTACGCCTCTTACTCTCTAAACTCCTGATTTTTTTTTCTAAATTTTAAACTTTTTCCCGTACCCCGTCTTATTTTTTTTTTAAAAAAAACTAATCTCCTCATAAAACCCCACAATAGATTGACCAAGGTACGTTTCCCCATCCCATCCCATCCCTACCCAATTTAGCCTATTTAACCCATCTAATAAAATTATTTATTATAATCTTATAAAAAAAATTTTATTAAAATAATAAATATATAAACTAATGAATACAATATAATATATAAAGTAGTTCTAAAAAAACAAATAGAAAATCATTCCATAAACATAAATCTCAAAACAAAAAAAATAAATTCAATCATTTTAAAATATAAACATTGAACTAATTTATTTTAATCATTTTAAAATGAATTAATATGGTATCGACAGCCACCATGTTTTTATCCATAAACCTCTTAATGGGTGTCTTCTCATCACCGGATCGGTTGTTGTCGACGCTGTTTTCGTCACCCTGTCGTAGCTGCCCCGATTCATCTGTATTAAAATGTTTGTAAATATGTTATACGTGCATGAAACTGTATATAAGGGTGGTGATGTGAAGGTGTTAAACGTGACAATCGAGAGAGGGAGAGGAAGATACGAAGATATTGGAATCTACAGAGTCCGACAGAGGATGGAAGGTTTCTTCAAAAAGTGCTTCTTATAACAAAAACTGTTTTTTTTTTTGTTTGTGCAGAAGCACTTCATTAAGAGTGGGTTATAAAATATAAGTTGATGCCAGTTTTTTAAAGGAGAATATTTGAATTTATAAGATGAAAGTTTCGACCGATAAGTTGCATTGAAATCCTATATGGTGTGTTTGGTACGCGGGACCAGAGGAGATAACGTGGGATGACTTTTAGTTCTATATTTGGCGCATCATTAGTTTGGGACGAGATAAGATAATGTGGGATAAAAATCATAAAAAATTGTTCCACCTGAAACCCTCGACCAAACTTGTTCCATACATGGGACAAGTATTGAAAAGACATTTTTACCTTCAAATCTTTCAAAAAACTACAAAAATACCAAATATAAAATAAAACCCACAGCCATTCTCATTGTTCTCTCTCCCTCTTTTCTCCCCCTGTTCTTTCTCGCTTCTTTGGCCGCCGGGGAGGAGCAAAGATCTCAGTCTCTCCCGCTTGTCTCTCTCTCCTCTCTCTCTCTCTCCGTTTGACCTCTTTCCACTTTGGAGGTGGTCGTTTTTATTGATTTCGATTTGAGTTTTCGATTTAGGGTTGTCCATTTGGGGTTTTCGATTCACAACGATCGGAATACAAAATCATCTAGGATTTTGTCGACGGCGACAAGGTTTGTGGGGGTTTGTGAGGTTGTGGCTGGGTTTGATTGAATCCGGTGGTGGATGTGGTGATGGATGGTTCTGGGTTTGATTGAAGCTGGTGGTTTAGTGTTGATGATGGTACTGGGTTTGGTTGTGAATGGTGGTTTGGTGTTGACGATGATGGGTTTTTTATTTTTTTTTTACGATTTTTTGTTTTGTTTTTGGATTCATTTTCGGATTTTATGGGAGAGTTATTCATTGATTTTAATTCTATTGTAAAGATAAAAGAAAAAAAAAATATGGCTTTGGAATGTTAGTGTGACAATAACAACATTTACAGTAGAAATTTGAACTTTGTGTTTAAAATATTAGTTTTTAATAATTTGTGATGTTAACTGAAAAATTAGAAAAAAATTGTGCAATTTTATGGATTCCAAATTTCCAATTAGTGGATGAAGAGAAGTTTGAGAAGTAATAGTGAAAGTAAATTATTTTTTTTGTCAATTAGTTTGGTAAATCTCTGATGCAGTAGTGCGAAAACGTAAACAGATGATGGTTGCTGTATGTTTTTCTTATTAACTAAAGATCAAAGACATTTCATGTTTAGATATAATTTTTTTCTAGATGAATGATCGAAATGATTTATATACCTATTTGAGATCCTCATTATCTCGCTTTTGTTCTTGTTTTCGAGTATATTTTGGTATTTGATGTGTTTGTGAGCCTTGTGTAGGTACATGTTCCCTACGGAAGGTATTTGAGCTTAATTGAAGAGTTTTTGAGGTTAAAGGGCAGAATTTGGAATAACTTAAGAAAAACATACTGCAAATGTGGCAGTTCAAGAAGAGGTAGACAAACTAACCCAGGCAGGCTTCATTCGGGAAGCCCGTTACCCCGAATGGATCGCCAACGTGGTCATGGTCACAAAGGCAAATGGGAAGTGGCGCATGTGTGTAGACTACACCGACCTCAACCGGACATGCCCGAATGACAGCTTCCCTCTGCCAAAAATTGATCAGCTGGTCGATTCTACCTCCGGGAACAAGCTCTTGAGTTTCATGGACGTATTTTCCAACTACAATCAGATTATGATGCACCTTGCAGACCAAGAAAAAGCCAGTTTCATCACCGTACAAGGCCTGTACTACTACAAGGTGATGCCATTCGGGATCAAAAACGCTGGAGCTACTTATCAGCGGTTAGTCAATCGCCTGTTCAAGCCCGAAATTGGAAGGTCGATGGAGGTGTACATCGACGACATGATCACTAAATCTTCAACCTCGGGAGGTCACCTGGACGACCTTCGTAGGACCTTCATAATCCTAAAGGAAAACCAGATGAGGTTGAACCCTTCCAAATACGCCTTTGGGGTAATTGCGGGGAAGTTTCTGAGCTTCATGGTCCATGAGAGAGGTATAGAGGCTAACCTAGAAAAAATCAAGGCTATTTTGGATCTAGAGTCCCCCACATCACTTAAACAAGTTCAAGCCTTAACTGGACAGGTAGCAGCACTCAATAGGTTTATCTCCCGGTCTACAGATAAGTGCCTACCATTTTTCAAAGCTATCAAGCAGGGAAGAAACATGAAATGGGATCAGGAGAGCGAACAAGCTTTCCAATCTTTGAAAAGATACCTAACAAGTCCTCCACTGCTGGTCAAGCCAAATCCTAGAGAGGAGCTCCAAATTTATTTGGCCGTTTCAGAAACCGCCGTGAGTAGGGCCTTGGTCAAGGAATGCGGGGATAGGATCCATCGACCTATCTACTATGTGAGTCACGCTCTAACCAAGCCCAAAAAGAATTATACTCTATTAGAGAAGCTCGCTTACGCCTTGGTAACCTCATCAAGGAAACTTCGTCCCTACTTCCATGCCCATTCAATAGCAGTAGTGACGGACCAACCCCTCCGCCAGTTCATACAAAGGCCATACATTTCTGGAAGGCTGGTTCTATGGGCTCTAGAGCTTACCCAGTTCGATTTAAAATATAAGTCTAGGACCGCGATAAAAGCTTAGGCTCTAGCAGACTTTGTAGCCGAGCTCTCCATACCTTCAGATCAAGCAACCCCCACGGTAACAGATGTAACAATTGAGAGGACTCTAGGGGCTGACAACTGGCCGAAGGGCTGCAAGTCATGGACTCCCTACACTGACGGAGCTTCTGGGCAATCTAGGGGAGGAGCGGGCATAGTCCTTATCGACCCAAAAGGAACTGAGTGCTGCCACTGTTTCAGGTTTGAATTTAAAGCCACAAATAATGAGGCGGAGTACGAAGCCCTGCTAGCTGGACTAAAATCCGCCATAGAACTCAGGGTTGACTACCTGAGTATCAAGAGCGACTCTTCACTTGTGGTCAACCAAATCTCTGGGGATTATCAGGTAAAGAGGGATAATATGATCACGTATCTGAGATTGGTTCAACAACTCAAAAGAAGATTTAAGGGATTCATAATCGAGCAGATACCCCAACAACAGAATCGTCGAGCTGACGTCCTCACCAAGATAGCTGCATATGGTGGCCAAACATTACCTCATGGAGTACCTCTTTAAGTGATTCCTCTACCTAGCATCATGACAGGTGAGGAAGCTTATACCTTGGACATACAAGCATGCTGGATGGATCCAATAGCAGAGTACCTACAAGACGGGAAACTCCCCGGGGAGCTCGACCAAGCTAAGAGGATTAAAAGGCTCTCGGTCCGGTATTGTATGGTAGATGGGCATTTATACCGAAGGGGGAAATCCCTTCCCCTGCTCCACTGTCTACACCCCGAAAACGCTAAGTGGGCTTTGAAAGAGATTCATTCTGGGGAATGCGTGAACCATATTGCTGAAGAGGCATTAGCATATCAGGTTCTCCGCATGAGATATTATTGGCCAACCATCTATCAAGATGCTAAGGATTTGTTACAAACCTGCGAGGCATGCCAGAAGGCCGTAAACTTGAGTCACCTCCCTTAGCTCGCCATACCATTTTGCCATGTGGGGAGTCGATTTGATTGGACCACTTCCTACAGCTTCGGGACAGGCCAAGCATGTTATCGTAGCAATTGACTATTTCACAATATGGGTCGAAGCCGTACAACTCTCCCAGATATCAGAAGAAAACACAACAAGGCTCATCAAGACCAATGTAGTTTGCAGATTCAGAACCCCCCCTGCCATCATAACCGACCTCGGAAAATATTTCGATAATAGCCGGTTCAGAGATTTCTGTGAAAGGTTAGGAATCGACCTCCTGTTCGCTTCGGTAGCCCACCCTCAGACCAATGGTTTGGTGGAATTCACAAATAAAACAATTAAGAAGTTGTTGAAGAAAAAGCTACAGCTGAAGAAGAGAAGATGGGTAGAGAAGCTTCCCGAGGTCCTCTGGGTTTATCGCACTACAAGGAGAACAACTACAGGAGAAAAGCCCTACTCACTGGCCTTCGGGGTTGAAGTGGTTCTACCTATCGAGCATAAGTTAACCTCCTGTAGAGTCCAGCATTTCGAACAAGAGAGCGATGAAAGAAAGCTCCGAGCTAGCTTGGACCTCCTGGAGGAGAAGCAAGATTGAATTGCCGAGAAGGTAGCGATCTACCAAAGCAGGATTGCCAGGTACTTCAACGGGAGGGTTAAAACCAGAAGTTTCAAAAAAGGGGATCTAGTCATCAGAAAAGTAACGTTAAACACCAGGAGGAGGTCAAACGGGGTCCTAGGGCTCAACTGAGAAGGACCATACCTAATAAAGATGGTGATCCGTAATGGGGGGTACAAGCTCGAAGATATGGATGGCCGACTCATCGACCATACTTGGAATGCAGATCACTTAAGGAAATTCTACCCTTGAACGGGGACTCAGGAACAGGGGGTCACTGACTAGTTTCTTTTTCCCGACAATAATGTACTACATCCTCCATATCAATAAAGTTTGTTTTTCTTGTTTACTTCTTCTTCAAATATGTCCTACGATGATTTGGGTCTACATGGAAAAATCGACGTTATCACCTCAAGACCAAGGGTAAGTTGGGGAAGCCCCTTCGCTACTCCTGATGCCTCGGTCAGGCATTACCCCTCGCCAAGAAGGGTTTGAGTATAAGAGTGTAGTTGTCATCCAGATCTCGAGACCAGGAAATAGCTAGATAGCCCTCCTGATGCCTTGGTCGGGCTACCACCCCCAAGAAGGGTCTGAGTATAAGAGCATAGTTGCCATCCAGATCTCGAGATCAGGAAATAGCTGATTAAGCCCTTCTGATGCCTTGGTCGGGCTACCACCCCTAAGAAGGGTCTGAGTATAAGGGCATAGTTGCCATCCAGGTCTCGAGGCAAGGGAGTAGCTAGATAGCCTACCGAATGCCTCGCTTGGGATACCACACTTAAGAAAGGTTCGAACATAAGGGATAAGCCCCTCACTAAATACCTCACTCGGGTTTACAGCCTCCTAGAAAGACTCAAAGATAGAGGGCTCGACCTCCTTAAATTCTCTTTTTGACAACAAGTTCAGGTTACTAGCTCTTCTAGATATGGGTTGCTTACCATAGCAGATTTACAATCAAACAGGGGACTGTTAGCTGAAGAAGTTGGGTCATGAGCTTCATTAGTATGTGGGCTCAATGCCAACAGTTTTCTTATCTCGTTTCCCCAACCCCTCTAAAGATAACTCGTTTCGATATAAAAGCCGGACCTAGAGGAAGATCAAACAAGTACATGCAAGCCAGAGTTGGATCCGAAATTAAAATTTTATTATCAAGTAGGGGAGCCTATCCCCCGTCAAGGCTACAACGAGCAAGGGGGCCCAATCCCTGGTTCCGGGCTACAGATAAAAGAATGGCAAGGGTCAATTACGGTTATAGATGGGATGCCCAGCTCCTTTTCCGGGCATTCAAGATGGATTATATGGGAGAGAATTTAAGCTTCTTCATCTTCCTAAGGACCTCCCGCCTTCTCTTCTACAGAGTGAACCTCGCCCCCTGCTCCTCTATCCGGTCGTAGCTAATCCTGGTCAGCTGCATCTACCGCCTACTCCACCCCCTCATGGGGATCAGCCTCGGCTGCCTCGGGTCAACGGGATCCGCCTCCTTGATTTCATTGATCACCGCTATAACCTCAGGAGGTATGGCTGCATCAAGAAGACTGGCCACAGACTCAGGCATGTTCGCGTCTTCTGTTGACTTCACTCCCGAAAGCACTGCATGGGGGTCCAGAGCTTTAGCAAGGCCTCCTTCTAGCTCCTCGGTTTGGACCTCCTTCGAGGATTCACCAGGACCAAATACTGAAAAGATTAGAGAAGGAGGAGGCAGATCTGGCACCTCCAATCGCCTCTCAGCTCCCTTCCAGAAGTATTTGCTCCATCAGCTCCAAGGCGAGACAGTTTTGCAGCCCGTGCCATAATCTCATCTCTATCCCAGCCGGCGATGCTGGAGAGATCAAACATGGGAGGAAGAGCTTCTACAACCTGATAGGAGGCATAGAAGTACCCTTTGTTGAAAGAGGCTTCCACCTTGGCCTAGAGCTGGGGTAATTTGAGCCTGTAAGGTTTGGTTCTCAACATCCAGGATTTCATCTCTCCCTTCCAGTCATCCCGCTGGCTAGCCCTCCGCTTCGAACGGAGAGTCTCTTAATCAAAAGCCCACTTCAACCTCTCATGGTCGCATTGAAGCTCAGCTAGCTGCGTCTCCATTCTTTGTTGGCTGGAAGTCATCTCATGGACCAAGGTCTGAGCCCGCGCAAGCAACCCTATGGCTCGCTCAGCTTCAGCTTCGGCCTTGGCTGCCCGATCACGGAGGAAGGCTACTTGATGCCCCATGGCCACCTGAAATTTGAAAGCCTGTAAAGGAAAATGATTTTAGAAAATGACAAATCTAGCAGCTGAATGAAGAAGTAAAAACGACGATTACCTCGGCTAGAAAGAGCGGACCAATCATAATGTCCACCGGCATCGCGATCATCCTGGAAAGCCCGCCACCTGGACATGATGCAACAAACTGCTTCAGGACCTCGACCTAACCCACCGAGCTCGATTGCAGGTGGGGGCGGGAGGGGGCGACCTCTGGAACATCGGTATCTGGCTCCCTGGGAACCTCGACTGCCCGGGATACAACCGAATCGACAGAGAGGGAGAATACGACTTGGGGAGCATCGGTTGAAGCAGTGATCACTGGAGAGGAAGCGGGAGTGGGCTTACTAACGACTTAGGGGGCAGACCCTTCTCGACCTAGAGCCTTTGCAGACCGAGATGCAAGAAGAGCCATCTTGGACTTCACTTGAGAAGATGAGGGGGAAGGAGCGAGCGGGGTGGATGCCTTAGCGGTTGTCCCTCCCTTTTTTGAAACATCCGAAAGAGCTCATGGGGATGGTCTGAAGGGAGAAGGGGGGATCCTAGCTTGTCTAGCTTCGCGAGAAGCTGGAGCAACAACAAACACTGTTAAAAAAAAGGGATCAAGATCATCAAAACTAAACCATCCAACAAATTAAAAACAGGATATAACAAGATGCTTACGAGGAGTGGCATCAGAGATCCACAGATACTTGTTCACTCTACGGGGATTGAAACAGTCAGCGGTTGGAAATTTCTGATTTAAGTAGTTCCGAGCCAGAATGGTCTTCAGTACGGCTTCAGACTCAACGGGTACGGAATCCTGACCCCATGTGGGTCTGTCACTAAAGGCGGTGGGAACCTCGAGCTCATTCCCACAGAAGAAGAAGGAGCTCCCTCAGTCTCCCTCCGCCAGTACACATTCATCTTTCCAAGCGAGGTCCTTCTTTGAAACCCCAGGGATGATAAAGTTGAACCTATTCTTGGTCTTGGCATAGAATTGACCTCGTGGAACCCCAGCCAGGCTACCTATCTGGAAAAGAAAGGCGAGCTCCTCAGCCCCGGGCTCCCTGGCTACATTGCTCATATCGCACTGCTCCCTTCATAATACTAGGAAGCCTACTAGATGCCTCCAAAAGCTAGGCGTTAGTTGGAGCGGAGCCAGCTGAAAGGCATTGAGAGCCCGCCGAAGGGTGAGGTGAGAGGGAGCCTCACCCCACTCTCAAAAGTTGGGACGTGGATAGGGAGCACACCTTTGGGCGGGCTAAAAATGTTGTAATTCCGGTAGGGGAACAGTTAGGGAAACAGTGTTAGGAATACCATACTTGTCCCAAAGACGGCCGGTCGATTGAGGGTCGACAGTGGAGTCGGGGAGTACCCTGGGTTCGAAAGGAAGGGTTACCATTGAATGAAGCTCCGCCACTGTGACTTGTGCCCTCCCGACCATATCGACTTTCTCTCCGACATCAGAGTCTTCATCGACTAGGTTTAGAGAATTGTCAGGCTGGTTGAAAAGCCAGAGCCGATGGAGATGTTCATATTAGAACGATGGCGCTGGCGGAGCGGTGATGATTCCTCATCGCTTGAAATCCCTCGTACCTGCTTGCGAGGAGCTAGGTTAGGGTCTTCGGAGCCCTCAACCAAGGCATCAACACTATCTGTGGAAGTCGACATTGGTGGGTAGAAGAGGTGTGAAATCAAGCGGAAGATAGAGGCAGAGAAAACATGAGAGGAAAAATTTGAAAATCTGAGATTTGAGAAAGTATGAAGAAAGTAACGGTAAGACCGAGTTTAAATAGAGGAGTGTCGGCGATATCTTCGGGAAGATCACCTAGAGCCGTATCGCAGCCGTCCTTTTTCGAATAACGTATAGTTTCAAATTCAAATATTGGGCAATTAACGAGAAGAATTTTCTCTCATTAATTATCTTTATGGCGGAAAAATTTCTCAATTAAACAAGAAATCTGACTCCAACCCCAATTTTGCCACCGGTGTTCAAGTTAGAGGGGACTTCTGTTAATAGCAAAATTTGATCGGGGGTCAAAGAGAAATTTTTCACCCATAATAAACAATCAGGAAGCCTGGAAAGAACGTAAAGCCACCCCGCAGGAGCATGGAAGCCCGACTCATCTTTAAAACTACCAGAAAACAAGCCAAACACGACCTGGACGAGCCCTCACGAGAGTATTGGAACCCGAGCTTCTCCAGGCCATCTATCGGGGAACCTCGGCTCTGAGGTTGAGCTCCACAACCGCCCTGTGAATGCCATGGGGAGTCTCCAAGCTCAAGAGACCTTCGAATGAAGCCCGCCAACCTCTCCAGGAGCCCGCGGTCCTTGCTGGACATAAAGGAAGAGCCACACCTAAATCTACATCACCCCAGTAACCTCCCAGGGAGGTCTACAAGAGCGCCTCGAGCCCCAAAGGGTCAGGTAAAATCCATCTTGTGTTTCTAAGAACAGAGTCGGAGCGGGGATCTACCTCGCACTATGAGGCAATAGGCAGCTGGTAAGATGATCTCAATGAGAATTCATGACAAGAGTGCACACAGGATCATCTCCACGTAATATTTACATGCACGTCAAGAGTTTGATTCAAAAAAGGACACAAACTCATCTCCGTCAACGATGTCATCAAATCCCGCAACAATTCGAATTCAAATAATGAATCCCGCCCGATAAGGAAAGAACGGATTCATAGGATCACGGTGAAATATTTGCCAACTAAAAACCTACTTGGACGGTATAAATATGTGAGGTCAAGTACACAAGAAAAGGAGAAGGAAGAGAAAAGAGAAAGGCCTATATTCTGTATGCCAGAAGACAGTCAACTTTGTTTCCACTATTCGACAGGCATCGAGTTGACATCATCTTACATCTTAGAGAGATTGAGAGCACGTGAGAGAGTGATTCATATTGTAAAGCAATCTATCAATAATAAAAGTTCTCATTTACTGTTATTACGATCCAGTCTCTCGTTTATTTCTTACCAGGCCGGGAACCAACGGTACAGACCCAGACCACCACTTTCGTGGTAGTGGTCTTGATAGTATTAACAAGAATTTCTCATTCCGAGCAAATTTTCCATCAACAATATATTATATAATATATATTATATATATATATATTATATCATATAAAGAATATTTAATATTTCCTATATATATTAATATATATATATATATATATTATTACATATATATTATATATAATAATATCAATTATAATATTTTACATATAATTATATATGATATATATGATATATATGATATTATGTATTATATATTAATAATATATAATATATATAATAATAATTGTAGTATTATATAATTATTATATATATATATATATATATATATATATATATATATATATTTAACAGCAAAGTATTATTCAACAAACACAAAGGCCAGATCAAACAGAAAAACAGGTAGCCAGGCAATCCAAGTGACGGACAAACAAAACAACAAAACCACTAAACACAACACCAACCAAAAAAGGAACCCCACAGAAAAAAAAACTTAGAGAAAATCCCAAATCATGCTATCCCCTGCTTGAGTGGAACCCTTTTTTGCTAGCGAATCCGTAAATGAATTAGAAGTTCTAGGATTGTAAATGACTAGAGCATTCCCAAGATTACCCAAACAATTACGAATATCAAGAATAAGATGAACATGGTTTATATTTTCTATCCCCTCAAACTCTTGAATCATTGATGAAGTCGACCTCTTGAACATAGAAGAAAGGAGAGTTAGAGCATAAAGAGACCGCTTTGTGAAGAGCTAAAATCTCAACAGTTATGGAATCAAGAGTCCCAACAAACTCAGAGAATAAACCGAGCATCTTTCCTGTGTGATCTCTCAAAACACCACCGACACTCCCTTCACCTGGATTTCCTCTTGAAGAACCATCTACATTGAACTTTAAAGAAGAACTAGTTGGCGAAAACCATGCCTCGCCCTTTGAAAACTTCACAGGTTTCCAGTCCACACAGCTCTCCTGAATGTTTAAAAGAAGGTAGAAATAAGAAGCTTGGAACCGTTGGCATGGAATTTAAACCACTAAGCTGTTCTGACCTTCACCAAGTCTGCAACCTGATCAACGGAGTTTAGAGTGCCATTAAAAGTTCTGAGATTTCTTGCCTCCCATATGGACTATAACAGAGCAAAGTAAAGAGTATTCCAACCGTGTCTGAATCTGATTTCTGGGCACAAGTCAGGCCAAACAATAAACCAATCCACCAAAGACTTACTGCTGCAGCTCACCACTTCCCACCAAACCATACATATAGACCAAAGTTTCCAAGACCACAGACACAAGAGGAAAAGGTGATCAACTGATTCCACCTCAGAATTGCAAAACTGACAAGAAATAGCTACAAAAGAAGTTGCTCTAAAATTCTGTAGAACTTGACCTACCATAACTCAGTCTCTCAAGACTTGCCAAACAAAAATTTCAAGTTGGGGGGTAGGGGGTGCAAATCCCTTGCCAAATGAACTTATAATCCAAAAGGACAAACATTATGAGGGGTTTCGAGGCAAAATCTGAACGAGCCCACTGAGAAAATGTTGTTGGAGCGATGAATCCATACTAGAGAGTCTGAAGCCATTCTCCTAACCTTAATGTTGTCGAGAAAACTCAAGAGAACTTCCCACCGACTCTTTTCCCAATCGATCAAAGGTCCGCGAAGAGCAATCTCCCAGGACCATCGAGACCCTGGTAAACTTTCGAAGTCTTGGATCACATCACTTTTCTTGACAGCTAAGGCAAAGATTCTTGAGCAAGCAATCTTCAGCTGAATCGAGTCACCCCCTGTTAAGTCCCAAAATACAGCCCTGCTACCATTCCCAGTAACTATCTTCAGACCATCCTTGATGATCCTACTAGTGACAGTGTTATCATCGAAAAGGTTGGATAATGCCTTGAAAAAAGTAGAACCATTGTTAACATCTTTCCAACCCCAGACCAAACTAGAGTTAGGAATTCCATATATATATCACAAATGACTCTTCTCCAAAGAGCATTCTCCTCCAACCCAAATCTCCAAACCCAATTAGCAAGGAGGCTCTTGTTTTTGTCACCCATCCTACCAATTCCCAACCCTCCAAATTTCTTATTTTTGCACATAGTATCCCAATCTACAGCGTGAATCTTCCCCTTCACATTGCCATCTCTAAAAAAAAAAGATCTTTGGAGTTCTCTATGGAATTGGACACCCCTACTGGAACCTTAAAGACCGAAAAGAAATAAGAGGGAATACTTGCCAAAACAGACTTGATTAGGACCAACATTCCCCCTTTGTTCAAGAATTTTCTCTTCCAAGGGGCCAACCTTTGCTCAATGTGATTCACCAACGGATTCCAAAAGGTCTTGAGCCTCGATTTTGCTCCAAGAGGTAAACCGAGATGATTTATTGGCAAGACTGCTTTCTTGCAATTAAAAGTTGCACCCCACCATTCTTTCCTTGACCCACTTTTGCCCATCCTTATAACACATGACTTTTGAAAGTTGATTCTCAATCCGGTGCCAATTCGAAACATCTCAGGACTCTTTTAGCATTACAAAGGTACTCCAAATTCGGTTTGAGGAATAAAATCCTGTGTTGTCACCAAAACTAGCACCACTTATCAAGCCTAAGTTGCAAGCTTTCCTAAATAAACTACTCAACCCCTCTATCAATGTGTTGAAAAGAAAAGGAGAGAGAGGATCACCCTGACGTAATCCTCTCTCTATCCCAAATTCGGAAGTGGGACTCCCGTTAACCAAAACCGATAGCATAGGAGTTGAAATACAACTCTGCATCCACCTCCTCCATTTTTCTCCAAAGCCCATTTCTCTCATCATGGCATCCAAGAAACCGTGATCAACACAATCATAAGCTATCTTGAAATCCAATTTGACTAGCAAGCTGCCCTTGTTGTCATATTTCCACAAATGAATGATTTCCTCTACTATTACAAAACTGTCAAGAATTTGAGGATTCTTGACAAAAGCCATTTGATAATCGCCAATAATCGTGTTCATGACAAACTTGATACGGTTGGCCAAAACCTTAGCTAAAATCTTATACATGGACCCAACTACACTGATCGACCTAAAATCCTTCATGGATTCCGGCTTACTACACTTCGGGATGAGATCAATAAAAGTTTTGTTTAAATCTTTAACAATCATGCTATCTTCGTGAAAACCATGGATAAAACGCATGAAATCCTCTTGTATCCATTCCCAATTTGATTTGACGAAGTTTAAGTTTAAACCATCCGGACCCAGGACCTTGTTTCCGTCACAACTACTCAACGCCTCCCAAACTTCTACACCCGAGAATGGCTTTTCGAGACACAACCTTTCTACGGCTGAAAGAGATTTAAGATTCATCCCATAAATGCTCGGCCGTCTCCAAGTAACATTATGGAATTGACTTTCGTAAAAATTACGGACACCCTCCTTAACAAGATTGGGGGCTGAAATCCGAGCTCCATTAACGAAAATTTCTTCGATATAGTTACTCCTCATCCTCCCATTAGCCATTATGTGAAAGATTTTTGAATTTCGATCACCCTTTTTAAGCCATTTCACCCTCGATTTCTGACACCACATTTGTTCATCCTTCCTAATACCATTCCACAATTCTAACAAAGTTGCACCCGATCAACCCTCAAACTTTTAGACCATCCTTCACGAACTGCTCTACTGTCCAAATCGTGTAACCGTTTTTCACAAACTGCAACAGAAGGAAGCACATTATTTTTCGCAAGGACACACCTCTTAATGATCTCTTTTGTGAATTTAAGCTTGGCCGATAAAACAAAACCATGAGTACCCGTTACCTTGCAATTCCTCCAACCTTCTCTAGCTAAGTTAATCGACTCCGCATCCTCAAGCCATCTATCATAGAAACGAAAAGGACAAGGACCCCATTTCTCTCTAGGTTCACCAATAGTGACCACATTATGGTCTGAAATGCTCATAGGGAAACCTTTTTGGGTCAGCTTAGGAAGCCAAGCTAGAAACCAATGAGAGATAACGAATCTATCCAATCTGACCTAAGAGGCAAGGTCTCTGTTATTCGACCATGTGAGAGAAACAAGCCACATCCACAATAGGATTCACAATAGAATCTATCCAATCTGGCCCAAGAGGCAAGGTCTCTGAGAGAAATACATCTCTGACTCTTCCAAACACCTTAAACACTCCCCATAAACAAGCCACATCCACAATAGGATTCAGATTGTCTAGGAAGATTGAGAACAGATTCGACCTAAAGTCCTTCCTGACCTCATGTTTCCTTCTCGTTACATGGTCTTGTCCTTCTGCATGATGTCTTGAACTTGGGCCAAAAAAATGGGACTCTCACTTTCTCACTTTCTCACTCATGTTTGGTATTTTGTTCGGGTGTAACAAAAACCGTGTGTTAATGGTGTATAATTTCAACTTTTTATAATATATTATTATATACAATATATATTATATACAATATATATTATATATTATTAATATATATTATATATTATTAATATATATTATATATTATTTATATTTTTATATATAAATAATAAATCTAATATTATATATATACATATATATATATAATTTAATAGGGGCATTCTGGTCATTTGAGCATCTTATCCCGTCTTATCCCAATCATACCAAACACACAACAGTACAGTTAACAGTTCTGTCTGAGACCTTCCAAACACAATATAGAACAACATGTCATGTTCTGTCCTGTCTCATCTCTATACCAAACGCACCCTAAAGAACCCGATGATATCATTATCGGTGATGGTTCAGGTTTACATATCACACACACTGGAAATTCTACCTTAGCTACTCCCTTTAATTCTTTTTCTCTATCTAATGTTTTATGTGTACCTTCCATGAAACAAAATTTGGTTTCAATATCTCAATTTTACAAAACAAATAATACCTCAATTGAGTATTCTTTTTTGTGTAAAGGATCTTATCACTGGGGCACATCTGGCTTATGAGTGAAGCAAGAATAATGTTTACGAATGGTCAAGCATCAAGGAGACCCAACCGATGGTGAAACAAGTGTGCTCTGGTATCAAAACCACTCTTGATCACTAGCACGATCGCCTTGGCCATCCATCATCGCCAGTCCTTAGTTATATTGTGTATACAAATAAACTTTCAATGCAATCGAATCAATCTATGTCTTTCTTTTGTGATTCTTGTTTATGTAGCAAAAGCCATAAGTTACCGTTTGGCGTCTCGAGTCTTGAGAGTCGGTGTCCATTAGACTTACTATATACTGATGTTTGGGGTCCATCTCCAATTCGGTAAATAGATTGATGTTCTTACTATATCATTTTTGTTGATCATTACACTAAATACTCTTGGCTATTTCCAATGATACACAAATATGATGTCTTCACTATTTTTCTCAATTTAAAATCATGGTTGATTTTTTTTTAAAAGCAACAATCAACACAATCTATTATGATGGTGGAAAAGAATATGAAGGCCTAAAAACATTGTTTGTTCACCATGGCCTTCAACATTCCATCTCTCCACCTTACACCCCTCAACATGTCGCCTTTGTTGAACGTTGTCATCGGCACATTGTTGAGACAGATCTTACTCTCTTACATCGAGCTACATTACCACACTCTCTTTGGACTTATGCTTTCAAAGCTTATGTCTATCTTATTAATCTCTTACCCACACCAATCCTTAAAAATAAATCACCTTTTGAATGTCTTTTTCAAACGTTTCCAAATTATTCAATGTTAAAGGTTTTTGGGTGTTTATGTTATTCGTGGCTTCGACCGTACACAAAGCACAAGTTAGAACAAAGGTCAAAATCTTGTCTCTTTCTTGAGTATTCTAACGTTCATAATTCATACATTTGCTTTGAACCAACCCAACACAAATTTTATTTCTCTAGACATGTTCAATTTGTTGAAGAATTTTTTCCATTTCTACCGACATTTTATGGTAAAGATATTATCAATGACCATACAATTTCCAAATTGGTAGGGATTTCTTCAAATCTTTCCTCTCCTTTTCGTTCACACTCATTTTCTTCAAATATAGATTTTTTTACACAAACAATAAGCACGACAAATCATCGTCTCAGTCACCTATAATTGTTCAACATTTAATTCCCACTCCACCCACAAAGCATGCTTACCAAAGCCATGAGTCATTGCATGATATAAGAAGCTGAGTCATCTATGTCATCCCAAAAGTACCCCACTACTATGTCCACTCCCCAAGAATAATTAATTGAGTCAAACCCATGTGCTCACACATCTCCATCATCCACTGAATCTTCTGTTAATTCACCTTCCAATTTAAGCTCATCCACACCATCAAAGCTTAATACCTCATCATCATCTTCTCATTTTGACACCAATATCATGCAAGAAATCCCATATGTTGCGGACACTGATATAGCAAAAACTTCGGACGATATTAATGTTGCTCATTCCACACGTCAAGGTGCACCTAGGTATGATTCTCATTCACTCATCTATATCCCCACCGCTTCCCTATTACCCGATACATCCAACTCACACAACATGACCACGAGAGCCAAAAATAATATTCTTAAGCCAATATCCAAACTTTCCCTCACCTCTACCAAGCATCCTCTACCCCCACCTCTGGAACCAAAAAATGCCATACAAGCCTTGAAAGATCCAAAATGGCGTTATGTGAGATGAGCTTAATGCATTAAACTACAACGAGATTTGGGAATTAGTTCCACGACACACATCTCAAAATATTGTTGTTGTAAGTGGGTTTTTCAAATCAAGCGACATTTCGATGGCTCAATTGACCGCTACAAAGCTCGTTTATTAGCTAAGAGCTTTCATTAATGTCCCATGGTATTGACTATCACGAGACTTTTAGTTCGGTTATAAAACCCACTACAATACCGATTGTGCTCACACTTGCCTTGTTTCATGGTTGTCCTATTCATCAGTTAGATGTAAACAATGTTTTCCTTTATGGTTCTCTCTATAAGGAAATGTTTATGTCTCAACCACCTGGCTTTATTAATGACTCGAGACCCAATCATGTATGCCGACTCCGTCGACCGCTCTATGGTCTCAAACAAGCACCACCTGCTTGGTTTCAAGAGCTCAAAGGATTTATTCTCCCTCAGGGAAATAAATCCGACAGTTCTCTTTTTATTTATACTAACTTTTCTCTCACAGTTTACTTCTTTGTTTATATTGATAATTTGTTAGTTACAGGGAGCTCTCAATCTTTTTTTCGACACATCATTGGTTCTCTTGCTTGTAGATTCTCCATAAAGGATCTTGGCCACCTTCATTATTTCCTTAGTGTTGAATTCATTCCTACCCCTCACAGACTTTTTCTCTCTCAAGATAAGTGTTGGAAATTTTATGATAATCTCTCATGTTGAGAGCAAAAATTGAGTATGATAAATTCCATAGAGATGGAAGATTAAAGTAGATTTGAATTCTCCTCCGTGAGAACTTCGAAATGGTATACTCAAATTCACAAAATGGTTAATGGGTGAATGAGAAATTGAATCTCAAAGTGGACCCATTGTGTAGAGATTAAAAGTAATCTCACATTGCATAGGGAAATCATTTATAAGTAGTTTATAAGTGAATGTGTGATATGAGGTTTCAACATGTGTGTGGCATAGAGGCTCTCTCTCTCGCAGGAGGGGGGGGAGGGGGTGCAAATCATGGACCCCGAATCTTCGAATGCACGACTCGTGTGTGGGCACGACCTGCGGACACGAATGCCGCTCCGATTGGACCGTGAGAGTACAGTTGACCTTTTACCACTTCCCGAAGTCAACGTTTTTTATTGTGATTAATAAGAAAATCCTTAATTGTTTGGATTCTGATTTTTTACTTGATAACTAAGAATATAGAATCAGGTTTTAATTAGAAATAAATCTCTTTGGAGAATATTATCTAATTAAATTATTTCCTTATTAAATCAAAATGAATTTTCCAATTATAATCCCGAATTAATCCCAAAACCCTAGTGTTTTCGGTTTGTGTATTTAATCCCTCTTATATTCTGTTCAACAGACACAGAAAAATAATTCAAGTTTCTTTTGAGTAGCCGAATTTCATTTCTTCTCTCTATTTTCTTGGTAAGTTCAAAACTCGGTTTGAGTTCGTTGGTAGTGGATAGTGCTTAGACCTACCACTGTTGAACTGTTGTATCCTGGGAGACAATCGCCTAATACACATACGGTGTTGTCCGGCGAAATTGTCTTAAGGACACCGTGTGAAACACGGGCCTCGGATCAAACTCTTTTTCTAACGTTACTTTCTGTTTTCATTGATACCAGTCAGGTTTGTTTGCAAAAATACGATTTACAATCTTAAGACAATTTTTCGTTTTCTTTTCTGTTTTAAAATTATTTTCAAACAACGTTTGCTTATTCAAACTTTCTGGTTCAGATCGTAACAGACTTGAAAAATAAATCAGCTTGTTAAACTGTGGTAATCGGGTTCCTTTGGAACACTGATTCAATTTGGACATCGGGTTCTTTGGAACACTGATTTCAATTGTATAACCTGTGGAAATCGGGTTCTTTGGTACACTGATTTCAATTTGAAAGATATATATTAATCTGTGGAAATTGGGTCTATTATTAGACACTGATCTCGAATTCAATTGCGACTGAATTGTGTTATCTGGTCTGCAATATCAGACACTGATTCTGATTTCCATCGTGAAATCTGATTTGATATCAACAGATATCTGTGCTACTATTTCTGGTGAAACTAAAACGATTTTGTTTTTGTTTCAGATATTATGGCAAACAAAACGAATGTGAACTCCAGTGTTCCACTAAAGACTCCAGAAGTGAATCCAAGTATGAGATTAGATACTTCAGCTGTGAACTCTGTGCTTGTGGGCCAGGTACCAGTAGTAGTACCTACTGTGGCTACAACGACTCTGGCCATCAACTCCTTCGTGAGAAACATGTCTGGTCCAGTGATGAGCCAGTATATGATTCAAGGGAATGTTCCCATGGCAAATCCCTACATGAATTCGGTACCTTTGCCGATGAATCATATGGAGAAGCCTGATAAGTTCAGTGGACCGAATTTTAAACGATGGCGGTAAAAGATGTTGTTTTATCTAACCACACTGAACCTTGGCAGATTCTTGACTGAAGATGCTCCTAAACCTAATAATGGTGAAGAGCGAGATGTTCAGGTATGGAATGCAATTGATGCATGGAATCACTCGGATTTCCTGTGCCGTAATTACATACTGAACGAGCTGTCAGATTCACTATATAGCGTTTATTCTTCAAAGAAAACAGCCAAAGAACTGTGGGAATCATTAGACCACAAATACAAAACCGAGGACGCTGGTTCCAAGAAGTTTATTGTCGGCCGGTTTCTTGATTACAAGATGGGGGATTCCAAGACAGTTATGAGTCAAGTCCAAGAGCTACAGGTGATTCTACATGAGATACATGCCGAAGGGATGACCCTGAGTGAAACTTTCCAGGTGGCTGCAATCATTGAGAAGCTTCCTCCTTCATGGAAAGAGTTCAAAAACTATCTCAAACACAAGCGAAATGAGATGAAGATCGAGAATCTAATTCTCAAGCTTCGTATTCAGGAAGACCACATGAAGTATGACAAGAAAAATGTCAATGCGCCTGAAGCGAAGATCAATGTGGTTGAGCATGGGCAAAGTTCTAAACCAAAGAAGAACAAGCTTGGGAAAGGATCCAAATTGGGTCCTAAGGGGGGAGTCTCTAAGAAGCCAAAATTCCAAGGGAAGTGCTTCAACTGTGACAAGCTGGGTCACAAATCTTCTGAGTGCAGGTTGCCAAAGAAAAAGAAGAACCACGAGGCAAACGTGGTTGCTGGGATCTCAAGAGATGTATCCGAGATCAATCTCTCTGCAGTTGTGACAGAAGCAAACCTTGTTGGGTCAAACCCAAGGGAGTGGTGGTTGGATACTGGGGCCACTCGTCATATATGCTCTGACAGGGAGATGTTCAATATATTTGAAGAAATGAAGAATGAAGAAAAGTTGTATATGGGCAACTCAGCCACATCTGATGTGAAGGGACGTGGTCAAGTCATTCTCAAGATGACCTCTGGTATAACCCTGAGCTTTAACAATATGTTGTATGTACCTGATATACGCAAGAACTTGGTTTCTGGTTCGTTGCTCAATCAGCATAGGTTCAAGATGGTGATTGAATCAGACAAAGTGGTTTTAACCAAGCAGAGAACTTATGTGGGTAGGGGATATGTAACTGAAGGGCTGTTTAAGCTTAATGTATATGTTGTCAAAAGAACAATCAATAAAGATAATTCTTCAGTTTATTTGCTTGAGTCTCCCAATTTATGGCATGGTAGACTAGGACACGTTAATTATGATACTCTGCGTAGATTAATTAACTTAAATCATATTCCCGCATTCATTATTGATCATAAACATAAGTGTGAAGTTTGCGTTGAAGCAAAACTAACAAGGTCACCATTTCAAACTATTGAAAGGAAATCTGAACCTCTTGATTTAATTCACACAGATATATGTGATTTAAAATGTGTTCAAACAAGAGGTGGCAACAAATATTTCCACATTTATAGATGATAGCACCAAATACTGCTATGTATATTTGTTGAAAAACAAGGATGAAGCTATAGAGAAATTTAGTCTCTATAAAACTGAAGTTGAGAATCAACTCAACAAGAAAATCAAGGTACTGAGAAGTGACCGAGGTGGTGAAAATGTAGCACCGTTTGGTGAATTCTGTGTTCAACACGGAATTATACATCAAACTACTGCACCATATTCCCCTCAGCAAAACGATATTACAGAACGTAAAAATCGTACCTTGAAAGAAATGATGAATGCAATGCTGATAAGTTCTGGAGTGCCTCAGAACATGTGGGTGACGCTATATTGTCTAGCAATTACCTTTTAAACAAGGTACCCCGAAAGAAAGAAGACAAGACATCATATGAACTATGGAAAGGAAGAAAGCCTTCCTATAAATTCTTACGAATGTGGGGGTGTCTTGCCAAAGTAGCAGTACCTATACCTAAGAAGGTGAAAATAGGTCCTAAAACTGTTGACTGCATTTTCATTGGATATGCACAAAACAGTAGTGCTCATCGATTCTTGGTCTATAAATCTGACATATCAGATATACACAAAAACACGATAATGGAATATAGAAACGCGATGTTCTTTGAACATGTTTTTCCATATAAATCCAATGATGAAGCAAGTTCGTCAAAACAAACACATGATGATAGTTGTGAGGACCAAGAACAAGGAAATGAAGTAGAGGATGAACCTAGACGTAGCAAAAGAGCAAGACGGAAACGTCTTTTGGTCCAGATTTTATGACCTATTTGCTGGAAGGTGAACCTCGAACCTTCAAAGAAGCTGTAAGCTCTTCTGAAGGACTCTTGTGGAAAGAGGCAATCAAGAGCAAAATTGATTCCATCCTTCAAAATCATACTTGGGAATTAGTGGATCTTCCTCCGGGATGTAAACCGCTAGGATCCAAATGGATTTTCAAAAGAAAGATGAAAACAGATGGAAAAATTGATAAGTATAAGGCCAGACTTGTAATTAAAGGTTACAATCAACGAGAAGGCCTAGACTACTTTGATACATATTCTCCTTTGATGAGAATAACCTCCATTAGAATGATACTTGCAATCGCAGCTTTGCGAAATCTTGAAGTTCATCAAATGGATGTGAAAATGGCTTTCTTAAATGGAGACTTAGATGAAGAAATTTACATGGAACAACCTGAGGGTTTTTCCGCTCCAGGACAAGGAAATAAAGTATGTAAATTGGTGAAGTCTTTATATGGTTTAAAGCAAGCACCAAAACAATGGCATGAGAAATTTGACAATGCTATGATGTCAAACGGATTTAAGATCAACGAATGTGACAAATGTGTTTATGTCAAGGACATAGAAAATGGCTATGTCATTGTTGCCTTTACGTTGATGACATGCTCATTGTTGGTAGTGATGATAAAATGGTCAAATCTACCAAGGATATGTTGAAATCAAGATTTGATATGAAAGATATGGGACCGGCTGATGTAATATTGGGAATGAAAATCTCAAGGACATCTAACGGACTCATACTAAGTCAATCACACTATATTGACATGATTATTGAGAAATTCAACAAAAATGATTCTGGAATTTCTAGAACACCAGTAGATACAAATCTACATCTATCCAAGAATGAGGGTGAGAGCATCTCTCAACTAGAATATTCTCGAGTGATAGGAAGTCTGATGTACTTAACCAGTTGTACAAGACCAGACATAGCGAATGCAGTCAGTAAATTAAGCAGATATACGAGTAATCCTGGAACCGATCACTGGAAAGGAATAGTAAAAGTATTGAAGTACTTACGATTCACTCGTAATCATGGACTGCATTATACCAAATATCCAGCTGTCCTAGAAGGATACACTGATGCTAACTGGATATCTGATATGAAGGATTCAAAATCCACTAGTGGGTATGTGTTCACACCGGGTGGTGCGGCGGTATCTTGAAAATCCTCCAAACAAACATGTATAGCCAGATCCACCATGGAATCTGAGTTTATAGCATTAGATAAATATGGAGAGGAGACTGAATGGCTACGCCAATTCTTAAAAGATATTCCAAGATGGCCAAAGCCTGTACCGGCGATTTGCATTCACTGTGATAGTCAATCAGCAATAGGAAGAGCACATAGCAGTATGTATAATGGGAAGTCTAGACATATACGTTGAAGACATAATACCATTAGACAGCTAATCTCAACTGTGGTTATCACTATTGACTATGTAAGGTCAAAAGATAACATTGCGGATCCGCTAACTAAAGGGTTAAACAGAAAACTAGTTGAGACATCATCGAGAGGAATGGGACTAAAGCCCATTAGATAAAAGGTCGATACAATGGACACCCAACCTAGTTGACTGGAGATCCCAAGATATACGTTCAATGGGACAACCAAGTTGTAAGACTCAGTTGGATCACTGTGGGGGTTACCCTCAAATCTATTCCTATGATGAAACAGTGATGCCCGTAGGGAAAAGGTTAAACTGTGGTTTTTAATGATTCTTATGTGTCGAAATTCCTAGCTATGGAAATCCGAGCAGAGTAAAGCGGGTTACTCTTAATTAAGAAATCACCTATGTGAGAGAGAAGTGGGGTCGCTTCTAAAAGAGAATAGTGAAGGGCTATATTCTCCAGAGACTCTCACAGAACCAGACGCATGTTCATGGCCAAAACGAACATAAAAATGTGAACCAAATCGGGTCTAGAAGATACCTGTATAAGGTGTGTGATCGTTTACACAAAACGGCAGAACAGATCAATGATATCACATCTACTGATCAAGGATATCACATCTACTGATCAGCCAGTAAAGTAAGCATACCTTTACAAGGGAAGGTTCAAAGGGTAACACCTACCTATCCTATGCAGGCTTCGACCGTTTGAACTTACCAAACATCTTCTTTGAGTCTCCTAGGTCAATTTCATTCATGTGGGGGATTGTTGGAAATTTTGTGATAATCTCTCATGTTGAGAGCAAAAATTGAGTATGATAAATTCCATAGAAATGGAAGATTAAAGTGGATTTGAATTCTCCTCCGTGAGAACTTCGAAATGGTATACTCAAATTCACAAAATGGTTAATTAGTGAATGAGAAATTGAGTCTCAAAGTGGACCCATTGTGTAGGGATTAAAAGGAATCCCACATTACTTAGGGAAATCATAAATAAGTAGTTTATAAGTGAATGTGTGATATGAGGTTTCAACATGTGTGTGGCATAAAGGCTCTCTCTCGCGCCCGCAGGAGGGGGGGGAGTGCAAATCATGGACCCCGAACCTTCGAATGCACGACTCGTGTGTGGGCGCGACCTGCTGACACGAATGCCGCTCCGATTGGACCGTGAGAGTACAATTGACCTTTTGCCACTTCCCTAAGACAACGTTTTTTATTGTGATGAATAAGGAAATCCTTAATTGTTTGGATTATGATTTTTTACTTGATCACTAAGAATACAAAATCGGGTTTTAATTAGAAATAAATCTCTTTGGAGAATATTATCTAATTAAATTATTTCCTTATTAAATCAAAACGAATTTTCCAATTATAATACCGAATTAATCCCAAAACCCTAGTGTTTTCGGTTTGGGTATTTAATCCCTCTTATATTCTGTTCAACAGACACAGAAAAATAATTCAAGTTTCTTTTGAGAGCCGAATTCGTTTATTCTCTCTGTTTTCTTGGTAAGTTCAAAACTCGGTTTGAGTTCGCTGGTAGTGGATAGTTCTTAAGCCTACCACTGTTGAACCGTTGTATCCTGGGAGACAATCGCCTAATACACATACGGTGTTGTCCAGCGAAATTGTCTTAAGGACACCGTGTGAAACACGAGTCTCGGATCAAACTCTTTTTCTAACTTTACTTTCTGTTTTCATTGATACCAGTCAGGTATGTTTGCAAAAATACGATTTACAATAAGAGCTTAGTGGATTTATTCTCTCTTTTGGATTTATTAACTCAAAATCCAACAGTTCTCTTTTTTTTTTTATACTAACAAATCCCTCACAGTTTACTTCTTGGTTTATGTTGATGATTTATTAGTTACAGGGAGCTCTCAATCTTTTTTTTGGCACATCATTGGTGCTCTTGCCAGTAGATTCTTCATAAAGGATCTTGGCCACCTTCATTATTTCCTTGGTGTTGAATTCATTCCTACCCCTCACAGACTTTTTCTCTCTCAAGATAAATATATTCGTGACATGCTAGAACGATTCAAAATGGAAGGAATGAAAGGAGCTACCACACCAATGAGCACCTCCATGAAACTTGCCCTCAATGATGGAACGGTTGCAATTGATGCCACCCAATATCGAAGCCTAATTGGTGGAATGCAATATTTATCCTTGACATGACTAGATATTGCGTACACAGTCAATAAGCTAGCCCAATACATGCATGCTCCTACGAAAACTCACTAGATGGCTAGTACCTAAAGCACACCATTTCTTTTGGTCTAACCCTTCATCGCTCACATGCCATGCATGTCACGGCTAATTCGGATGCCGAATGGGCTGGAAATTGAGATAACTGTACGTCAATATATGCTTATATTATCTTTCTTGGCTCGAATCCCATTTCATAGTGCTCCAAAAAGCAGTGTACTGTTGCTCGTTCATATACAAAAGCTGAATATCGCTCTGTTGCCTCAACTGCAGCCGAGCTTGCTTGGCTAAGTAACCTTCTGACGGAACTATAAGTGCCTCTTTTACGAGCTCTACACTTATTATGTGACAATCTTGGCGCAACCTACATGTGTGCAAATCCTATTTTCCATTCACAAATGAAGCATATCGCACTTGACTACCATTTCATGCATGACAAAGTTGCTAATGGTTCCATCCAAGTCTCTCATGTCTCCACCATTAATCAACTTGTCGATGCTCTTACAAAGCCCTTGCTGAAAACCCGCTTCATGACACTCCGAGCCACGATCGGCGTCACGGATGGTACCACCGTCTTGCGGGGGAAAATTAGGCAAGAAACACCCACCAAATCATAATCCCACATTCTCTGCTCATCACTCATTAATTCATTGACCCTTGATTGTGTAAATCTTTTTTTTTGAACAGTAGTTTATTGAAGGGAGCAAAACCCCAGAAGAAAAACGAAGGAGCATCTGCAACAAGACAAAGAAGCAAAAGCACCAAGAAAACAAAACAGCAAACAAAACAACACAAACACAACAAAAAGACAGAAAAACAGAGCATTGCAGAAAGCCCACAAAGAAAAAAGAACCAGGTTAAGGAACTTTCCACTCAATCGTATATCATAATTGTAATTCATGTAATTCCATAGTTTTACGATCGGTGAATATTTTTCCTTGTTTGGTAACTTTTCTCTCTGTATTTAACTGTTGTACAGCAATACAATATTATATGACCATTTCTATCATTTTTTGTTTCTTTAAGTAAAGATTAACACCTTGAAGAGTCAGATCACCAAGCTCCAAATATTTATTAATGTATTACAAGCGGAAAATCTGAGTGACAAAAACGAATCATTTGAATGCTCCAATATATGTATCATGGTACTCAATGAACTGACCTTTTTATCGGACGAAAAGATGCATAAGATATGTAATGAAATATTATTCACTTGGCAAAGATTGCTACTAAGGCGAATGATTTCATTCTTTAACCAATATCGGAAAAAGTTATATCTGAAGAAAATTAAATACCTTAAATAATATTTTAAAATTCAATTTTCCTTACTTAAGACTAGGTATGATATATTCAATTTCATGTAGGTGCTACCTATTTCTAAATCTTCTAGAATGATATACTTATTTCATAGGATTCTTGCCCCATTTTTTTTAATATATATATTTCTAGTCCAAATTTAGTAATTAGATCAATAAGCTCTGATACTCAAGTATTAAATAATTCACATGGATATTATCACTTGGAGGTATAATAGGGTTTCTTCACTTTCCTGTTTTAATTTATTTTTTAATTATATGTATATAATATATTAAAAGAAAAATTGTGATTCTTAAGGGTACAATTTATTTTTTAAGAATCACAATTTTTCTTTTAATTATATGTATAGAAAATATTAAAAAAATCCGAAACCTAATTTTTGATAACACCCTATTCGTCTCTTGAGTTGTCATGGGAGTCATTTTCCATTTTTTAAAACTTTTGCCCCGACCCCAAAATCGTGGGGGCCGGCCCTGGTTCAGATTTGGCCATTGTAAGCCTTTTATAGCCGCCGGAGCTGTGCTGGATGCGATTGCTGTCTTTTTAATCGGGTACGTTGCCAAATACATGTTGTCATAACCCCATTTTCCAAACACCATCCAAATTATGGGGTAATAATTCATAAAGATAGGAACCACTATGATATTAGATAATTTGATTCATCATAGGAACCACTATGTATTACAAGTGGAAAATCTGAGTGACAGAACCGATCATTTGAATGCTTCAATATATGTATCATGGTACTCAATGAACTGACCGTTTAATCGGACAAAAAGATGCATAAGATATGTTATGAAATATTATTCACTTGGTAAAGATTTCTATTAAGGCGACCGATTTCACTCTTTAACCAATATGGGGAAAAATTATATCTGAAGAAAATTAAATACATTAAATAATATTTTAAAATTCAATTTTCCTTACTTAAGACTACATATGATATATTCAATCTCATGTAGGTGCTACCTATTTCTAAATCTTCTATAATGATATACTTATTTCATAGGATTATTTACCGATTTTTTTTATTTTATATATTTCTAGTCCAAATTTAGTAATTAGATCAATAAGCTCTGGCACTCAAGTATTAAAGAGTTCGCATAGATATAGTAAGTTTCGTTTGGACTGCATTAATGGTACGTGGACTTTACATTTTCTCATTGATAACATTCATCAAAGAATCCCTATAGTAAAACTATCCCTATCCGCTTAAGATGATAATTCCAATATACAATGAACTTAATATATTTGAAATACATTAAATTTGGATTTTTAATTTTTTGTTTTTTTATTTTGTTTTTTATCTCTCTTTCTTTTTGCCATTCTCTTTCATTATATATATATATATAAATACAATCCAAAAAGCAATATTTCAGTAGTGGAATGCACCATTCCACTGGTGCACGGATGATTTTCTCTAGCTAGTTGGTGGAATAATGGATCTACGATATGAAAATGGCTATGAGATATTGGTTATTGATCAATACAACTCTTGTGTGTGGTTCTATAGGGTATTATTTAGATTATATGTGGTTCATTCTGTAACCTGATATTTCACCGGACAAGAGTCAAAGAGTCCCTAGTAGGTCCATCACTTATAATAGGTATTACCAATAGGTATCATGGATACAAAGGTAATATACAAAAATTATAATATGATAGAAAATATAAATACTAATAGCACATGAACTTTTAACTTGGTTCACTGTTATGTTCCATTAAAAAAAAAAGGAAAAAAAAAAGAGATATTGGTTATGATATCAGGCCCATAAGTTCCAATACATTATCTACGTCAATAAGTTATTTATCCCAAAAAAAATGAAAACCTAAAAAAACTTGTAGGGACACCGTTTATATCCAATTTTATATGACAGCTGACATGACATTTCTTTATCGACTGCCACATCATCACGTCAAATGAATTGAATTAAAATAAATTTGTATTCCTTCAATCTAGCACTTTAATATTAAAAAAAATATGTTGATGTGACAGTTAACAAGGAAATGTTATGTCAGCTGCTATATCAAGTTGGATGTAAATGATAGATAAAAATATTGGATGTATATCTTATTTTATAATTTATAATATTTTCATACAAATGAAATAAGTATTTATAAGTTCGGTAATTTTATTATAAAAGTGTTGTTACTATTTTTAATGTTTTAAATATACATAATATTGGAGTACAATTTACTCTTTTTGATTTATATAATTTCGAACCAAATTAATATTTAATCAAAATGTTTTACCATAAATAACTATAATTGAATAATTATTTATTATTGTACAAATATATTTTCAAAAAAAAAATACATTTAACTAAAAAAAATAAAAAAATAAGTAAAACATTTTAAATTTTATAATGATAAAATAAAGGGGTTAAGATCTTTGGTCACCACCAATAATATTCCCAAGTTATCGAGCAGCTAATCTAATGATCCAGTGCTTCCAATTTGTTGAATTTGGTTAAGTATAATTGTGTGATTTTCTTCTGTCATCAAGAGATTCGTATAGTTTTTTTAGCAATTGTGGGTTTTTCCTTACGTGTTCTTTTTGTTTCTAAATTATTTTATATAGATTTATGATGATAATTAATGTATGATGAGAACAAAATAATTATGAGAACAAGTATTGATTGTATACAGTGGTTTTCATATTATATTTTAATTGTGAAAATTGTTGGAAATAACCATATACAACATGGAACTTTTGTTTATAATCACAAACGAAATTTTTATTGTTAATAACCATTTTTTTAAGAAATTATTTGAATACCCTCCTATAAAAATCATCCCCAAACCAGACCTCTCTATTTTTCTCTCTTTCTTTATCTCTCTTCCATCTCTCTCTCCCAGTCAAAACCAAACTGTCGTTAGCATCGTTGCGAATCGCCGCCGGCATCGTCTTCTCTCTCCTCTCCCCGATCTCTAATAAAAGTTTAATGTTTTCGATGGTTATTTTTTGTTTTCTTTCTATTTTAATTTGCTTGTTTTGATTTGCAAGATGATGTTTACTTGTGAATTGTATAATTTATTGTGCTTTTATAATCTGATTTTGTCACATCGATTATTTTCAATTCACTAAAGTTTCGATTTTTCTTTTATGAAAGAAGAGGGTACAAATGTCTATATGTTTAATTAGCAAAGGTAATATAGGTAGTTCAAAAAGTCATTTTAGATCATTATGGGTATGTTTGTTGTTTGGAATTGGACAGGCATTGGACTAAAAATAATCAAATCTCATGTTTGGTAAATCCAAGCAACATGGGACTATTTAATCCTATGTTTAATTTTATCCTGTTAGGAGAGGATAAACTCTCCAACTCAATGGGATTAATATTTATCCCATCACTTCTCTTTCTTCTCACTTTCAACGACTTCATCTGTACACAATTTTTCAATATAAAAGCTAGCATTTGAGAAGGTAAACAAAGAGCCTTTAGCGCGAGTGAATCGAACGAAGAAATGGCATGTGAGAGACGAGATTGAGCAGAGATTCAATGAGGCAAATTGCTGCAGTTTGGGGGGGTTTCCTTTTGTAGTGGTGGGAGATTAGAGAGCATTGGTGGCTCTGGCGAGCATCACCGGTTCGGCTGGAGAGTGAAATGACTATGAGCGTGACTGTGTAGTTGGTCTGTTCAATCGATTGAGATGAGATAGACAGAGAGAGAGAGGACAGCCTTTTGGTCTGGGATTTTTGGGTTTCCAGACTTTCAACAATATATATTACTATATTTTTGTACAATCCTTTGGCATACCAAACAAAGGATAGGATTGTTTTTAACCAATGTTGCACCAAACATGGAAACAGTATAATTAATCCAATTCAATATAATCTTATTTAATCTAATCTCTTAAAATTAATTCAATTCTATTCTGCACACCAAACATGACTTATAAAATCACTTTTGAAAAGTAATAGTAAAGAAGCTGAAATTATTGAATAATTATTTTGAAATATTTTACCAAACATTTTCTAATGTTAAAATTATTTAAGAAGTTAAAATATATTTATTAAAGCAATCATGAACCGACCCTTAATTAATAATTTGCTTCCTTTAATGCTGATGAGATGTCATATTAAACCATATTTTATTGTAACACAATATGTTTTTATATTCTTATTCTTGAAATAATTTTACCTTCTATCTTTGTGATAGTGACAATATGGTATAGGTTCTTTCAATTATTTGGTTTAAATGTCTATCTAGTCGATCTAACCTAAAGAATGTGTAATACAGTATTTTATATATAATTAATTTTTCTATTAGTGTATACTGATAAAATTATATAAAGATATTAGATGTAAACCATTTATTTATAAAAATAAAAAATAAAAAATAATAATTTTACAGCACAGTAAAAGAGAAACACCCCTGATTTCATGTCAAACTACATGCATATTCAATTTTTCATTTTATATCACAAACCTCTCATTGAAAACGTTAACTTACGGCCAATTTTAGAGTCCATGATTTATAACTTTATTTATCTATATCATTTTACATTCAATGGTAGTTATTTAATTACCATATAAAATATCATTAAATAATTTGATAAGAATAGTTATACATCATCTTTAAGCTAAATAAAGATCGGTAACACACTTCTCAATATTGATTGAGGTTTCAAATTCGAACCCTCTATCTAAAAAAAAATAAAAAATAAAAAGATGAAATAGCAAAGCCTCATTGATAAAATAAAATCCATGTAACTAGAAACTTACAAATAATCAATGATTTGTATTTATTTCATTGTTTTAGTTTTTTTCATAATACATGGATATATATTGCATAGTATTGCATTCCATTTTTTAAAACTAAACCTAAACAGCAACAACTAGTTATTCTTCTTACATCCCTCAAGGCAGGAGTCCCTACAACTTGTTGCTCTGTCAACATCATCTGCAATATGATCATTATATTTCATTGTAATTAGCAATTGAGCATACGTACATGTAAGAGTTTAATCAAGAAATTAATAATCATACCAGAGCTGAAATTGGTACACTTGGATTTTGCACAACTGAAAGTACAGTTGTCTATTGTATTAAGGTCTGGTACTGTACAATCTAGTGCACACTGTTGATAACATTCTGGAGTTGGCACAAAACAGCGGTCATTGGTGCAACGAGCTAAACATTCCTGATCAATATGACTAGCATGAACAAATTCTGTTATCATAAATAGCACCAACATTCTTATCACAAACTTCCTCATTCCACCGTTCTTGATCACCATATTAATTAATTGGAGCTCTTTCTGATTTGATCTCTTTCGATCTCTCTGTTTTTTTTTTAGGAAGAGAGAGTTGGTTAAATAAGAATATGCTTCACACATACAAACTCTATTTTAGGAAACTGAAGAAGAAATATTTTATTTTTCTGAATTAATTCGTACAGTCCTAAGAAGAAATATATATATTAGTAAACAACCTATTTACATTAATAATTAATAGGTGATTTCCTTTCCTAATTGAGTACGATCACAATTCCAACAAAACAGGAAATAATCAATATTTATATTAAACTAAAACAAAAAAACTGTGAATTGATTAAATCTCCTAGAATAAGAAATCAATCAATCACCGTAACTCACGGAATTCTACATAAACATATTAAATTGCCTAAATGAAGTGATATGCTGATATGTGAGTTGATTTTTCTTTATATTTTACTTAATAATTTAAAGATATTCATACAAATGAGATGACATGTGAATTGTCAACATTACATCACTTACCATATTATACAATGAAATATGGTATGTGAGTTGTTAAATAAAAATCCAATTCACATACAAAAACTCTATTTTAGGAAACGTATTAAATTGTAAATTGTAAATTGTAAATGAGATGACATGTGAGTTGTCAACATTAAATCACTTACCATATTACACAATGAAATATGGTATGTGAGTTGTTAAATAAGAATCCAATTCACATACAAAAACTCTATTTTATGAAACGTATTAAATTGTAAATTATGATTTATAACAAAATAAATTATTCATCTCTAAAAACTGTAAATTTGTCAAGACCTTTAAGGGCGATTTTTTTTTGTTCCAATAGAACGTCTATCGAGACGAAATGAATAAATTATTTGTCTCAATATACCGTCTATCATGACAAATTTCATCCAAAGTGGTAAAACGTTTAAGGACGAGACATTTTTGTCCCAATATAACGTCTTTTGGGACGAAATAAATTATTTGTCCCTTTAGACTGTCTATCGAGGACAAATTTTGTTTCGTCCTAATAGGTATTTTTTTATTTAAAATTATAATAATTAATTAATTTTGTTTATATTCTTGAATTTTTTTGTTGTTGAGGTTTTTCCTAAGAAATATATTAATAATTAAATTACCGTATAAACTAATAAATGAGGCAATATGAATTATTTAGTTCCTCCAAAGTGGTTCTCTGTCGATATGAATAATATTCTTAAATATGTTGTGATCCTAAATATTATAATGCACAACCACTTTTAGGAAAGTAGTTGTACATTTTCCCTTCTCTTTTGTGATAGGATTTCGAGTCTTACATTTGTTTATTTGATCGCTAGATATAGAGAAACATATCTCATATAGTGATAATTGCATTCCAAATCGTGCTTATAACAATTGATATAGGGATGGCAATGGGGTGTGGCCTTCCCCCCACCCCACCCCACCCCACCCCACCCCACCCCATTTATTTTTTAAAAACTCATCCCCACATAAACCCCCACCTTAGATGGAGTGGGTTGGGGCGAGGCGGAGTACAACGGGGAATGTTTTTCCCATCCCCACCGATTTACCCCATTTATAATATTTTTTTATTAAAATTATAAATATATAACCATGAAATATGATAAAATATATAAAGTGATAAATAATTCAATGAAACCATTGAAAAAAACATCTCGTAAACATAATTTTCATAAGTAAATTCAATCATTCTCAAACATAAACATAAAGTATGAAGTCAAAATGTTCGAAATTTGTAACGTTAATCATCTAATAGTTGTATATATTTCTCTTGTTCTCTCTTCGTAACATCAACTTCATCCGGCATCTCCTCAAGATGTTGACACCCACTCACATGGTTCCTTCAACATTCCGAACCAACAAAAAAAAGTGTATTCAATTTGATTTGAATATCAGTAACTTAATTTGATTTAATATGCATGATTTATTTTACCTCATTAAAATGTAATTATTCAAGACATGTGGAACGCTCAATTGTAGTAGAAGAACATGAAACTAATCATAAGATAAAAAACTTACTGTATTTGAGGTTGAAGCTTGAATGATGAACTTTGAGTTGTTTGAAGAATAAAGACTTAAAGTTGCAGTTAGCGGCTAGGGTTTTTTTTAATAGTATTTGTATTGTTACTCTATATTAAATAACGGTAAAGAGATGTAAAGTTAAGGTTAATGTATTTATATATATTTATTTTTTTTAGATATATTTATTTTCTTTGAAACTACCTAGTTTAACTAAATATTATTTAAACGGGACGGGGCGGGGTGGGGAGTATAAAACTCATCCCCGCCCCATACCCATTACGGGTTAGACTATCTATCCCCATCACCGCCCCGTCTTCACTAAATTGAAACCCATCCCCACCCTAAAAGTGTGGGTTCCTGTGGGTAATTTTGTCATCCCGAAATTGATATCATTAATTTCTGATAGACCCCTAACTCAACATTATATGAATTTAAAAAATAGTATTATTAAATTCTCCAATAAACATTTTTAAAATTTTTGATTAGTGGAATGAGTTTAAATTTTTCAAACAAGGTTTTCTTATATAATTTTTTTCCAACAAACGAAAATTTAACAACTTATATATTTTATATATAAATATTGTGTAATTCTTAGCAAAGTTGAATTTGTAGCCTAGGTGTGTTGGGTTGGGAGTTAAATGGTGTGGTGTAACGTAGGGACGAAATAATTTTGTCCCAATTGCGAACTATCTAAGGTGAAGTATTTTGGGATGATTTTTTTCATCCCAATAGGTTTTCAGGGAAGATTTTTGGACTATTGCGATGGAAAAAAAAAAAAAAAATCTTCCCAACAACCCTTTTTTCTTGTGGTGAATTAATATTATCTCAAAACGTAGAAAACTAATAAGGTAATTCCATTAATATTTCCCTCAAAAAATTAAAATGCCATTAATATTTTTTTAGGGAAATATTAATGGTATTACCTTATTAGTTTTATACATTAATATTGGATCATAGGTTTTATATTTTATCATTCATATTAGAAGAAGAAGATTCTATAAATCTCACTTAAATGGTACGTAAAGCATGAAATAAGTGAAAATTTAAAAGCAAATCCTAATTAGTGTATGAAATGTGGTTGTAAAAAGTTGTACAATTTTTATTTGTGGAAATGGTGAGATATGTCACATTTTTTTATGTGTGTTGCAGTGATGTCATCGTTTTAATAACTTAAGTTTAAAATGCATCTATTATGGTGAACTATCAAAATTGCCCTTAAATAATCTATTTTTTAATCCCATTGTGTTTCCATCCACACTTTGAAAGCAATAACTCCTCTCTCTCTAAAAAAAATTGTCTCTCTCAAAATTCTACATAAGAAAATAACCTATATTTGTGAAATTCCTTTATATATTTTTATATATTTCTTTGTGGTTTAACAATGTATCAATTCGTTATGATTTGTTGTCCAGTTTTTGTATGAACATGTATGAACATTTTATTTTTCAAAGGATCGAGCATTTTATTTTTGAAAATAATGTTTAGTTAAATCGAGCATATTTGTAGCCAAATCAAGCATTTTTTTTAATATGATTGAGCTTATTTTTGAAAGAATCGAGTATATTTTTGAAAGAATTGAAATAATCGAACATTTGTCAAAGGATCAATAAATTTTCTTAAAAGGATCGATAATTTTTTTCAAAAGATCGAGAAATTTTTTCAAAGAATCGAGATTATTTTCAAAGAATCGATTCGAATCGAAAATATTTTTTAAAGGATCGAGATTTTTTTCAAAGGATCGAGAATTTTTATCAAATGATCGAGAAGATTTTTCAAAGGATCGAGATTTTTTTCAAATGATCGAATCGAGAATATTTTTTAAAGGATCGAGAATTTTTGTCAAATGATCGAGAAGATTTTTCAAATGATCGAATCGAGAATATTTTTCAAAGAATAATGATTTTTTTCAAATGATCGAGAATATTTTTTAAAGGATTAAGAATTTTTGTCAAATGATCGAAAAGATTTTTTAAAAGATCGAGAATATTTTTTAAAGGATCAAGAATTTTTGTCAAATGATCGAGAAGATTTTTCAAAGGATCGAGATTGTTTTCAAATGATCGAGAATATTTTTCAAATGATCGAGATTTTTTTCAAATGATCGAGATTTATTTTCAAAGGATCGAATTTTTTTTTCAAAGGATTGAGAATTATTTTTAGAAAATTAGATTTAGTTAAATCTAGTATATTTGTAGCAAATTCGAGCATATATTAGAAAGAATTGAGGATTTTTTTTTCAAATGATCGAGAATATTTTTTTTGAAGTACTGACCAGAAAAAAAAAATCTCGACCTCCAAATGCGTCTACGTAGCGTCTAAGTTTCAACGAAACTATGAAAGATTCTGATGGAACCCTCTTTTAAACATAAGTTATTAAAGCAGTAATAGGGTTGAAACGTCACCTCCAAAAAATGTTATTTATTTTTTAACCCCTTTTTATTTAGTCATGATTTCATCCATTGTCACGGAATTAGATTGTGAAGGAAATTGTGTAATTGACTGAATCAGTTTTATTTATTGATTAGTTTAATTTCCCGTTTAGTTTTGGATATATTTTTGGGATATTGTTTCCTGTTTAAATGTTTTGTTGAAAGATTGTGCCCTAGTTTTGTGGGACTACACCAGCTTTCCTTTTTCTGTTGGGTTTTCTTTAATATATATATTAGAGGATTAATTTCTTCAATAAAATATGATTCACACTTTCTGTCTCTGTTAATTTTGTTAATCCTAATCTTTTAATTTGTTTGCTTCCCTAGCATAATGTTGTTGTTTTTGGTTCTTAAATATGCTCTTTGTTATGGATGAAGAAGCCATTAATATAATAATATTGAGAGTACATTTTCAGTTGCTTTGTTGGACTCTACAAACACCACCGTTAAAGTTTTACAGCGGATGTCAAAGTCATTCATTGCTTATCTGATGAAAAAAGTGTAGAAGATATTACACATTTTACATCTGCTAAGCAATGGAATGATTTTGACTTCCTGTCAAAAATCTGTGACAACCCTCATTACAAAATTTGACTCTTTGGCTTCAAGCACTTGGGAACAGGTACCTTCTTATTTTCTGACATTCTTATATATTCTTATTTTGTTATTATTTCTCCATCTGACTTTCTTATGATATTTCACTGGCTCGGTGGCACCTCACTGCCGTATATTCGTTCTTCCAGATGCAGTTCATCAAGTTGAGGACTTGTATGAAACTTCTTAAGAACATAGAAACATTATGAAATTATTATTGTTTGGCATGAGATGTGAATTTTTTTTTTCTTTTCTTATTCTTTCTATGTAGAGAGATTTATTTTGAAAAGTGCAGACGATAT
The DNA here is from genome assembly GCA_032871835.1 of Dipteronia dyeriana. Classification (NCBI taxonomy): domain Eukaryota; kingdom Viridiplantae; phylum Streptophyta; class Magnoliopsida; order Sapindales; family Sapindaceae; genus Dipteronia; species Dipteronia dyeriana. The sequence goes on from CM065296.1 coordinate 122,297,518, forward strand.
TTCAATGCTTGAAAAGTGTTAAACTTTTATTTATAACATTTTAAGGCTTCGAGATATCTTCTAACTTTTTAAATCTGATAAACAATTAAATGACTTTAACTTTTCCTTTGTAAAACTTCAACTGGGATTTTGAAGACACGATTTTGTGGTTTTGGCCGTGTGTAAGTGAAAACAGAGAATGTTTGGATTTTGGTCTTTATCTTCTTAGGAACCATTAGCTAAATTGATTCATCATAAGAAGTTAGGAGCCATTATGTATTAGTACAGTATTACATGCGTAAAATCTGAAAGACAGAACCGAATCATTTGAATACTCCAAGCCTCCAATATATATATTATGGCACTCAATGAACTGACCGTTTAATCGGACGAAAGGATGCATAAGTAAAAATATATAAATGAAATATTATTCACTTGGTAAAGATTGCTACTAAGGTGAAAGATTTCTTCTTTAACCAATGTTGGAAAAAAAATTATCTCAAAAAAAAATAAACACCTTAAATAATATTTAAAAAATCAATTTTCCTTACATAAGTCTAGGTATATACGATATATTCAATTTCTTGTAGGTGCTATACCTATTTCTAAATCTTCTATAATTATATACTTATTTCATAGGATTCCTTACCGAATCTTTTTTATGTATATTTCTAGTCCAAATTTAGTAATTAGATCAATAAGCTCCAATACTTAAGTAATAAATAATTCACATGGATATAGTAAGATTCGCTTGGACTGCATTAATGGTGAACTTTAAATGTTCCATTCACATTCGCCCAAGAATCCCTATAGTAATAATCAATTTTGGCTTGTTTATTAATTACCTGATTACAATAATATCGAATATTACATATCTTAAAAGTAGACCTCACGAAGTCAATAGTATTGCATTGCTATCCGCTTAAGATGATAATTCAGTATACAATCAACATAATATATTTTAAATACAAAAATTTGGATTTATAATCATAGAATTGACTTGATCATTAGGTTATAGATTATAAGTTCATAACCCCAGCCCATTCCCATTTTCTATGAAACAATTAATCAATGATTAATTACTAAAATGGATAAACCCGTCATTAATATGCTAATCTTTGATGTGTCAGAATGGGCTATTTGCCAGGGCATAGGGCATGGCTTGTAGGCCTAACACGCATCGACCAATCTTCCTTGTAAACATGGTTGGTTTGGAGAAGACACAATGATACAATTCAAGCATCTACCCTTGGGATTTGGATGCTGAGATGATGGATGAGGATGAGGAAGAATATGAGCTTTGGCTTCCGCAGGCTCTGGCTTCCGGCCTCTTTTGTGAAACTTACAAACACCGAAAGAGTTTGGTGTCCATTCTAGTTGCCCAACCATAAGAAAGCGAAAGCGAAGAAGCAATGGCAGCGATCATAGACCTAAATGACTGTTGAAAAATAAACTTGACATCAGCCCAACCACTTTCAGCCAACCACCTTGCCGCCCACTTCTAGAAACCGGTCATTGAAATGGCTCCAACCACCTCCAACTCCCAGCTGCTTCCTAACCACATTTGACTTCATTGTTTTGTATTTATTTAGTTTGTAGTTTAGCTCATCTCATTTTCCTATATAAAGGGATGAAAGTTGTATTGAAAATGTGTGGAGTGGTGAATGAAATATAGAGAGATATAAGAAAAGCTTCTCCTGTTATTGTTTGTGTTCGAATTCTCTCTCAGAGGTGCACCACAAGTGACCTCAAACCATACCTACCCACCAACAGTGGTATCAGAGCCCAGGAGAACCAGAAACTCGAAGAACAGAGGTCGAAGTCAAATTCGCCCAGAAACAAAGTGATCAGAATCAATTTTTGATCACACCAGAGTGTTATACACATCTTCAGGAGTTCAACGGTGAAAACTCCATTCAAATCGGAGCACCAGAGAGGAGGCACGCGCCGACAGACTTTGGAAAGTGAACCCACGAGCCGTCCACGCGCAGCACCAACCCCGGCGCGTCACCAACACGCGCCGATCGTCTTCCTCGCCCGTTTTGCAGGATCCGACCAGAAGTCCGATCCATCAACCCGTACCAGATCAGACCCAATAACTCGACCCGGTATTCGGTTGCTGCTGGCTGACCCGGAATCCGACCCGAAGACCCGTCACTATTCACGGGTTGCTGACGTCACTAACGGCGTTATAACGGCTGGAATATTCCTTCAGTTAAAGGAATATTCCATTATCTTAGTTGACTTTTTCAAAAAGTTTAACCGTTGGTTTCGGACGTTTCCGAACTCGTTTTTTGACAAACGCGAACTGGTTTCCAAGGTTTTGGACCATTCCGGACGCAACAGTGCACTCCCTTTTTGAAAATTCGGACTCTAGATTTGTGATCTACTCATTTCAAGTCTCGATGGCCAACGGAAACGCACATATTGTCATCCCGAAGCTCACCAAAGACAACTATGATAATTGGTGCATACAAATGAGAGCTTTACTAGGCTTTCAAGATGTTATAGATATTGTGGAAGATGGATATACAGAAGCTGAATCCAAAGAAGCTGAAGGAACCATGACAGAAGCTCAAATATCGACTCTCAAAGCCGATCGAAAGAGGGATTGTAAAACAAAGTCTATAATCTATCAAGGGCTAGACGAAGGAACGTTCGAGATCATAGCATCCGCTAAGTCGTCAAAAGATGTCTGGGACACCCTTCTCAAAACCTACAAAGGTGCTGACAAAGTGAAAAGGATCCGTCTTCAAACTCTACGAGATGAGTTCGAATCCTTACAAATGAAATCTAGTGAATCTATTGCTGAATTCTATACACGAGTTATGGTCGTTGCGAATAAGCTAAGAAGAAATGGAGAAACTCTCACAGACATGAGAATTTCAGAGAAAATTTTACGATCATTAGATTCAAAGTTTGACTTCATAGTTGTGGCACTGGAAGAAACAAAAGATCTGGAGACGATGTATGTTGAAGAACTTGTGGGATCATTGCAAGCCCATGAGCAAAAAGTCACAAGAAGAAATGATGATTGAGTATTGGAGCAAGCTCTCCAGTCAAAGCTCTCCCTCAATGAAAAAAGATATGAGCAAGGGGGGACCTCACAGCAAGAAAGAGAACGAGGTAGAGGATCTCGTGGAAGAGGTTCAGGAAATGCTGAAACCAGGAGTAGACGCAGAGGAGGAAGAGACGCAAACAGAGGAGGACGTGGACAATAGAACTATGTCCCACGAGGAAGAGGAAGAGGACGAGGAAGAAGAGGCGGGTACAACAACCGTACGAACATTGACAAAAGAAATGTTCAATGCTATAACTGCCACAAATATGACCACTATAGCAACGAGTGTAGAAGCCCGCCAAATGAGGTAAATGAAAACTCTAACTTTGCAGAGAAAGAGCAAGTTGAAGGAGAATCGTTGATGTTGATGGCACACAACTCAACATATCAAAACCAAAATGTTTGGTTTCTTGATTCTGGAGCCAGCAACCATATGACTGGCAGAAAAGACTTATTCACTTAACTTGATGAGAAAGTTCACGGAGAAATCTCATTTGGCGACCTCTCTAAAATCCCTGTCCAAGGAAGAGGAGATGTCATGATCAAGCAGAAGAATGGAGATCATGTTTTCATCTCAAATTTCTATTATGTTCCAGACATGAAGACAAACATCCTAAGTCTCGGACAACTCTTGGAGAAAGGCTACCATATTAGCCTTCAAAATATGCAACTCACTATCACAGTTGCTCGAGGAAAGCTGGTTACCCGAGTTCAGATGACAAAGAATAGGATGTTCCCTCTCGCAATTCATCATGATACGCCAAGATGTTTGACAACCATCATCGATGATAAAGACTGGTTGTGGCATCTAAGGTATGGACATCTCAATTTTAAAAGTTTAAAGCAACTGGGAAGTAAGAAGATGATGAAAGGATTGCCAAACATCCATCACCCCAATAGGATGTGTGAAAGCTGTGTTCTCAGTAAACAACACAGAAATAGCTTCGGAAAGGAGGCAAATTGGAAAGCAACCATGCCACTTGAGCTCGTTCACACAGATGTGTGTGGTCCATTGACGCCAGTATCAAATGGATAGAATCAATACTTCCTCACATTCATTGACGACTACAGCAGAAAGACTTGGGTTTATTTCCTAAAAAGGAAATCTGAAGTATTTGATTACTTTAAAGAGTTCAAAACTCTTGTAGAGAAGCAAAGTGGCTACTACATTAAAACACTGAGATCAGATCAAGGTGGAGAATACACTGTAGGTACTTTCCAGGAATTCCTTAAGCAACAAGGAATCAGACATCAGTTTACACCAGCTTATACTCCTCAGTTAAACGGTGTAGCTGAAAGGAAGAATCGAACAATCCTTAACATGGTCAGAAGCATGTTAAAGGATAAAAACATGCCTAAGAGTTTTTGGGCTGAAGCAGTCTTGTGTACGGTATAACTACAAAACAGATGTCCTACGAAGAGTCTTGATACAAAGACACCGCAAGAAGCATGGAGCACTCACAAACCAGGTGTGAGCCACCTTAGAGTTTTTGGCTCCATTGCCTACATCAAGGTCCTAGAAGCAAGAAGAACGAAGCTTGAAGATAGAGGAGAAAAGTGTATCCTGGTTGGATACGGTGATAGAACTATGGGTTACAGGCTATACAACCTCATCACCAAGAAAGTAATCTTCAGCAGGGATGTCATTTTTGAAGAAAATGAATCCTGGAATTGGGATCATAACAAAGTTTCCAGAAGTGCAGAGTTGATATCTGAAGAAGAGACAAGAGAAGTGGCTACAGAGCCACATATACCCAGAAATCAACAGACTCCTCAATGTGGTTCCCCTTCATCACAAAGGTATGATTCTATATCACCGATTGAACTTGATTTTTCAGATATTATGCCTAGAGGGACACGTAGCCTAGAAGATCTGTATGAAAATACAGAACAGGTGGAAGAAGACATTACTTTGTATTGTCTGCTGATGATAAGTGATCCAGTTAGTTTTGAAGAGGCTAACCAAGAAGAAAAAATGGAGAAGTGCAATGGATGAAAAGATTCGATCCATTGAAAAGAACAAGACGTGGGAGTTGACTAATCTCCCAAAATGCCGAAAAACCATCGGAGTAAAATGGGTCTACAAGACCAAAAGGAATGCGAAAGGAGAAGTCCAGAGATACAAGGCAAGACTTGTAGCAAAAGGCTACAAACAGAAAGAAAGAGTTGATTACGGAGAAGTCTTTGCCCCGATTGCCAGACTAGAGACCATCAGATTGCTAATATCATTAGCAGCCCAGAGGAGTTGGAAAATTTACCAACTTGACATAAAGTCAGCATTCCTGAATGGCTTTCTTGAATAAGAAATCTATATGGAACAACCACCTAGATATGTGCAAAAAGGCAATGAAGATAAAGTTTGCAGACTGAAGAAAGCTCTATATGGTTTGAAGCAAGCACCCAGTGCATGGAACATGAGGATTGATGATTACTTTCAAGAGAATGGATTCTAGGAATGTCTGTATGAGCATGCACTATATTTGAGGAAGGAGACTGATGGAAGCCTGTTATATGCATGCCTATATGTTGATGACTTGATCTTCACCGGCAACAATCCAACCATGTTTGAAGATTTCAAACAGAGAATGGTGAAAGAATTTGAGATGACTGACATTGGTCTAATGGCTCATTTTCTTGGTATTGAAGTTGTGCAAAGCGAAAAAGGTATCTTCATCTCCCATAGTATCTATGCAAAAGAAATTCTGAAGAGATTTGGTATGGAAAAATGCAATCCTGTAACAACTCCAGTAGAAACCAGATTGGAGTTAAGAAAGAATGAAAGAGAAGTTATTGATCCAACCTATTTCAAGAGCTTAGTTGGAAGCCTGAGATACTTGACGTGTACCAGGTCAGATATACTTTATGGAGTTGGACTAGTCAGCAGATACATGGAGACTCATGACCAGTCTCACCTAAATGCTGCAAAGAGGATACTTCGCTACATAAAAGGTACAATTGATGATGGTATATTTTATACCAAATGTGAAGATTGCAGGTTGATTGGCTATTCAGACAGTGATTGGGGAAGAGATCTGGATGAACGTAAAAGCACGACAGGCTTTACGTTTTTTATGGAGATACAACATTCACATGGTCATCCAAAACAAAAAGCAAGCCATTGTGACACTGTCATCATGTGAAGCTGAGTACGTTACTGTCTGCTCAGCTGTTTGTCATGGTATCAGGATCAGGAATGTGTTGCAGTACTTTGGATTTCCACAAGATAATCCCACAAAGGTCTACATCGACAATCGGTCAGCGATTGCGCTAGTAAAGAATCCAGTATTCCATGAAAGAAGCAAACATATCGATACGCGGTATCATTTCATCAGAGAGCATGTGAAGAATAAGGAGGTGGAACTAGTCTCTTGCAGGACATATGATCAAGTTGCTGACATTTTCACCAAGCCTCTAAAACATGATGTGTTTTCAAGATTAAAGACAATGCTTGGTATGGCGAAACATGGGGAGTCAAGTTTAAAGGGGGATGTTGAAAAATAAACTTGACATCAGCCCAACCACTTTCAGCCAACCACCTTGCCGCTCACTTCTAGAAACCGGCCATTGAAATGGCTCCAACCACCTCCAACTCCCAGTTGCTTCCTAACCACATTTGACTTCATTGTTTTGCATTTATTTAGTTTGTAGTTTAGCTCATCTCATTTTCTTATATAAAGGGATGAAAGTTGTATTGAAAATGTGTGGAGTGGTGAATGAAATATATAGAGATATAAGAAAAGCTTCTCCTTTTATTGTTTGTGTTCGAATTCTCTCTCAGAGGTGCACCACAAGTGACCTCAAACCATACCATCCCACCAACAATGACTTGAGTGAAGGGTATTTGAAAGTTTTATTGCCCATCAACCAATCTTTTAGTTGGAAGAATCCCAGTTTGGAAGGGAGAGGTGGGGGATGTGTCTAAGGAGTTTGTTTCACCAACCAAATATGCAGATTTGGTTATTGCGATATAGAAAACGAAACGGTAGTATTGGAAATGTCTTGATAACATTGAATCTGTAATAGTATCAATTAGATACACGTGTTAAGTAATTACTCTGACTGTCACGTTGTTTTCTTTGATTGTTTTGTTACTTGTAAATATGGTTCTTTTAGAGTAATTTCAGACTTCCATCTGGAAACAATTTGACTTGTCAATATAACATTTAACGTGAAATCACAAAGAATATAAATAATGTATATTAAATTATGAATGTATTGTAACCTATGAGTGCCCAAATTTATCTACAATTCCCCAATTTCTACCCAGCTTAATAAGCAACTAATGGGTAAGTTATGTTAATTATTTTTCTTAAACTCAGAGTTTATGATAAAAATAATTATAAAAAAGAAAGTAATAAAGAAACAATGAAATGGTAATTAATGGTAGAAATATCTGGTGCTCAAATTTGAGACACCAATATGGTGTTCAAATGATGTATATCATTATAAACCATTCATTTAAATAAATGAATTATAATGATGTAACATCTTTTTGATATCAAATTTAGACATCAAATTTAAACAAAGTAGTATTACCCTATTTTCACTGTATTCAAATCTCATTTGTATTGATATATTCATATTAGTCGGTTTATGATTTGATTTCTTATATAATCTCAAACCATATTATTACCTTTTAAGATACAATAAAGAGTAATAATTAATTAATAAAAAGATTCTACCTTGGTAATAAATAATTTCTACAAAACTTTGTCCGCATCCTTATCTTTATAAAAATTCTTAGAGTATCTCAAATATAAAAAATACTTCTATATGAATTATTATTGACATGACAATAGTGTTAAAAGACTTGTTTCCTAAATGGTACAAATATGGGCTTAATAGACGATAAACTTAAAATTTGGTCAGTCTTCAATACTTCCGTTTAAAACACATTTTGTATTAATGACTTGTCTAATTTTATTTCATATTTTCTTTTTTATTTTATTTTCTTATCAAAATAGATGAAAATTTAATATCAATTTTAAATATTTAGTGAGTCAACCTAAAAAAGGTTGTGCAACAGGACGTTTGAAAGTGGACGGTCATGTTGACAATGTGTAATTTTTTTTACCACGTCAGCTTGAGGTTGAATATGCAAAGTTGTATTGGAGGAATACTTTTTAACGAATATCTATTAATTTTACATAACATCTTTTTTTTCACAAACCACACTTGTATTGAAGATAATCTTAGATGGAAGGATGCACTGAGCATTCAAAGTTAAAATTGTGCCGCGTGGTGTAATCTCGACTAATGATATGCATAAAAGATTCTCTCAATACTTTTGTTTTATATTTAAATATTACATTAATTTGGTATTTAGGATATTAGTCAGACTTAAAGCTACAACCTTATGGTAAATGTAAGAGGGATAAACCATTGAACCAATCTCACCTAATTATTTGATTCTCTATGTACTTGGAGTCTAATTAAGTCATATATATATTCTTTTCCCTTGTTTTTCTTTCGTTTGCTTTTGCTCTTGTTTAGTTATGTTCTGTTTCTGGTTTGGTGTGTTTTTGTTGCTCTCTGGTTTCAGAGGTGTTTTTGGCTTTTTGCCTCTTGCTTCAGGCCTATCAGGCTCTGTTTTGAATAAAAATGCAATTCTATATATATATTAAAAAGATCGGGTAATCAAACTCGTAATATGGAATTAGGAAGTTGTGAAGTGTGTTTGTCATCTGCTATTACATGATCTTCTTCTAACGTACAACTTTAACTTAATTAAAAGCCAATATCAAGCCAACATTCAAGTCGGAGGAAACTCCAAATTCCATAATCTCACATAAATGCATCATAAGTAGAGATCTAATGATCCTCTTCCAGCCAGAGTTCTCAAGGAAACTTGCAAGCATCCCTCTCTCCAACGTCACCTCAAGAAATAACACCGTCAAGATCCTCAGCTGGGGACTCTCTAATTCAGCTGGAACGACGACAATTACTTCTTCTAAGCGCCACCAGTGGTGGCATTGGAGTCACTGAAGCAGGAGATGCGGGAACGCTTGGTTTGCATGGTTGTTTGGTTCGTTTTTGAGTTGTGAAAGTGAAAATATTGAAGAAAATTTTGGTGATTTCAGTGTTCTTTTCTATTGAAGTTTTCATTTTAGTTATGTGGTGTAGACCAAGGTGAGAAAGAATAATTGATACAAAAGAATCACATCTTTGGTAGATATGATAGACGGCTAAGATCAATTGATTGGGCGAATTTGTTGGATTTGGAATATATATATATATATATATATATATATATAATGGATTTGGATCCCCTCCTCACCTTATCTTGTTCTCACTTAAATCAATGGTCTTAGATTAATTTTATTTTTGGTATTGTAAAAACATAAAAGTTTATTCTTTGTAAAAACCATAAAAATTTATAAAAATAACCGGACCATTAATTTTTATATAAAACACAAAAGTAACAGAATATGAAGGTGAGAACAATTAATGTGAGAGAAAAAACCATAAAAATTTATAAAAATAACCAGACCATTAATTTTTATATAAAATACAAAGGCAATAGATTATGAAGGTGGAAACAATTAAGGTGAAAAGAGAATCTATGTCCGGATAGAATTTGGTAATGTATTGTGCATTATTTATAGGGTAATATTGTGTTACGTATTATATAGTAATTGTATAATATTATATGAGATATCTTGACAACAGTGAATTTGTGCATCAGTATAAATTTGATGCACGTGATAGGTAATTACTATAACTGTCACGTTATTTTCCTTTCTTGTTTTGTTACTTCTATTGTAAATATGATTCTTTATAGAGTAATTTCAGAATAATAAAAAAAAACGTATGTACAAGATCAATCTCCATAACAAAATCCTAAAAAAGTTAAAATCCGGATCATAACAGCACCTCGGCCTATCTACCTGACAGTTTTTATCTACACGGTCGAGAACCAGATGCCTTATCCTGCAAAATGCTACACTGTCTCTTCCTCTTGCCGCCGGTGTTTTTGTTGCCTTTACGGGTCTCGACGGGCTTGTCGAACTTTTCAATCGTCATTTGTTTGTCACGGCACTCAGCTGAACAAAATCCACGCATTCAGCTGCAAGTGCAAGTGATTGGTTTAACGAGTGATTCAAAAGTGTGTAATTGTGTATTCATTATTCATCATTTGTACAAACAATATTACTGAGCATAAATGCAAATAAAGGACAGAAATCACAGAATATATATAGTTGGAACACTGAAAATAATATCTTTCTAACAATAATACAGTTTTCTTAAATAAATAAATCTAGAGCCTCATATTCTCATTCCTAATTTATATCGCATTCGCTTGATCTAAGGAACTAGATACATTCATCTTTTTTTTACTTGTTATCTAGTTCATCTTTATTTACTTATGCATGTAGCGCATGCAGGACAAGCCTAAGGTATATGTAAAAGTATGTTTGTGTAATTTTCTCTTTTATCAATCATTCAAACATGGATCCATGTCAGAGAGAATTTTCGTGTAATTGTGTAGACACATATATCAATAGTTTTTTTTTTTTTTTGAACATCCAAACTTTATTCATCGAGCCGTAAGGCGGAAAGAAACAAGACCAAAGAAACAACACCCAGAAAGGCATCAGATCTGATGCAACGGATCAAGCTACACATGAGAAAAAACAGAGCAGAACTGTCCCACACAACTAAAAGAAACCAGACACAACAAAGAAACTCAGCAGAAAACAAGCACACCACAGGTCCACAACCCAGCAGGACAGCCAACAAAAAAACTCAAAAGCAATGAAACACAAACCAGCCACCACAAGCTGAAAACACCAATGAAAACACAAAGGAAAACCAGGACCGAGACTAAAACCCAACACACAACCAAAACCAGAAAAACAAGAGTACAAAGCAAACAAAAACAAACCGACCAAATATCAATAGTTAGAATGCTAGATGATAAATAAATAAAAAATTAGATGAGGGAATTCCATTAAATGACCGTAAAATTAAGCTTAAATTTAAAACTATACACTTTCAATAAGTTGATTGTTTTTATCCACAATTATAGGTGACTTCATGAAAATACCCTTAGAATTTATTAAAAAAAAATCAATTTAATGAGAAAACATTTGAAATTAATGAGAAAACATCTCTTAATTATATGTTTTCCGTCTCTCAGACATCGGTCTCTCAGTTAATAATATGTTTCTCTTTTATTCTCTTTCATCAACATTGGTGTCTCCAAGAACATTCAATCTCTCTGTCTAACATTTTGTCCTAAACTTTTTCTCTCTACAATATAGAAATCAGTTGTGTCACATCTTCACCGTAATCGTTTTGTAATCGAAGGTATGCCGCTTTTGTTTTTGTTTTGAATCTCTTCTATGAACGTATGTTATTTTTTGTAGTCATTAGGAAGAAGGTGAAATCGATTTTGAATGTGTTATGAACCCTATTTTTGTTTACCCAGAATCATTGGACGACGTAAAATTTTAACATGTAAAGATGTGTATATTTAATCGTGTAATGATATTAACATGTCTTCGTGTAATGAAATATATATTAAGTCGTGTCGTGTAATAATATATTGTTTTGGCCTGTTGTTTGTGTAGAGTAATGAGGGAGTCATGAATGCTTTTTTGACACAGTTAATCAGAGGTTTCTCAGTTGATGATCTCTCTCTAAGAACATTAAATCTTTGTTCTAAACTGCTGTCTATCTCCCAACATTCCTCAACTTGCTCTCTACAATACAGAGAACCATTGCAGATCCACATTATCCAGAAATCAGTTGTGTCACATCTTGACTGTAACCGTTTTGTAATCGAAGGTATGACACTTTTGTTTTTGTTTTTGTTTTTGTTTTGAATCTCTTAAATGAACTGTGTCATGAACGTGAAATCGATTATGAATGTGTTACGAACCCTATTTTTGTTAACCCAGAATCGTTGGACAACGGAAATTGTTATCGTGTAAAGATGTTTTTATTTAATCGTGTAATGTTATTAACATTTCTTCGTGTATTGAAATGTATATTAAGTCGTGTAATAATATATTGTTTTGGCATGCTGTTTTTGTAGAGTAATGAGAGAGTTCCGATTGCTTATTTTATACGGTGGCCAGTGGTTTGGTCATAACTATGAGGGTGGTGATTCAGAAATGGTATTTGTTCCTCCTGCTTTGACATACCATGGGTTAATGAATAGAATTGAAGATATTGTGAGGATTGATTCATCTACTTTCAACATTGAGTTAAGGGCCGTTATGACTGGGGCTGGCAATTCGGGTTCATGGGTCGGGTTGACATCAACCCGACACGACCCAAATATAATTAACCATCAACCCAACACAACCCGTTTAATTAAACGGGTTAACCGTCTGAAACCCAACACGACACGAATAAATACACGGGTTAAACGGGTTGACCCGTGACACGTTTAATAATCTAATCGAGTCTTACTGGGTCGGGTTTGACCCGTGTGACCCGTTTAACCCGAACCCATTTAACACATTTACCTAACATTTAAAAAAAATAATCATATTAATCTAACACAAATACATCAAACCTTATTACCTTATAGAGTAATAAGTTTTAATAATCAAATCCAATCAAATCCAATCAAATCCAATCTAATATCATTAAATAATACAACAAATATAAAATTAAATACAGTCATCCCGAAAGACAAATATAGTTATCCACTTATCCATAATCCTCACAAATGTATTGCTTTCCACAATATTTGCACTTACAATGTTCTTTTCCCTCTGCATTTTTTCCTACAATCACAAACGAAGACCTCACAGCGGAAGTGCGCTTTCTTTTTCGATCTTGACCACTCCCAGTCGGGGTATTAGACCTGCTATTTGCCTCCACTGGCTCCATAGTGTCATTACCTTCCTCTTCCTCTCCCAAACTTGGAATAACGTCATTGTTTAAACTTGAATCCATAGATTTTGCTGTAAAACAACATATAAAATTATAAATGCAATACAATTCAAGACTTACCAAGCCATAATTCCATATTAAAAAACAAAAAAAAATGCCATATTCAAACAGTTCAAACCCACAAACACAAAAACAATTCCAGATTCAAACAACATTCAAACAACTGAGACTTTTGCAGGTCTGCCTAAAAAATTCCAGATTCAAAAACAAAAAGAAATGTCATATTCAAACAGTCCAAACCCACAAACACAAAAACAATTCCAGATTCAAACAAACACTATGCTTCATCTATTTATATATCTGCCTTACTGCCTTCACATTTAACAAACAAACAGTGAAACAGAATATGTTTTTCTATTTTTGATTTGTTTTTACAATTATATTACAATTAAAAGAAAAACACTATTGAAACAGAGGCAGAATTTTAAATGTCAGAAAACAAATCTAAACCTGAACTTGAACAGTAGCAGAAAATGGCATCGAATTTGTAATATACAGTAAACCCAACTTCAAACAGTCCAAACCCACAAACACAAAAACAATTCCAGATTCAAACAACTGAGACCTAAAAAATTCCAGATTCAAAAACAAAAAGAAATATCATATTCAAACAGTCCAAACCCACAAACACAAAAACAATTCCACATTCAAACAAAATTCAAACAACTGAGACTCTTGCAGGTCTGCCTAAAAAATTCCATATTCAAAAACAAAAACAAATGTCATATACGAACAGTCCAAACCCACAAACACAAAAACAATTACAAATTCAAACAACATTTGGATTTCGTTTCAAACCCTAAAAAATTCCATAAAAATATAAAATAAATGTCATTTGGAATATTGGAATTACCGCTTGAAAATCTCAGTAGCCGGTGAGGGAGACGACAGCCTGTCGACAGGTGACGGACGACGACCAACCAAGCAGTTCTGACTTCTGACGACTACGACGACTACGACGACGACGACGACGTAAGAGAGTCGGAGAGTGATATAAGGTGACTGGCGATCTGTCGTTGGCGATCTGTCACCGTCAGAGAGTGATAGAAGGCGAGTGATAGATCGTCGTTGGCAGGTGAGGGACGATGACAGGTGAGGACGACGATGACGACGATGACAACGACAGGTGAGGGATGACGACGACGACGACAGGTGAGGGACGACGACGAAGACGACGATGACGACGACGACGACGACGATGACGATAGGTGAGGGATGACGACGACGATGACGATGACAGATTGACAGGTAAGGGACGATGACGACGGACGTGGGAGACGATGACAAGTTGACGGCGGCGTAGGAGAGTGACTGAGACTCTGAGTCTTAAAGGGTGAGCGATTGAAAGGGTTAGGCAGTTAGGGTGAGGGGCTGACCGGCTGAGAGGTTGAGGGCAATGAGCAACTGAGCAAGTGATAGGGTTAGGGTTTGTGTTAAAAGAATGTTTATATAGTATGTTAAAATTTATTTTTAACCCATATAACAATAATAATTAAAAATCTATCTGTAAAACTATACGGGTTATACAGGTCACCCGCGAACCCGTGAATCCAAACCCGACAAGACTCGTATAATAAACGGGTTACACGGGTTGACCCGATTACAACCTGAACCCGTTTAGAAGCCAACCCAACCCGTTTATTGACCTCGGGTTCGTGTCGGGTTGGCGGGTTACGGGTCAATTTTGCCAGCTCTAGTTATGACTACGAGTGGGAGGCGTGCCATATCAAGAATAAAAAATGATAGAGATGTGGCATTTTTGATGTCTGAAGAGAGAGTTATTCCAGAAGTATATGTAACAACTATTGAAGGTATGAGAGGGCTAGTGGTAGTATGCAAACTGAGACAGAAATGCAGGCCCAAATTCCCCTGAACATTGTTCTACAACAAGGGTTCCCACTTTTGCCTCAACCATTTGCACATCAATATTGTCAACCTTTTCAACATCCATATTCTCAATCTATTCAACACCCAAATGGCCAACCTTACTTTGAAATATATGGCCAACCATCTCAGCTACATACACAACAAAGCTTTACTTCACAATTGGCTTCTCAATATAGACCCATTTGTTGGAGCAACACATTGTGTGGATCAATTCCATCTATTTTAGATGGAAAACAACCCCCAACAATACCTTCATTTAGCAAGCAAAAAAGGTCAGATGTTAATGATCTAGCATACACAATTAATGATGCATCATTAGGTGTTGGAACTAATAACGAAGTAGGCGCCAATGCATCTGAATTTGAAACCTTTATAGATAATGGACTGAATGGGTTACCTGAACCATACCTGTTTGAACAAGATGTTGATGGTGATGGTGATAGTGATAGTGTCTTTGACTTAGATGGTGATAGTGATAGTGATACTGATAGTCACAGTGGTGACTTAGATGGTGAAGGTGAAAGTGGTTGTGAGTTGGATGGTGATAGTGATGGTGATGGTGATGTTAATTGTGATTGTGAGTTGGATGTTGATAGTGATGGTTGCGGGCAAGATAGAGGCGATTCATTTGCAGCCCCTCTACCTTGGATAATTCCTGGTGCAGAGAAGTACTCAATCCAAACTATTAACAATGATGAACCATCGATTAGTAATGGTCGCTTTTATAAAGGTAAGATTTATTCTACCAAACAAGACCTAAAACGAGATTTGAGATTTTATGCACTGAGAGAACGGTTTGAGTTCAGAATCAAGAGGTCTGGTAAACAGAGATTTGAAGTAGGTTGTAAGAATGACAATTGTGTCTTCAAGTTAAGTGCAACGAAAATGCGTGAGGGAGAGTATTGGCATGTTCGAAAATATAACAAGGAAAACAGTTGCACTCTTGACGGGTTTCATGGTCGATTTCGACAAGCTAGTGCTTCGATTATTGGTGAATTATATTCTCTAAAGCTTCGGGTGAATGGCACAACTTTAAAACCAAAAGATATAATGACAAAAATGCAGTTGGAATATGGTCTCCAAATTCTTTACAATAAGTTTTGGCGAGCGAGGGATTAATGCCGAGTCAATTGTATTCGGATCGGCGACCGAGTCGTTTCAACAGATTCCAAGTTATTTGTTTAAGCTTGAGCGAGAAAACCCTAGGACTGTTACAGCTTATTTATTGAATGCTCGTAATGAATTTAGATACTACTTCTTCGTATACAGTGCATGTCTTCGTGGGTTTCGGGCGGTTATAAGGCCTGTTATTGCTATTGACAGGACTCATTTGAAGGGAAGATTTCGGGGTATATTATTCGTCACGGTATGTAAAGACGCTAACGAGCAAGTGTATCCACTAGCCTTTGGCATTGGTCAAAAGGAAAGCAGAAAGTCATGGAGTTGGTTTTTGAAACAACTGCGCAATTGCATCGGATGCCCGGAAGACTGTATGTTCATATCCAATCATCATAAAGGGATTGCAAAGGCAATGGAAATTGTATATCCCAATGCCCCACATGGTCTATGTGGCTTCCATATGGTGATGAATATCAAGAATAGGTTCAAAAGGGAAGATGTTACGGGAATTTTTAAGCGTGCATCCAAGTGTTACAAGGAGTCTGAGTTTATAGACGAAATGAATCAACTCCGACGGGTGCACCCAAATGCATACGATTATCTCATGAAAATTGAAAAGGAAAAATGGTCATGTACTTACTCTCCGGTACGAAGATACGCGATGTTGACATCAAGCATCGCAAAATGCTTAAACTCATGTCTACGACATGCACGTCAGATGCTTGTGACTGTTTTGATTGAGTTCATTCAGGATATGATGCAAAAATGGTTACATGATCATCTAAATCATGCAAATACTTTGCGCACATAATTGACGACATGGGTAACAACTTTGTTAAATCAGCGTAACGAAGAATCTACAATGTTCACGGTACGACCGGTCGATGGGAATGAATTCTTGGTTAAGGATGGTGACAAAGACGGTCTGGTAAACCTATAGAGAGGACATGTACTTGTCGAGAATTCCAAATCGATATGTTGCCATGTAAGCATGCCTTAGCTGCTTTACGTGCTTGTAGAAAACCATTCATCGATTTTTGCTCGGATCACTATAAAAAATCAAGTTTGGTATAAGCATATTCGGGAGTTATTAGACCAGTCGGGCACAAAAGTGAGTGGGGTGTTCCTGAAGACATCAGCTCAATAGTTGTGAATGTCTCTCCATGGGTTTCGCAGGCTGGCCGACCAAAGAAAAGTAGGATTCCATCATCCGGTGAGTATCGTGGAAAGAAATCTAGAACATGTTCATAGTGCAAACAGGCTGGCCATAATCGTCAAAATTGTCCAACACCCCTCGGATTCACAGTGTCAAGTACGTCTGAGACTCAGCCTACTCTAACATGTAAACAACGCAAATGTGGTAGTTGTGGGGGTCTAGGCCATAACAAACGAACATGCTCCCACGGGCAGACTAGCACAACAAATTCGTGGCATGATGAAGATGTTATTGGTGTTTAGAACATTTTTTACTTGTTGATTTCAGAAGTTGTATTTGAACTTTAATATTTTTTATGTCAGATGATGTATTTGTTTGAACTTCAATTTATTTATTATTGTTAATTCATGTACCATGTTCCAAATATATTGTGGCAGTAAGTTATTTTTTTGTCAGTAATAGGTACTAGGTGTAGATAACATTACACGGTGAAATGTAGATAACATTACACGGTGATATGTAGATAACATTACACGGTGAAATTTAGATAACATTACGTGGTGAAATTTAGATAACATTACACGATTATTTTGAACAATGAAAAAGCATTCATGCTACCATCAAGTATGTAATTAGAATTAAACATTCATGATACCATCACGATTAGTTCAACTATTTTTTAACAAATACCATGTATAGAACGTATTACTTGTGGGAATAATCGCATTTCATACTACCAGGTAAACAAAACAGTCATATTATGACCCTTAGATAACATTACAAGATAAAATGAAGAGAGCATTACACGATCAATTAGAACAATGGAATACCAAAATGACTTCACATGTACACTAAGTCTGTTAATCTGTTCACTGTCTTTCAACTAAAGCCACAAAAAATTCAACCTGTTAACCAAAATATTCAGCAAATATAGTATCTAAACAAAATATTACAGCATCCAAATAAAAAACCTAATCTTCCTCTATTGAATACCCAAATAACCCCCTGCTGGCAAATCCAAATAATGACCAAAACAGCTGCTTCTGAACTCGTCCAACTCACTGCAACTATCCAACACACTTTCAATCTACCGTATGAACTTATGTTTACAATGAGTGTTTATCGTAATGTTATATGACCACGTATTCTTTGGGTATACCAAATACTGATCCAGATCTTCTTCCTCAGTACTAACCATCTGCATTCAAACAGTTTGCAATACTCAGGTTCAAACTATTTCCAGAATGTTTACACGATGTAATATACAATACAATACACGATGTAATATACAATTCAATACACGATGTAATATAACATACATTACACAATGTGATCACAACTTTATTACACGATGCCATATGAACCATTATTGTTTTCAAAATGAACTATATTCATTAACACACAGAGCAGTAACAACAACAACAACAACAAGAGGGGGGAGGCAACAAAGTCACGCAATTGCTATCATTATTTATCATCAAAAGTTCAAGCTCAATCAAATTAACAGAACACAAGCTTTTTTTAACATAAAAAGTTAGGTTATGTTTAAACAAAAGTTCATACTCCTCACCACAATAACAGTCTCAAGCATAACCGCATCGACTAAAGTACTAGAATCCCCACTACAACTTTGATCAATTCAACCTATCCTCTCAACGATACGTTGCCGGATAGATGCTGCAGGTGCTTCACTTGACCCGACTTCATCATTTTTTAACCCACAACCCCCGTCTCCTCCCCCATTGAAACTAGAAATTCGATCAGAATTCAAATCAATCACAGTCTCTAACATAACACCATCAGCTGAATTGCTTGAACTTTCAACAACTACCACACTATCACAAGTCTCTTCATTTATTACTCCATTTAATGCTTACAATTCATCAACTTGTGATACCAAATCCTCTCTATCATCTGAATTCATCACAACTACAGACTCCAACACACCTCATTACTCTATTTGCTTGTATTCTCACTTGTAATGACACTATCTAGACTCAAATCCTCAGCTAATTTTTTATTCTCCGGATCCATTAATCTCTCGAGAAACTTGTCAAAATACACTTCATTATCTCTTCTAGTGGTATACCACAAGCAATGCCAAAAAAATCACTTCATTTTTGGAAAAAAAAACCTCATTAAAAGAAAGAACAGTAAAAAGAAATCCAACAAATTAATAATGACAATTCACAACGCATTAACTCAAATAAAAATCAAACCTTTCATATCTGTAAAACAAACCCACAAACCAAATCGTCCATTCAAATCATTCCTTCACATATATGAAACACACAAATCGTCTATTGAAGACAAATCAAATTAACACCCATTGGAATACACATAACCCTAATTCAAATCAGGCAAGGAAAATTATGTTTGGAAAACCTAACTTCTTGGATCCAAGAACATACCTTCGTCGATTTCTGACGACAACTTCGTCTTCAAAGGGAAACAAATGTTCGACTTCGCTGGAAATAACAGAGCTTCTTCGTCGACCTTCGTCTTCACCGGAAATCAACAGTCGTCACCTTCAATAGCTTCTTCGTCAACCTTCGTCTTCGCCGGAATTCAACAGTCGTCGCCTTCAATAGCTTCTTCGTCGACCTTCGTCCACCGGAAATCAACCAGTCAGTTTCCAACAGTTTGCTAGGTCTCTCAGTAAAACGATCTCTTTTTATTTTTTTACGATTTACAATTTACTTTCCATTTTTTTTTCTTTTCTTTTCAATTTTCAAAATTAAATAAATGAATAACATGTCATTTCCCTTTGAGGGTATTAATGTCCAGAAAACTTTTCTCTTGGATAAAAACAATCAACTTATTGAATATGGATAATCTTGAATGAAACCTTAATTTTATGGCTATTTAAGAAAAGCCCCCAAATAAGATTCTTATATTAATGAAATCCTTGCCCGTATATAAATACAACACTTTTAGAGATGTCCTGCCTGCAAAAGTGACACTCTTCAAGGAAACTCTTAAACTTTCCATGAACACTCTTCTCCATTGCCTCAGGAGATGACACAGTAAAGATCACCGGTTTAAGACTCTCTAGCTCAGCTTTCAATGATGACGGTGACTTCTTCATGGTTGGTTGGTTGGTTTTTGAGTTGATAGTAAACAAATTAAAGAAAATTTTGTAAGTGGATTGTGTGGATGGGTTTGAATTCTTGGTTATATTTATATGATATGTCTTTAAAACTGTGGATTTGTGCTAACATAAATTTGATGCGTGTGATTGATAGATAATTACTTTTGTTCCTTTCCTTGATAGTTTCCTTATAAATACGGTTTTGTTCAGTCATCTAGGAAAAAAAAAAAAGGTCCAATCTGTTCAAGTACTTAAAAAATATATATAATTAATTGAGGTTTAAATCCGGTCAAAGCCTAATGGTGTCCAAGTTTGATCTGGTCAAATCCCATAATCAAACTTTGTATGTTTGTTGCTTTATTAGGCCCAGCACGAAAACCTTTACTATCAAATATCAATACAGTTCTCTCAAGCAGCAGCCATAGACAGCAATACATCTATTAAATGCACATCATTCTATTCAGCTAATAACATATGAAAACAAAGTTATATTTGTGCGTTGTCGAAAAAGTTTTAAAACAAAGTAATAGGGCATTTTCAAGCTTAAAATTCACTGCCTTCATCGCGCATCGGCTCAGTCAAATTGTCAGAGAAAGAGCTTAAGTTGTATTGATCTGGCATGAATGTGCTCAATTTCATAATGGGCAAAATCTTGTAACTTATCAACCTTTAATTGTTGTATATTTGTCAATAATTATAACATCGAGCCATCGGCCATGGACATCTTATTTGCTGTTTGGTAAATACTAAATAGTAGCACTTAACATGTAACGTAATTCAAAAATATGCTAACGCCTATATATGAATGATCTTTTGATTGAGCCCTAAGAAGGATCTTCACGACTAATCACAAGTATCCATGTGAATTCATCAGTTAGTTGTTAAAATCTTCAATGCACCAGCTGAAAGGCGCACCTAGCTATGGAAAAGCTGACAAGTAATCACATGTCAGTTTTTCGGTTATTTTTTTTATCTTTTATCTCTCTTGCCTTTTGTCATTCTCTTTCATTATATATTTACAGAAGAGTGCTAGATACGGTTCTCAACCTAGTCTCACAATTCACTCTTTGTTCATGTGGTAACATGTGGATAACATTAATTTTTCACATTAAATTTGTTGTCTTTATAAATGGTCTCCTTTTTCTTTTTGTTTACAATGAAGACCAACAACTTATTTCCTAAATTGCCCTTGTTCTTTAACTTTAACATATTGTCATTTAATTAACATAACCGGTCAAGAAAAAGATCTCCGTACCTATTTATTATAATACTTTACCTATCCGAATTTTAGATAATTTATTTATTTTTTTGAATGGTAATTTTATTGATATGAGCCATAGGAGGCTGAAAGCAAGGAACTAAACAAGATCTACCACACGGCCAGAGTAAGGACCCAAAAACAAGTTACAACAAGCAACTCAAACCCACCACAAAAAGCTGCCTAACAAGCCCAAACTACACCAACACCCAAGAGAAAACACAACACAACAAAACAACGATAAACAACAAAAGAGGCTAGCCTTTATCATCATCTTTCCCTCTGGCCATTCGGTCTGCCAACGCTTCGTCAACAACACTGAAATTATAATCATGAGCTCCACTCCGAGTCTTCATCCCATTGATTCTTGAAGGAAAAAAAAAAATATTTTTCCCCCGCCTTTTATCGGAGGAATACGAAGTATCTCCAAAAGCCCCCACCTTCTCATTCCGAGAAAAAAGATCCAAATCTCCAAGATCAACATAAAGATCGATAGTTGGACCACCCAAATCACCTCCCGCTGAACTTAAGTCGGATACTAACAAACCTCCACCCTTCTCAAAATTAATAAAAATCACTCGATCATCCGAAACTGAAACTCCCCCACTAGAACCATCTTTAGCACCAAAGATTTTAATACTTTTACTACTCCCTAAACTCTCACTTCTTTGATATTAATAAGATGTTTCTTTTGTCCACTATTAGTAGATAAAATGATATCTTTCACTTCTAAATCCCAAACAAATCGGGTTATGAAACATATTGAAACTGTTGCGCAATTACTTAAGTAAATGAAATGTGGTGTTTTCGGTGGCTGATGGGTGAGTAATGTGTAACTAAAATTACTTTGAGTACCTACGAGATATATCATCCTTATATCCAACAATATTTTAAGCCATTATTCAAAATATACTATGCATATACACAAAGCCATTGAAATATTCAATACACCAATATAAGTAACTGTACAAGTATTTCTATACGGTGCCTTGGATGATTTGGGAGTTCAGGAATAACCTTATTTTTAAAGGCATTGATGCCAATGTTGCTATGGCTATTGATATGGTAAAGCATAGAGTGGTATGGTGGTTCAAATGCCAGGGCTCGGTTGTCATGGAACCAGTTTCTGTCATGCAACTTAATGCCAAGGAGAGTTGTGTGACTCGTATCTCCCCTCCGAATTCTGTGCTGGAAAAATGGCTGCCTCCTGTAGGTGATAATTTGAAGTTCAACGTAGAATCATAGATGGGTCCGCTAGAGGAAAGCCTGGTCCTGCAGGCATTGGAGGGGTCCTTCGGAATTCGACTGGTACGATTATCTGCTTGTTCTCCTTATTTGTTGGCATTCAAGATTCCAACACAGCTGAGATCTTGGCAATTCATAAAGCTTGCGAATTGTGCGCCTTGAATCCTCGTCTCTCTGGTCGGAAAATTCAGATTGTAAGTGACACGATGGTTGCTGTGTCTTGGGCGAATAATGTGGAGGTTTTCAGGAGTTTTTCGAATAGGAACATTATCTATGATATCAAGGAATTTTTGCTTTTGAAGAAAGATCTTTCTGTGTCTTTCAATTCGAGGGCTTCCAACTCAGAGGCGGACAATCTTGCGAAGCTCGAATGGGGATGAGGATGTTTTAGAGTGGAGAGAGACTTGATTTTGCTTTCTGTTTTTTTCTTATGGTGCTCTATTTCTCTGTGTTTTTGTCTCGTTTGTAGCGGTTATTGCCTTTCTCTTGTATTTTCTGGTTTTTTGCCCTGTTTGGTGTGCTGTTTTGTTCTCTGTTTGGCTTTCTCGTGGCTTGCCCTTCAATAAAGTTTGTTGTTAAAACAAAAAGTATACATCAAAATATACTATTATTTATGAAAGAATAAATAAAAGTATATTTTACTGTATACTTGTATTCAGGGTTTATGAAGGATATTGATAATACCCTTGATTTATCATGACATACCGGGGTAGAACTATTCCAACATGGATAGTTCCTAATAATATAATTTGATTAGCCTAAACATCCAATAGCACTTTCGCCAAAAATTATGGTTATTGAGATAGTGCATAGATGAGAGTTAAATTCATCAATATTAGGATTTTGATAATTTGAAAAGTGAATGGATTTGTGAAACAAATATTATGGTGTGAGATATTAATCTTGAGGGGGGTGAATATATTTTAATTAACTTTTACCCAATTTTCGTTAAGAGTCAAGTTGACGAAAATACCCCTATCTAGTTACAAAGATACCACAAGTGTAATAAATACAGAAATAGTAAAAACATTTGAGATAAACGTGGAAACCCTCCAAATGGGAAAAACCACGGGCTGATGAGTGCACCATACTAGAACCTCGAATCCACTAATGATAAAGAAATTACAACCTAATCCCGGTTTAATCCTCCACCACTACCTAATCCTAGTATAAGTGAACATAATTCATCTTACTTGTGCTTTAAGCTACCTACTCCCGGAAGCAACACAAGACTTACTTCTCAATGAAGAGATAAAGTGTCCTAAGTGAATATATGATGATATTCAATGAACAAACAAGGCTAGGAAACCCTATATGCTTATTTAGGATAATGAAATGACAATTAATACAATCCTAGATATCAAGAGATAAATGATATGTTCAAGAAGCTTAGCTAAACATAGATCAACAAATCCTATGAAACTATCACAATACAACACTCAATCATGGCATCACAACAATCTCTAATTTGTATCTAGAAAATCTTTTTAGAGTATACAAATAATTAAAGAGAAGGTTTAGCAAGTAAAACACTTAACTTGTAAGAAGATGGTGAAGAACTTACCAAACAAGATGTGATGAAACAACCTTATCCATAGATGCACTCTAAATGAACTTAGATGATGCAAGATGAAGTTTTGATGCACATGGGAATGCTTTGAGTGATTAAAAATGAGTTCTTGAAAGTGTTTTTCTTTTGAAATGTGTTCTAAGGAAAATAATTGATGTTCTGAACTCTTGCACGACCTTAAAGCACTGAGTTATATATATATATATAAGATCCAAACAAAGTGAGGTCGTTTTGGAAAAAACGTTTCAGCTTCCTCTGTGTGCGTTGGTGATGTACGTTGGTCGAGTAGCGCACCACCAGCGCATAGCCTATTTTTATAACAGGCGCTAGACGAGTGGCGCATCCCAGTGGTTCAACACAAGCGCAGATCCTGTGGAATGTTTGCGCTGGTAAGGTGCGCTAGACGAGTAGAGCACCACCAGCGCACGCCCACTTTTTTCAACTGTGAGCGGGTGCAATGGCATAGCTCAGTGGCGCATGACTAGCGGCGTTCCACTGGAATGTTGCGCTGGTGAGGTGCGCTGGTCGAGTAGCGCACAACCTGAATTCAACACTCAAACATACAATTTCAACAAGTTAAAGAGTGATGAAATATGCATCATATTCTAATGCCAAACATGACATAAAACATTTAATTACAAGATGCAAATAAATCAATAAGAGTCATCAAAATGCACACAAGAAAACACTCAACATATAAGAATTAAAGTTATGCATGAATTTTGTGAGTGTGTGCAACTATCTCTTCAAAATAAGTAAGCACAAGAATTTTACTTTCGGTGCTTCTCCTCTTGAGGTCTTGAGAGCCTAAGTTACTCTTACATAATACCCCAAAGTGTGATTTATTCACGAAATAAGCCAATCAACAATTGAGGACTTTACAATCTCCCCTTTTGTCTATTTCGTGACAAAACCACCACTCATATTGATCCTCTTAAAACAAAATAAAACACCGGGAAGATATTCTACATTACAAAGAGATAAACATAAAAAAAAAACTTCAAATCTTCAATCTCTTGTAAAACTATCAACCCTACACACAAAGCAAGCACAAATACGTTTTCCAAACCAAGTGCATGTGAGATGTTCAAGTGAACATAAAACAAAAGCAATTGCATTCAATAATATGAGTATGACATCGTGAAATGCTCATGCAATGCTCCCCCTCAACGGGTTACTCCCCCTACATGTAATCTCCCCCTCAAACAAGTACACTCATGCAATGCTCCCCCTCAAAGCCAACATATGTTACTCTCCTAACATCACAATGTTAGGTCAATGCTACTCCCCATTTTTTTCATGATATAGGCAAAGGAGAAGTCCCCAACCGGGTCACTCAAGGCAAAGAAAGAAAAGAGCATACAAGATTGTTGCATAATTATATAAGCCACATTTATGCAACTCTATTAATAGGAGAGAAACAATGAGATTTATTTGAAGAAAATGTGTGAATCAAAAAATGTTTTGCATACAAGACATGTTGCATTCAAGTCCAAAAACAATGGTATTTGGCAAAACAAATGATAAAGGTTTCCAATACAATTCAAACCAATTCCACCATTTTTCATGAGAGAAGCAAAGATATAAGATTAATAGATTCATGTTTTAAATGGCACTATATCCAACTTTATAAGCTAAACATGGCATGAGCAACTTTGCACCCTGTTTGATTTTTTCGGGAGGATACCCGTATGATAGTAGACATGTTCAACTAATAAATAAAGAGAGACATTGATGCAACATTTTAGTCTCACTAGCTTCTTTTCACACAAAATTTTGCATTTAACAATTGCAATCAACAATTCATGCTTTATCATTTTTCATTAGCATGTCATTAAAGAATCATCATGTCATGGAGATAATTATAGGTCATTCAACATGTACTTCCTATGTAAATCTCCTAGTCCAAAAATGCATGTTTGAACATAAATATGACATGGATTGTAATAAAAGCAAATTTCACACTTATTGAAGAAAATACAATATAATATATAAGTGCAACCAAGCTACTCAAGTAATCAATAAAGGAGCATAAACATTTAAAGAAAAATGGATGCAACAAGTATACAAAAGCTCTCTTTGCTTGAGTTCCCCTTATGGGGTCAAAGACCACAACACATCACTCCATTAAACAAATCCCAATAGATCTACTAAGAGTCTTGAATCGAGTAACATCTAAGGGTTTAGTAAATAGATCCGCTAGTTGATCATTAGTACATACATGCTTAAGTACTATGCATTTGTTCTCAACTAGTTCCCTAATGAAATGATGACGGATGTCAATATGCTTAGTTCTAGAATGTTGAACCGGATTCTTGGAAATATTTATTGCACTCATATTGTCACAAAAAAAAAAGTAAGAGTACCTTGATTGAATCCGTAGTCGACTAGCATTTGCTTCATCCAAAGGAGTTGTGTGCATCCACTCCTAGCAGCAATGTATTCGGCCTCAGCCGTGGACAAGGAAATCGAATTTTACTTCTTGCAAAACCAAGAGACAAGGTTGTTCCCAAGAAAAAAGCAACCGCCAATGTACTTTTCGTATCATCACAATTTCCTGCTCAATCTGCATCACTAAAGCCTACAAGACTAGCATTAGTGTCAAAAGAGAACCAAATCCCATAGTTGGTGGTCCCATTCACATATCGAATTATTCTCTTAACAGAAGAGAGATGGGACTCCTTAGGATCCGCTTGGTACCTAGCACACACACCCACACTAAAAGAGATATCGGGCCTACTTGCGGTCAAATATAGCAAGCTACCAATCATGTCACGATATAAAGTTTGGTCCACACTTTTACCACTAGCATCCTTGCTTAGCATCAAAGTGGTACTCATGGGTGTATCACAATGTTTGGCACTTGCGGTCAAATATAGCAAGCTACCAATCATGTCACGATATAAAGTTTGGTCCACACTTTTACCACTAGCATCCTTGCTTAGCATCAAAGTGGTACTCATGGGTGTATCACAATGTTTGGCACTTTCAAGGCCAAATTTCTTCACTATGTTTTTGGCATACTTAGCTTGAGATATGAAAATCCCATCATCCATTTGCTTAATTTGTAAACCTATGAAGTAACTTAACTCACCAACAAGACTCATCTCAAATTCATGAGACATAACATCAACAAATTATTGGACCTTGGTGTCATTTGTGGAGCCAAAGACTATATCATCAACATAGATTTGAGCTATAAAGAGCTTATCTTTGTCTTTCTTGATGAATAAAGTCTTTTCGACACTACCCCTAGTGTAACCATCGTCTATGAGATATTGGGTGAGACGTTCATACCAAGCCCTTGGTGCTTGTTTCAACCCATATAAAGCTTTCTTGATATGATAAACATGATTAGGGTGGTGAGGATCTACAAACCCTTTGGGTTGCTCAACAAATACTTCCTCTTACAAGAAACCATTGAGGAAGGCACTCTTAACATCCATTTGATATAATTTGAACTTGTTCAAACAAGAAATGGACAAAAGAAGCCTAATGGACTCAATCCTAGCAACGGGAGCAAATGTCTCCTCAAAGTCAATACCCTCAATTTGATAGTACCCTTGTGCTACAAGCCTAGCCTTGTTTCATACAATGTTGCCATCCTCATCGGATTTGTTCCTATATACCCACTTGGTGCCTATCACATTGGTGTTCTAGGGCCTAGGAACTAGAGTTCAAACCTCATTCCTTTCAAATTAGTTAAGCTCTTCTTGCATAGCAAGAACCCAAAATTCATCATTTAATGCTTTATCAATTTTCTTGGGTTCTATTTGAGAGGTGTAACAAGTGTAGCTAATTGGATTAGCCATTTGACGCCTAGTCCTAACACCCTCACTAACCTTACCAATAATGTCATCTTTGTCATGAAGTTTCCTAACCCATGGAGCAGGTTCTTTTGAATCCAAGTGAGGAATCCTATCACTAAGTTGTGCTATGTCATCATCAAGATTAGTCTTTTCAACATTAGAGATATCAACTACTTTCTTTAAAGGAGAGTCATCAACTAAATCTACCTCCTCCTCATGGTCATTAGATTTGAGCCTAGTATCATCATTGACAACATTAGATGATTCCATTACGGTCTTAGTCCTTAGATTGAAAACTCTATAGGCTCTATTATTCAAGGCATAGCCAATGAAGATACCCTCATCACTCTTAGCATCAAATTTGCCAAGTTGATCACGGTCATTCAAAATGTAGCATTTGCTTCCAAATGTGTGGAAGTAGCTAACATTTGGCTTCCTACCTTTCCATAACTCATAGGAGGTTTGCCTAGTGTGGGGCCTAAGAAAGACTCTATTTCCTATGTAGCATGCCATATTGACGGCTTCGGCCCAAAAATTCCTAGGGACATTGTTGATAAGCAACATCACACGGGCCATCTCTTGAAGAACCCTATTTTTCCTCTCAACAACTCCATTTTGTTGAGGTGTCCTAAGAGCCGAAAACTCATGAGAAATGCTTAGACTATTGCAATAATTTTCAAAGTGGGCATTCTCAAACTCCTTCCCATGGTCACTCCTAATTCTTTTAATGCTTTTAATTTTAGAGTTCATCTTATTTTGAATTTTGTAGCAAAGCATCTTGAACTTGTCAAAAGTTTCAGATTTTTCTCTAAGAAAATAAGTCCAAGTGTACCTAGAGAAGTCATCTACACACACAAAAATGTACCTCTTTCCACATAAACTCTCTGTTTGCATAAGACCCATTAGATCCATGTGGAGAAGGTCTAGAGGTTCCTTAGTGAATAAGTACTTGCCCTTTTTGTGCATACTTTTTGTTTGCTTCCCTTGTTGACAAGGTCCACAAAAACCATTAACCTTTTTCCCAAGCTTGGGAAGGCCTCGCACAACATTGAACTTATCTAAGATTCTTAAATCCCTAAAGTTCATGTGACCAAGTCTTTCATGCCACAACTCTATTTGTTCATCCTTGGACACATTACAAGACACACTTCAAGCCTCAAGACAATAGCAATTGTCACTAGACCTTATACCTTTTAGCAAGGTTTGTCCATTAGGCAATAGGATAGAACAATCATTTTTTTCTAAACAAGACGGAGAGTCCATCATCACTAAGATATGAAATGCTTATCAAATTGGCTTTTAGACCATCAACATACAAAGCATTGGACAAAGAGGGTAATCCGGGAATGGAAATGGTTCCCTTTCCTTTGACCTTCTTTTTGGATCCATCACCAAATGTGACATTTCCTCCCTCCTCCATCACAAGATTCTCAAAGAAACTCTTATTTCCAGATACCAAAAATCATAAGAATGAGCTTTCAAAGCATTTTGTGCAACATGGCAAAGATGTTCATCCTTTCTAATCCACCTAGGTGCAGTATTTTCCTTCCTAGTGGTCAATAGTACATGGGCTCTAATTGTCCTAAGATCATGCAAAGGTGTTCCACTTTTCCTAGTGACATGCATCATGGCTCTAAATGTCCTAGGATCATGCATCATGGCTCTAGCCTTTTTCTTCTCTATCATGCTTTCAATCCTACACAATTTGATATACCTAAAGCAATTTGGTCTAATGTGACCATCAATACCACAAAAATGACATATAGGTAAAAAGTTAGGAATTATACCATATCCTTGAGGATGCATTGAGTCTTCTCATGTCTTTGTGGTTGTATTGCTTGTTGTTGATGAGCTTTCCTTCTTTGTTGTCCTTCTTTGTTGTTGAGCAAGACTTAATTGCTTCCTTAGTTGAGCTTGCATGATAGGTGCCTTCCCTTTGTGAGCTTTTGGTTTAGGGAAGTTAACTTGAGAAGCCCTTGTAGCTTGGTGTCACCTTCACTTGAGCACTACTTGAACACTCTTCTAGATCAAGCTTCTTCCTAGGATTTTGATGAGGAGAGGACCCATTGAAGTTCATGTTTCTTACAAAAATGGTCTTGCTTGGAGTGGATGACACCTTGTCATCTTCAAACCCAAGCCCTTTCTTGTCACTCAGCCTCTTTCCAACATCTAGCATATGGTTAAGTTTTTTGGTGCTAGAGTTCATCTTGGCCAACAACTCTCTAGCATCTTCCAGCACCTTCTTCAACCCTTCTTCACTCCTCTTAGATCTCACTAACTCTTCATTTAGTTGGTCAACTTGAGTTGAGAGGTCTAGGTTTTCTTCTTTTAATCT
This sequence comes from Dipteronia dyeriana, assembly GCA_032871835.1. NCBI lineage: Eukaryota > Viridiplantae > Streptophyta > Magnoliopsida > Sapindales > Sapindaceae > Dipteronia > Dipteronia dyeriana. The sequence continues at coordinate 122,327,937 of CM065296.1, forward strand.
CTTGATCTCATTCTTGTTCTTTAACCTTAAGCTCTCAAACTTAGCCATGTAGTCCTTGAGATCCATCTTATCCACACTTCCATTTGTGGATTGTGATGAAGATCCACCATCACTTGAGTAGTCTTCCTCTTGACTTTCATTCTCTTCTTCACTAGCATCTTTGCTCCTAAGAGATGATGTAAATGCTATGAAGTTAGCCATGAGTTCTTCATCATCCGAAGGCTCATCTCCTTCATTAGAGTTATCACTTTCACTCCATGTGGCAACCATCACTTTTCCCTTCTTCTTCACCTTATGGTTTGCACATTCTGGGGCAAAGTGTCCTATCCCACCATATTCATAACATTGAACTCCTTTCTTCTCGGTCTTTTCTTGCCTAGGCTCAAACTTCTTGAAGGGAGCCTTTTTCTTCAAGTCTTGACCCTTGGATCTAAAACCTTTCTTCTCGGACTTGTAGAATTTCTTGAACTTCCTCATTAGCAAGGCCATTTCTTCATCCGAGTCATCACTTTCCTCCTTCTCAACTTTGGAGGCTTTCAAAGCAATATCTTTTTACTTTTTCGATGGTGTGGGGTTAGGACATTTCCTAGATTCATAGGCTAGAAGCCTCTCAATTACTTCATGTCCTTGTAACCACTATTCTCTTCCAAAGCCCTCACCTTAGACTCAAATCTATCGGGTAGAGATCTCATAATCTTCTGCTTGATCTTCCTATTCGAATAAGGATCACCAAGTTGATGACTTTAGTTCACTATGTCCATCAACCTTACTTCAAAGTCATTGAAGCACTCGTTCTCATCCATCTTGAGCAACTCAAATTATGTTTGGAGAACTTAAAGCTTCGACTCCTTAACCACATTGGCTCCCTCATGTGCAACTTCTAGGATATCCCATGTCTCCTTAGCTATCCTAGTATTTTGAACCAACTTGTATTGGTTATCATCCATTGCACATAGGATGGCATGCATTGCCTTTCTATTCCACTTTGAAGCCTCAAACTCTTGTGCATTCCATTATGCATTTGGTTTGAGTACATCATCTCCTCTATCTGCAGAAGTCATCATGGGTGGAGTGTAGCCATCTTCAACCGCCATCCATGCCCTATCATGAATTTGGTAAATATACGACTCCATCTTACCTTTCCATGAGGCATAATTCAACCCGGTGAGAAGTGGAGGTCTAGTGCTGGAAGCTCCCTCGTTGCCACCGTTTCCACTCATTGTTTTTAATGAATGAATGATATGAATGCAAATGTATGAATGATCAATACACACACAAAATGCACACACACCAAAATGAGCAAGGATCATCTATGTATGTCTAGGAACTTGCTCTGATTGAAACAAATATTATGGTGTGAAATATTAATCTAGAGGGGGGTGAATAGATTTTAATTAACTTTTACCAAATTATCGTTAAGAGTCAAGTTGATGAAAATACCTCTATCTAGTTACAAAGATACCACAAGTGTAATAAATGTGGAAATAGTAAAAACACTTGAGATATACGTGGAAACCCTCCAAACGGAAAAAACCACGGGCTGATGAGTGCGCCACACTAGAACCTTGAATCCACTAATGATAAAGGAATTACTACCTAATCCCGGTTTAATCCTCCACCACTACCTAATCCCGGTATAAGTGAACCTAGTTCATCTTGCTTGTGCTTTAAGCTACCTACTCCCGGAAGCAACACAAGACTTACTTCTCAATGAAGAGATAAAGTGTCCTAAGTGAATATATGATGATATTCAATGAACAAACAAGGCTAGAAAACCCTATATGCTTATCTAGGATAATGAAATGACAATTAATGCAATCCTAGATATCAGAGCTAAATGACATGTTCAATAAGCTTAGCTAAACATAGATCAACAAATCCTATGAAGCTATCACAATACAACACTCAATCATGGCATCACAACAATCTCTAATTTGTATCTAGAAAATCTTCTAAGAGCATACAAATAATTAAAGAGAAGGTTTAGTAAGTAAAACACTTAACTTGTAAGAAGATAGTGAAGAACTTACCAAACAAGATGTGATGAAGCAACCATATCCATAGATGCACTCTAAATGAACTTAGATGATGCAAGATGAAGTTTTGATGCACATAGGAATGCTTTGAGTGATTAAAAATGAGTTCTTGAAAGTGTTTTTCCTTTGAAATGTGTTCTAAGGAAAATAATTGATGTTCTGAACTCTAGCACGACCTTAAAGCACTGAGTTATATATATATAAGATCCAAACAAAGTGAGGTCGTTTTGGAAAAAACGTTTCAGCTTCCTCTGTGTGCGTTGGTGACGTGCGCTGGTCGAGTAGCGCACCACTAGCGCACAGCCTATTTTTATAACAGGCGCTGGACGAGTGGCGCAACACAAGCGCAGATCCTCTGGAATGTTTACGCTGGTGAGGTGCGCTAAACGAGTAGCACACGCCCACTTTTTTCAACTGTGCACGGGTGCAATGGTGCAGCTCAGTGGCGCATGACTAGAGGCGTTCCACTGGAATGATGCGCTAGTGATGTGCGCTGGTTGAGTAGCACACCACCAGCGCACATCCTGATTTCAACACTCAAACATACAATTTCAAAAAGTTCAAGAGTGATGAAACATGCATCCTATTCTAATGCCAAACATGACATAAAATATTTAATTACAATATGCAAATAAATCAATAAGAGTCATCAAAATGCACACAAGAAAACACTCAACATATAAGAATTAAAGTTATGCATGAATTTGTGAGTGTGTGCAACTATCTCTTCAAAGTAAGTAAGCATAAGAATTTTACCTTCGGTGCTTCTCCTCTTGAGGTCTTGAGAGTCTAAGTTACCCTTACATAATACCCCAAAATGTGATTTATTCACGAAATAAGTCAATCAACAATTAAGAACTTTACAATTTATAATACATGTTTAGAATCGCTTTACTTCAATATTAAATGTTCTCTCTTTCTTCATTTGAATTTAAATATGGGTGCCTATCGCAATAAACAGTCTCCAACCCTTTCCGATTGAATAGTATAAGAATACGTCCATTAGAATAGTACAAAATTAATCGGTATATACTGACAAGATCACTATTTATCCTACATCTGTGAACCAATATTGTGGCATGTATCCTTTTTTAAAGCGTCACGATCAAAAGATTCTTAATTGCATGCAAAATAACCAGATGGCAAAAGAAACAATAACCCTATAAATTATATTTATGCAAGCAAAATAGAATGAGCTTAGTTTTGGATGAGGATTTGCTTATAGCCCACTGGGCATGTGCACTACTACAAAGTACAATTAAGATCTTGCCAACATCAAACAATCCGTCCATAGTCTTTTCTTCCACGTGATGCTGGTGGAATATTCGAGATAGGATTATTGGCTTTACGTCCCCATGGCACGCTATTGTTGAATGAGCTACTTCCAAGCGAGCGTGGACCTCCAAAGTTATAGCTGAAAGGAGGCTGGAACTTGTTTTGATTCCATTCACTACCCTGAGGAGCAGTAGGTCTTATATAATTGAACAGTTGAGCAGGTGGTTGTCCTAACCGGCTTGGAGAATTTTGTGAATTATGAGGAATAAGATGAGAAGGCTTTGACATGAAACGTGTAAATCCAGCCTGTGGAGCTGAGGGAGGGTTGCCCACCTCTACATGTGAAAACGCTTGAATATGTCCATTTTGTCTAAATTACATCCAATGAAAACCATTATGAAATCAACAATAGTGTAAAGCATTACAATAAAAAAGAACCATATGAAATCAACAACAGTGCTATAAAAAAGAACCATACACATAATTCGACATAAAAAGAATAAGTAATTAAGTAAACCTCTTCCAAAAAAATACACAACCCACCTTTGGGTGGGTAAAATTGAGCTTATGCTTGAGATACGGTTGACTCTGCCAACTCCAACCGATGATTCAGCCAAACCGAGATGCAATCCTTTACTGAACTCAGTGGTTATGCAACTCTCATCTGAGCTATCCTCTTGCAGAAGTTGTTCATCACTGTAATTGGGATCCCAATCTCCAGGATCCGGCAGTGACTGGCTAGCCTCAGACTTGTCATGAGTTGCTTCAGCACTATGTGGCACCTGGATGTTGAAAGAACGCGTCGAGGAGTTGGGCATGTTCTGCATGGCAGAGGAATTAACAGTAATTCCTGGGCTTCCTCGCTGCTTCCAGCTAGCAGCACTAGGATTCGACGACTGTAGATTTGAGGGTGCACCCCCAATTAATTGAGAGGTCGCCTGACCCTCAGCTTGAACGGTGATGGTATTGTCAATAAATTGCCCTTGCCACTGTTGAGGTGATGAACACTCTTGAGATTGCGGATTTCCTGAATATCCCAAACTTTTTCTTCTATTATAGGGGCTAACTGCAGCCGTCTTTCCGAAAGAAGATCCATGGCAACTATTTCTTGCTGGTGAAGGTGAGCCATAATGCCCAGGAGAACCAGCTGAAACTTGACCATAAGAGCTTGGAGGAGTGAATTGTGATGGACTGGTACCAAGGGCAATGGGTACAAACATTCCTGCTGATGGACTCACGCTAAGTCCGTTTCCATGAGAATACTGAATAATCCTCTTTCTTGCATCAGGGCTACTCCCAAGCACTGACACACCACTCTGTGGATGCATGTTCATCCCATAGGGAATCATAGGAGAAAAATATGTAAATGTACCACCACTATCCCCATAACTTCCATAGTTGCTTCCAAGTCCAGTACCATCATTATAGCTACCATAGCTTCCCACACTACCATAACTATTACTAAGAGCATATGGCACGACCGGAAAATGTGGGCTATTATGCAGGGAAAATCTGTTCCTTCCTGGAACATTAGGAGAAAGACCTGCAGCAAACCAATGGCCGGCACCTGGGTGATGGTCCACTTTAATATCTTGAGCAACGGGCATGCGAGGGGTCTCAAGAGGAGGTATGTAAGGGCATATGAAAGGTTCTCCTGTCACAAAAGGGTGTTTCGAGGCCTGAAAAGGTGACCACCGTTTTGCAGGATCGAACTCAACAAGTCCTTTCAGGAAATCAACCAAAGCCAAACGTACTTGACTTTCTCTAATAATATCTTCCTTGGTCAAGTTCTTCTTGTAAGGGTAGTTTGTAACAATTGCTTCAAGGGTCTTCTGATTGAAAAACTCTTTTGCAATCAGTGGTTTTTTCATCTCCTTAGTTTCATATTCTATTTCTGTTGATGGCTGGTAAGTACTTCTTCCATCCATGGCACTCCCTACGCACTTAAAGAACTTGCTAGTATTTTTTGCCTCCTTTAGTACATAATCGGGGGGCTGTCTTCCAAGTGTTTGAATCATTCTCCTCAACAGATCAAACTCTGAAGCTCCTGGGAATAAAGGCAACCCTAAAAACAGCTCAGCGACTATACACCCAAAGGACCACATATCAACAGCAGTAGAATACTGATAACCAAGTAGAACTTCTGGAGATCTATAATAACGACTCTGAATGTAGGAGTATACAGTGCGATCTTCCATGCATGCTGATCCGAAATCAATTATTTTAATTTCTGCTGGCTTTACACTTGTGCACATAAGAATATTTTCCGGCTTCATATCACAATGAATTATCCCAGCATCTTTTAAGAGAGCCAATCCACATAAAATCTGTTTAGAGAACGATTGTACAATGCTCAACGACAACCCTCTAAATTGATTAATCTTGATAAGCTCAAACAGATTCGTGTCAAGCAGTTCAAAGCAAATACACAAATGACGTTGATGTACAAAGTAATCATAAATGCGAACAATATGATGCTTATCCTCAGGATCATACTTCCTATTTAACGTTGTAAGAATAGATACTTCAACCAGAGCCTGCTGATAGTAGGCCAGTTGATTTTTAATTATCTTCACGGCCACAAAACTATTTGTTTCCACATCCAAGCATCTAGCAACCTGCCCAAAAGTCCCATGGCCAAGAACACCTTTGACAATATATCTTCGATGTGTATCTAAATTGACCAAGGGATAATCCACGGACAGAATAAGATCTGAGTTCGCATTATCATTGCCATCGTTGAGGGCCCCAACGGAAGGGGTGGTCAAATATTGCTTTGGATTTAATTCTTCAGAAAACTTAAACTGAGGATTGCATATTTGATATGTTTCAACTATGTCCTTGGTTAGTCTTGCCACTAACGATTTCCGGACGACAACACGCAGAGATTGAGCTTTA